>OY776122.1:63568808-64168808 GCA_963675135.1 Galeopsis tetrahit | reverse complement strand
AAATTGCAATTTAGAGAAAGGTGGTGATTTAATTTGCAATTATCCCTTAATAAAATAATAAGGTAAAAAATAAAATGTCTTTCATTAAAATACAGAATACTAGATGCACCCCCTACTGATCAACGCACCCCCTACTGTCATTTATTTCACTTTCCACCTAAACCACTACTTCCGATCGTCGCCGACACCATTTCCGACGACTATCAAACAAAAAAAAACCCATAAATTCTAAAATATACTTAAAAAACAACAATTTTTTTTATAAATTTCGATCAACCAATGTCGACCATATTCACTCCCGTCGACACATCGTTGTCGACGGGAGTGTATATGGTCGAAAAGATTGGTCAATTTTTTTTTAAATTCGACCATGTAATGTCGACCAAATATACCCTCGTCGACAACAATGTCGACGAGAGTATATTTGATCGACATTATATGGTTGAAAAAAAAAGTTTATGCAACTTTTCTGTAGAAACTCTAATTAACCCAAAAAAAAAAGGCGGCGGCCGTGAAATGGAGGGGGTGGGCGTGGCCGGTGGTGGGGGAGGCGACCTCCATGTGCACCGTTAGAAAAAAAAAACTACCTTTCCGCGTCAATAGCGGCGGCAGGGGGCGGACGGCCGGTGATGGGGAAGGGAGAGGGGTGGCCTTGGCCGCCTGAAAAATGCGGCGGTCGTGAGATGGGGGGGCCTGGCCGGTGGTGGGGGAGGCGACCCACACCGTTAGAACATAAATTAAAAAATAAATAAAAAAGACCTACCTTTGCGCGTCAATGGCGGCGGCAGGAGGGCGGACGACCGGTGGTGGGGAGGGAAAGAGGGAGAGGGGTGGCCGGTGGTGGGGGAGGCGATCCTGACGGACGTGGATGAAGAAGATTTTTTTTTTTTGTTTCCTTTTTGTGGCCGCGGCCGGACGAGGGGGAGGGGGTTGCCGGACGACGGGGCGGTGTGGGTGGTGGGGGAAATGGAGAGGATGAAGATGAAATTAAGTTTTGGGGGGTGTGGGTAGTAATATAAATTTTATGGAGATAAGGGTATTTAAGACAATTGATGGGGTGCATCTATCTTAGAACAATTTTAGGGGGGTGCATCAATCAGGGGAGTGCATCTCTCCAAAATGGAGGTGCATATAGTCAAACCCAAAAAAATCCCCATGTAAGGATATTTTGCAAGGTAATGAAGAAACAAAAATTTTGGGCTTAATTTATTAATCTTCGAGAAGGCCTATTCCAAGAGTCCACATAAGAAGCCCAATGCTAAAAATAAACCCTAAAATAGTAGTGATGAGAGAGCTCAATACTTTTCTGCAGAAAATATAGGTTACTTCACATATTGGGTCCCAACTTACTATCATGTTTCCTTGGATTATTAGTGCATATGTTTGCCAACCTGCTCTTAGGGTAGCACCTACCAAGATATTCATAATCTGCATTAAAAAATATAGAAATAATGAAAAATAAATGCATTTTAGTTAAAAAATATATATATATATAAATTAATACTTGAAAGTTTAAAGGGTAAAGTACTATGTGAACCTTATTAATTATACACCGTTAATACTATAGTTTTGTAAGAATTGATACAAGGGAACTTGGGATGACACTCAATTACATGAGTTATATATTTTTTAGGTGGAGGCAAATAGGATTTCTACGATCCTTATTGATAATCTTCAACGACTCGATACTTTGGTATGGAGATTTATTCTATGAAGTCGGGGTTTGTTAATGTATTGAGAAAGGTTGACCCAATTATTTGAACACAAAAGAGTTCGGAAGTGAATTTTGTTATTAGAAGTGATCCCAAAGATAAGGTATTTTTTTTTTGAAAGTATGCACACGGAAATATTAACCTTGGAACTTAGGTTCGGGCAGGGCCGAAGATGGAGGTGTGGTGTTTTGCGGAGAGACGTGAGGGCGTGAAAGCGGTGTTCAAAAAAAACCGGACCGGAAAAAAGATCGGAGCCGGAACCGGACCGACCGGTTAGATTCCGGTCCGGACCGGTTTGGACCGGAATTTTTTTTTTTAATTTTTTTTTACTAATGCACTCTCAATTATTTTTCAAAACCAAGTAATGTGTTGAGATCTTATTACATTTTTTACAAATATATAATTTAACAAACATATTTAATTTATTTTTAGGGTCAAAAGATCATTAATAACAATGTAAATAAAATTCACATTGACGTAATGAAGAGCAAACACTTTAATTTTCATACACAAATTCATCAATCTTGTTCTTGCTTCCATAAATTTAAAAAAAAAATTAAAAAAAAAAAACAATTCCGGTCCAATCGGTCCAAACCCGGACCGGACCGGAATTTTTCGGTCCGGTCTCCGGTCCGACCTTTTAGTAAGATTCCGGTCCCGGTCCAAACCGGTCCCGGTCCGGTTTTGGACCCGTGCACACCCCTAGCTATAAGGCGTGGAACTCTTGTATTATACTAAAACAATACTACAAAATAATCCAAGAAAATAAAAAATAAAACTTACATTAAACCACTCCAATCGTAACTTTTGATACCTTTAAAATTACCCAAATCGTAACTTTTGATTACGAAGTTAGTGTATCCCTCATCAATTTTTTGGAGATTTGAGAATAATTGAATAAATCGATAAAAATATAACATTTTTAGACAAATATTTTCAAAAATTAAATTTATGTTGACAGTGGGATTCGAACCCACGCCCTTTCGGACCAGAACCTTAATCTGGCGCCTTAGACCAACTCGGCCATATCAACTTGTTGTGTGTTAAGCTCACATATGATATTATATTCATTATAAGTCATATACATATTGAACGTAAAGAATTGTTTGTACAGTTTTCAACATGAGATTTAAAGTCTAATAATATTTTAAGTCTCCTGTTATAATTAATAATTTTTTCCAATAAACGTTATGTTACATTTTTAAATAATATTGTGTTAGCACTTTTCAGGTACAGTGATTAACACTTTAAAATAATACTCCTTCTGTTTCACAATAATTTTTACACTTTTTTTTTAGACGTTCCATAATAATTTTTACGCCCTTAAAATGGAAAATCTTTTATAAACTCCACCCTTATAATATCTTCAATTTTACACAAAATGTTAATTACTTTTGAGCTCACGCATACACATAAGTCAACTTCTTTCTTTCTTAATTTGTGTGTCCACCTACATGTGAATGTTATTCCGGAAAGGAGGGACTATTGTGTTACACTTTTCAGTTATAGTGAATAACATTTTTCAATAATATTGCGTCACCATTTTCAGTTGTAGTGAGTAACATTTTTCAGTAATGATAAGTTGCACTTATCAGTTATAGTATATGACATGTTTCAATAATATATTATTTCATTTTTCAATAATATTGAGTTGCACTTTTTCAATAAATTTTCTCTTACTAAATTCTTTCGATGTCACACCTCATATCCAAGCAACGAAACAACTATACAAGACAATAACTTAGAACACGAAAAAAAAAAAAAAACGTAAAATTAAATATGGATTTAGAAATAAGTAAGGAAAATCTACCATTAAGTTCGCAATTAAATTCATAAAATTTTTCCTAATGAAAACAATTTACACAAGTTTTGCAAACTAAAAAACCAAGTTTGAAGCGACTTATCCTAACAACCATCATTAACCAAGACGTTCCCCTCCCTCTTCCTTCAATCCTTACAACATATTAGCAATTAATACATTATTGACCTAATTTACTGATTTAAACGAAATTTTTATCAAATCAGTTTTACTAACTACTTCCCCTAGCATAAGGGATCGCAGTAGTATGCACATAAGTATTTCAACCAAGTAGTATCGAATCACGGGAGGTGGGCTGGTGCAATGGATCCCTAGAGTTGTACATCGTCATACCTAATGTAGCTACAGTTTCGATAGCAATCGAACTAAAGTTAAGGGACAATCAAAGGAAAGAAATTAAACTAGACACAATGCTAGTAAGTAAATTAACTACTAATTAAGAAAATGACAATTACAAGTAAGAACAACTATGAATCTAAATTCGAAGAAGTGCAAGGGTGAGAAATGTTTCGGGTGTTCTCTACCTAGTGAAATCGAGTGAGATTGTTTATACCGTGTTTATACTTCAATTTGGATGTACAAAGGGCATCAAGATGCTAGGATGGTAAAAGTTTCCCTTCGGGTACTATAGCCTTACGTCTAAAGTGTTCCCAAACCCGGTAATAAGATTAATTTCTAATCTTCACAAACTACTCAAATAATCATTCAACTAATTAATGTCTTCTAATGAGGGTTCTAATACGATTAATTCTCTCTCTCGATGAATTAAAAGTATAATAAACGCATTTGTATACCAACAACTCACACCATAAATTTATACATGTTCATGTAACTATCGTCTACGCTAAACATGCCTCAAAATATGAATTAATATAAGCTAATGTTGGAATTAATGTGGGATTAATTGGGTTTTGACACCCTTATCTAATTAATTAATTAGATGGAATAAACGTTAATTATAAAATAATTGAACGTGACATAGTCGATCTACTCACGGAGTAGATGAACGTGGTATATTTAATATCTCAAAACCGAGTTAAGGTAAGTGAGAAATTAATTGTTGAAGTTGAGAGTTTCAACTTGAAGTTTGAGGTATGTGGGAATTTGTCCGGCTCGGCTTCAGCTTCGGATTTGACAATTGGTCTTTGGTGACTCAGGAATTGGTTCGGCCCATTCGAAATACTTCAAAAATGTTCCAGAATTATCTGGAAGTCTCAAACTTGGTCTTCAAGATTTAGTCTCCAAGACTTATCCACGTACGAGATATTTTCGCAATCTTTGCGATATCTTCCCACGATTATCAACCTCCTTATATCCGAGATATCCGAGAGTGTTCAGTTTGTACTAAGTACATTCGCCGAAGCTTCTTATACAGTGGTGCTACTGCGTAAGAAGTAAAAGTCATTTTACCTTTGGGAACGGAACGCCATACCAGTCGAGCACTACCTGGGCAATTCGCCCCTCTCTCTCTCTACTCTCCTCTCGTCCCTACGCAGTGTATTGAGCTCCCGTAAGCCTTACACTGTTCTTTCTTGTGCCGGATTTATATCCGAGAGTGTTCAGTTCATACTAAGTACGTTCGCCGAAGCTTCTTATACAGTGGTGCTACTGCGTAAGAAGTAAAAGTCGTTTTACCTTTGGGAACGGAACGCCATACCAGTCGAGCACTACATGGGCGTATTCTGTTCTGCGGGAAAAGGGTTTTCCCTTGACTCGACTTGTTTGTTATCTGACTCTTTCGATATTGCAGTATACCCTATCAGGCGTATAATTTCCAACAATCGCAGAACAAAATATTTTAATTTCGAACTTAATTAATTAAAATTATTTCGGACTTAATTAATTTACTGTTGCAATGTCGAAGACGAATGATAACATGGATGTTGACCCCACTAATACTGAGGTCGTGCATGGTACTGAGAATATTGGCAATGATGCCAGTAAGGAAACGACTACTGATCGATCAGTTTCACACAGTTCTGATATAGGAAAACAGAAAGACCATGCTGAAAGGGTTAGGAACAGAAGCGATCCGTTTGCTCCTTTTTCTCCTTTCAACAATCCCATGAGGGATCAGATGTTTACTTTCTCCGCACCTGGGCCGAGGCCAATGGTCGTACAAGGAGAAAAACCTGAGAAATTCTCAGGGACTGAATTCAAAAGATGGCAAAGTAAGATGCGATTTTACCTAACCATGCTTGGAATGGATAGATTTTTGACCGAAACTAAACCTACACAGCCTGAGGCAAGTGCTAGCCAACAAGAAAGGATCTATTATGATCAATGGTCTAGTGGTGATTATCTATGCAGAAATCACATAATTGGAGGACTTTCTGATGCCCTCTACAGTGTCTACTGTGACATACAATCTGCAAAGGAACTGTGAGAGACCTTGGAGAAAAAGTACAGAACTGAAGGTGCTGGATTAAAGAAATTCGTCGTTGCACAACTGTACGATTTTAAGATGGAGGATAACAAATCTGTAGTGGATCAAGTCCAGAAACTGCAGATTATTTTCCATAAGATAGCTGCTGAAGATATGGTGTTACCTGATGCATTTCAAGTAGCAACTGTGGTTGAGAAACTGCCTTCATCGTGGAAGGATTTCAAGTCATATCTAAAGCACAAATGAAAGATTATGAGCTTGGAGGATCTGATTATCCGTCTCAGGATTGAAGAGGACAATCGAAAGAGAGAAGGCAAGGGACCTGCCCTCCGGATTGAAGCCAAGGCTAACTTGATGGAACAAGAGGGTCCATCAAAGAAAAGAAAACGTCCCAATGAGTCTGCTGCCAAAACAACGAAGGGTGTGAAAGGCAAGGGTCCTGCCACAAAGCAGAAGTTCAGTGGAAATTGCTATAATTGTGGGAAACCAAACCACAGATCCAGTGAGTGTCGTCAACCCCGTCGTGACGACAAAGGAAAAGGCAAGCAGAAAGCACAAGATTCTGTGAACCTTACTGATTTGGACATGTCCGCAGTGGTGACGGAGGTCAACATGGTGGACAATAAGAAAGAGTGGTTTGTGGACACTGGTGCCACCTGCCACGTCTGCTCAGAGAGATCTGCATTTTCAAACTATTCTCCTTCTGATGGGAGAAAGCTTTTCATGGGAAATCAAGCCTCATCTGAAGTGGCTGGAATTGGGTCAGTAGTGCTAAAGCTGACATCTGGAAAAGAGCTAACTTTGAAGAACGTGCTGCATGTCCCAGACATCCGGAAGAATCTGATTTCGGGGTCTCTTCTAGTTAGCAATCAATTTAGACTAGTCTTTGAATCTGATAAGATAGTTCTAAGTAAGTTTGGTCACTTTCTCGGGAAGGGTTATCTCGAGAATGGTCTGTTTAAATTAAGCACAATGGTTGTAAGCCCCAAAGGCAAACAAGTTGTTAATGAAATTGCTTCTACTTCTGCTTATATCGTTGAGTGTTCCTCTTTATGGCATTTTAGATTAGGACATGTGAATTTAAAATCCATAAAACGATTAGTAAATCTCGATTTACTTAAAATTGACAATGTTGATACATCCAAACGATGTGAAATATGCACGGAAGCAAAGATGACCAAACTACCGTTTAAAACTGTTGAAAGGAACACTGCCCCTCTAGACTTAATTCACACGGATGTATGTGATTTAAAGTTTGTACAAACTAGAGGAGGGAAAAAGTATTTTATTACTTTTATAGATGATTGTACACGATTCTGCTACGTTTATCTTTTAAGAAGTAAAGACGAAGCTATAAAAGCTTTTAAACGTTACAAAAATGAAGTAGAGAATCAATTGGACACTCGAATTAAATCAATTCGTAGTAATAGAGGTGGAGAATACGTAGCTCCGTTTGAACAATTATGTATAGAATCAGGGATTGTACATCAAACTACAGCCCCTTACTCACCTCAGTCCAATGGTGTTGCGGAAAGGAAAAACCGAACACTAAAGGAGATGATGAACGCAATGTTAATCAACTCAGGTCTACCTCAGAACTTTTGGGGGGAAGCCATTCTGTCGGCTAACCACATTCTGAATAAGATCCCTCATAAAACTAAGAATCAAACTCCTTATGAAATATGGAGGAAACGAAAACCTTCATACAAATACCTCAAAGTGTGGGGGTGTTTGACTAAGGTTGAAGTACCACTTCCTAAACAAGTTAAAATCGGCCCTAAAACAGTTGATTGTATCTTTATAGGATATGCTTCAAACAACAGTGCCTATCGATTTCTGATTCACAAATCTGAAATACCGGATATGACAGAAGGCACCACAATTGAGTCAAGGAACACAGTATTCTTTGAAAATATTTTTCCTCTTAAGGAAAAGGAGGAAGTGAGTTCGAATAAGAGAACTCTTGAAGCAATAGACGATACTGTTAGTCCTTCCACTCAAGAGAGTGAAGAACCGAGACGCAGTAAGAGAGCTAGAATTGATAAAGATTTTAGTTCAGACTTCATTACTTATGTTTTGGAGGAAGATGAACCTAAAACTATCAAAGAAGCTATGGCAAAACCAGATGCACAACTCTGGAAGGAGGCCATAAAAAGTGAATACGAGTCTATTCTGTTAAATCACACATGGGAGTTGGTCGACCTCCCCAAAGGTTGTAGGCCCTTAGGATGCAAGTGGATCCTTAGAAGAAAGTACAAAGCAGATGGATCTGTTGACAAGTACAAAGCTCGTCTAGTTGCGAAAGGTTTTAAACAAAAAGAAGGGTATGATTTCTTCGATACATACTCACCAGTGACAAGAATCACCTCCATTCGGGTGTTAGTCGCTATTGCTGCTTTGCACAATCTCGAAATACACCAAATGGACGTTAAGACAGCGTTTCTTAATGGTGAGATGGATGCTGAAATATACATGGATCAACCTGAAGGATATGTTGCTCCTGGAAACGAGAAAAAGGTGTGCAAACTCGTTCGATCACTGTATGGACTTAAGCAAGCTCCTAAACAGTGGCACTTGAAATTTGACAATACGATGTTGTCAAATGGGTTTCGAATTAACGAATGTGATAAGTGTGTATACGTGAAAGATACACCAAATGGATTTGTTATCGTATGCTTATATGTCGATGACATGTTAATCATGAGTAACAATCACAATATCATAGTTAATACGAAGAACATGTTAAGTAGAAACTTTGACATGAAAGACATGGGATTAGTAGATGTGATTCTTGGAATCAAGATAGAGAGAACGTCTGATGGAATTTCCTTAACACAATCTCACTATGTGGAGAAGGTACTAAAACAATTTAATGTCTTTAACGATCTACCTGCTAAGACACCTTTGGAACTAAATGTTCACTTGAGAAAGAATAGAGGAGAACCAGTGGCTCAACTGGAATACGCAAGGATCATTGGAAGTGTGATGTACATCACGAACTGTACACGCCCTGATCTTGCATGTTCAGTAAACAAGTTGAGTCAATACACGAACAATCCAAGTCATGAGCACTGGAAAGCATTGAAAAGGGTATTAAGATACTTGAAGTACACCCTTGATTATGGGCTTCACTACACAAGACATCCAGCTGTAGTCGAAGGATACAATGATGCAAATTGGATATCAGACACTAAAGACTCGTTATCCACTAGTGGATATGTATTCACTATTGGAGGAGGTGCAGTGTCGTGGAGGTCCAAGAAACAAACGTGTATTGCCCATTCCACAATGGAATCATAATTTATCGCTTTAGACCCAGCCGTTGCAGAGGCTGAATGGTTGCGTAATTTTTTGGAAGACATTCCATGTTGGAATAAACCAGTACCTTCGGTGACGGTACACTGTGACAGTCAAGCTGCCATTGGGAGAGCTACGAATGTCATGTACAACGGAAAGTCGAGACACATACGTTGTCGACACAACTCCGTTAGAGAATTGATCTCCACTGGAGTAATGTCCATTGATTATGTCAACACAAAGGACAATATAGCGGATCCGCTCACGAAGAGCATAAACCGAGATCAATTGAACAAGCTGGTAGAAGGAATGGGTCTAAAACCCACAAGAAAAACTAAAGTAGTGGAAACCCAACCATGATGACTGGAGATCCCAAGAACTTGGTTCAATGGGAAAACGAAACTGTGGAAGTTAGTGATACAATACTTGAAAAACACGACTATTCCTGACAGCACTATCTCAAGTGTTAACAACCCGTAAGATGTGGTAAAGGTTGAGTCTTCGACTCTTAATAATTCCTAGAGTATAACGGGATACTCGAAAGGAGGTTACCTATATAAATGAGAAGTGAGGGCCGCTTCGACCAAACATTTATGAACACAAAGGACGTACATGGCCAAAATGGATAAAAATGTGAGAACGTTACGAAGACGAGATTGAAGTGTGCTGACACTGTTGATTAGGTATACACTATGGAGGAGTAGTTCAAGGCACTGCGTCCACTAAGCCGCCGGTGTACCCGATAGTGTTTGGCTACGGAAAGTTCAAAGCCAAAAACTACTTTTTCGGACGCACGGAGATCTCAATCGAACTGAACACTGAGTCTGATGTTGTATAGACACGATTTTCACTCATGTGGGGGATTGTTGGAATTAATGTGGGATTAATTGGGTTTTGACGCCCTTATCTAATTAATTAATTAGATGGAATAAACGTTAATTATAAAATAATTGAACGTGACATAGTCGATCTACTCACGGAGTAGATGAACGTGGTATATTTAATATCTCAAAACCGAGTTAAGGTAAGTGAGAAATTAATTGTTGAAGTTGAGAGTTTCAACTTGAAGTTTGAGGTATGTGGGAATTTGTTCCACATAGAAAGCCTACAAAACATTTATGAGGTTTAAAGGCATTGAAGTAGCATTGAAGTTCAACCATGTATAAGAGGTACACTCCTCTAAGAGCCACACGCGCGCGCGCGCCCGTCTGGCTCGGCTTCGGATTTGGCAATTGGTCTTTGGGACCCGCCTATCTTTTTGTAGACCCAAAAACTCCGAAAGCCCAACTCAGGAATTGGTTCGGCCCATTCGAAATACTTCGAGAATGTTCCGGAATTATGTGGAAGTCTCAAACTTGGTCTTCAAGACTTATCCACGTACGAGATATTTTCGCAATCTTTGCGATATCTTCGCGATATCTTCCCACGATTATCTCAACAACCTCCTTGGGTTTCTTCTGCCTATAAATACAGACTCTTCCCTTATTCCTCTTTACGCTGAAATTCGCCCCTCTCTCTCTACTCTCCTCTCGTCCCTACGCAGTGTATTGAGCTCCCGTAAGCCTTACACTGTTCTTTCTTGTGCCAGATTTATATTCGAGAGTGTTCAGTTCGTACTAAGTACGTTCGCTGAAGCTTCTTATACAGTGGTGCTACTGTGTAAGAAGTAAAAGTCGTTTTACCTTTGGGAACGGAACGCCATACCAGTCGAACACTACCTGGGCGTATTCTGTTCTGCGGGAAAAGAGTTTTCCCTTACCTCGACTTGTTTGTTATCTGACTCTTTCGATATTGCAGTATACCCTATCAGTCGTATAGTTTCCAACAGCTAATACACAAAGCATAGATTACGCTTGTAAACATATAGCTTTGAATTGATAAATTAACATTTTTTCACTTTAATTATAACCACTTTTCATTTTTTGACTAATATGCGACATCAATGAGATTCATTAACATTTTTTCAATTTAAATATAACCACTTTTCAATTTTTGACTAATATGCGACATAATTGAGATTCTACCTCCTAATTTAGTCAAGTGTTGATTAAACGAAGTTTAATCTTATGAAATGAGATATGTGAGATGAAGTTAAGTTTATGTGCAACATGCAATATGCATTATGTTTGGAAATGATCAAAATCTCATGTGTCAATCAATTATTCAAGTCAAAATGGATAATTATGTATTCTTCTCTCTCAACGTATCAAAAAACGTGTAAAAAAATAGAAAGAACGAGATCAAGCGATAACAAAGAAATATCAAAACTAGTAGTAACACATTAAGAAATAAGGTAACACAATATGGTTTATAAAGTAAAAAAAAAAATGATCTGCACATGACACTCGTTAATTAAAATGTGTTACTACATGACACAAATATCTTACTACATTAATAAAAATGTATTACGAACTAAAACAAAAGATCATTGCACACACATCAATACTTAAGTCAATAAACATATTGAGAAAAATAATATTTTTAAAAAAAAATGTAAAAAAGAGAAAATGTAATATATGATACTTCATATTAATATTAGAAAGAAAAATATTTATACTATATTTGTAAAAAAATCGAGAAAAAATGTCAATAAATTTAAAAAAATATTGATATAGGAGAAAAGTATCACTTAGTTGATGGTTTAAGTTCCATAATATTTTTTTATTTTTTTTTTAGTACAGAAGAGATATGTGTGCTAAGCGAAATATCATGTAAAGAGTACCACATCATCTACTGTTCCAACAGCCATGTTGGTAGAGCTGCTCCATCCCAATCGCGAGGGGTAGGAGAGTTGATTGCATCCCTTGCCAGCCGATGAGCCCTTTGGTTTTCTGTCCGTGGTAAAAAGCGTACCTTGCACACTACAAAGTCTCTTATTACCCTTCTTACTTTCTCCAAAGCGTATCCATCTGGGCCAAGAATTTCTTCATCGGTCTGAAGAGTCGTGACTGCATTCAGGCAGTCTGAGAACACTGACACCACTGTTAACCCCAATTGCCTATATTTATCCAGGCCTATCATAATCGCCCCCAGTTCGGCCGAGAAGACTGACCCCGGGTTCCTTATCTGTTTACCCCCCGCTGCTCGGACGATGTTTGTACCTTCTCCGATCACATACCCGGCCGCGTACACCCCTTCCTCTTCCCTTGCAGCTGCGTCCGTTTCCAACCAAAATTCCCCTCTGTTTAAGCCTCCATTTCGGCTCGGGGGGCTCCTCTCCTTCGGTGACAAATAGTGTACCTGTTGGTAGTTAAAGAGAAAACAACGGGCCCATTCCATGTTGGAGAAAGGCTCTTTACCTTTGCTTTGTGTCATAAGGCGTGGGTCAGCTTTCATTTTACACCTTTCCTTCCAAATTCCCCATGCTATTATCACCACCTCCTCCACATTAATGACTCTCGCATTCTTCCAAACCCACAGCATTAGCGAAAAAACATCCAAGTGTATACCTTCCTTGAGAAAGTCCCAAAACCCACAGTTTTTCCACACGTGTTTGGCCCAAGGGCAAAAGAAGATGGCGTGTGTCGTGGAGGCCTCGTGGTTTCCGCACAAGAAACAAAACGGGTGTGTAGGGACGTGTTTTTTTACTAGGTTTCCTTCCGTTGGAATGATATTCCAAAGCAGCCGCCAAGCAAAAATTCTGACTTTTGGTGGGACGTTAAGCGCCCACACTTTCTTCCACCACTTACTCGTCCTAAGCTCGCTCGGGGCAGCCGCATCCCCTCCTGAATGTCCATGTATCTTCCTCGACGCATGGTATCCAGTTCTGACCGTATATCTCCCCTTCTTCTCCAGCCCCCAGTACACTTTGTCTTCAAGGTCATCTCCTCCAATCGGTGTTTTTAATATAGCTTCGACTTCAAAAGGGAGGAAAGCCTGCTCGATCAATCCTTTATTCCAGTCTCCGTTCTCATGAATAAAACGGCTTACCGATGACCCACTTGCTATTCTTGAAATAATTCTTCCCTCGTGCAGTCCTTTAACCCATCTGTCTTTAAAGAGGTGTGTCTGTTGGCCATTTCCAATGCTCCGGTATAGGCCCTTGTCAATTATCTCCCTGCTCCACATCATCGATTTCCATACATACGAGGAGTTTGTCCCAATCTCCGCCTCCATCACATTGGTATGTTTGTAGTATCTAGCCTTCAGCACCCTCGCTACTAGGGAAGTAGGCTAGGTTATTAATCTCCACACTTGTTTTGCCAAAAGCGCTTGATTGTAACTTTCCATTTTACGAAAACCCAAACCTCCTTCCGCTTTCGGGCTGCAAACAGATTTCCAGCTTTTCCATGCCATATAGTTGCCTCTTTCATTTGATCTCCACCAGAATTTCGCACACAATCTTTCGATATCCTTGCATATAGAGGTAGAGATTCTAAAGCATGACATTGCATAGGTTGGGATTGCCTGAATCACTGTCTTAATGAGTATTTCTCTTCCCCCCTCAGAGCAATGCCGAATTTTCCACGACTGCACCTTATTTGCGACTCTGTCCCTTATGTAAGCAAACTGGATCCTTTTAGCTCGAAGTGAGAACGTGGGCAGACCAAGGTATACATCGTGTCCTTGGCTCATTCGTACTTCCAGTTTGTCTTTAATGATTACTTGCAAGCCCACGCCTGTATTCAGGCTGAAAGTAATGGAGGATTTATCAAAGTTAATCAACTGTCCCGATGCTCTCGCATATCTCTGAAGACCCTCTTTAAGGTGGGTTCCTCCCTCAGCACTTGCTTGGAAGAAAAGGAGGCTGTCGTCTGCAAACAAGAGGTGGGTGATTTGTGGCGCGTCTCTTGCTATACAGACTCCCGCGACCAGTCTCCGTTCAACCAGGTCATTTATGATGTGTGACAACCCTTGAGTACAAAGGACGAAGAGAAAAGGGGAAAGGGTACGAGGCTGTGGTGATACACTTCATAATTAGGGCTGTCCACTTTCTGCTGAAACCCGTTTTGATGAGGATTGCTTCAAGGTAGGGCCATTCAATGCGATCGTATGCCTTAGACATATCTAGTTTCAGTGCAGCGTAGCCTCTTTTGCTCCTATTCTGTCGAATCCAATGCATACATTCAAAGCCCAAGACCACATTATCCGATATCAATCGTCCGGGGGTGAAAGCACCCTGTGACTCATCAATGGCCTTCCCCAGCACACTCTTGAGCCTGTTGCTGATTGTTTTGGCCACAATCCTATAACAAACATTGGTGAGGCTAATAGGTCTGTACTCCTTGATATCTTGCGGCTTCGTGACCTTTGGGATAAGGGTGACAAGAGTTTTGTTCTATCCCCTAACACTCCTGTCCGTGTTTAGGATCTCAAGGACTTGAGAGGTGACTTCACCGCCCACAGTATCCCATGCTTTTTGGTAGAACTCAGCCGACATTCCATCCGGTCCGGGTGCCTTACTCGGGCCTAGCTCAAAAACAACTTTCTTTACTTCAAGTGGTGTAAAATCCTTATCCAGAAACTCACATTGATTTACTTCTATATTTGTAGGACAAAGAACAATCACATCCCTAATGGCTTGCTGTGTGGGGTTGCTGGATGTAAAGAGCTCACTATAATAGTCTGTTACTACTTGTATAACATCACTCTTGCTTGTACACCAATTCCTGTTTCTGTCCCTGAGGCCCTCAATACGGTTTTGCTTTCTTCGTTGCGTTGCTTGTTTGTGGAAATAGGTAGTGTTCCTATCGCCCTCTACTAGCCATTTGTTTCTAGCTCGTTGGTGCCACCATGCCTCCTGTTTGGATAGTAGTTTTTCCAGCATCTTTTCCAAATCTCTAATCTCTGCCCCCCTCCACTCGGTATCCTCTCGATTTTGTAGATCGTCCAATCTCTGTCTACATTCAGAAATAAGCTTTGGCACATTTCCGACTGTCTTCCTGGCCCACAAATCCAATTCCCTTGTGACTTCTCTCATTCTTCCTACCAAGTTTGTGTTGGCTGCTATTTTCTCCCAGATTCTCTTCACCTCTTTTGCATATCCATCTTCCATAGTCCAGGCCCTTTCAAAGTGAATAGGGCGCCTCCTTGAAATTGATCTACTTGTACCGAGTGGTTTGGTACAAATTTTCACCGGTTTGTGGTCAGACGAGTAGAAGTCCAGATTTATGGCCTCGGCTTCAGGGTATAGAGAAAGCCAGTCATCGTTTGCCAAGAAACGGTCCAATTTTTCCCATAAGCATCCACTGCCCGATCTTCTATTGCACCAGGTATACCTTGGCCCTTTAGCCTCAACGTCTTCCAGTTCTAGGTCATCCACTATTCTTTTAAAGCCCTCCATTTGTGAGTTTGGTCTCAGCCTCTCGTGTCCTCCCCCCTGATATCAGATAGGCTCAGTACTTCATTGAAATCCCCTCCTACTATCCATGGTTTTGGGTCACCCCTATGTGATTGGCTGACCCTCCTTAGTAATTCCCATGAGTGTTTCCGGCAAGAGGTTACTGGGTTGCCATAGAAACCAGTAAACCACCAACAAACATCATCATGTTTAATCAAACAGTCAATATGCCCTTTCGAATAAGAAAAAAGACTAACATCCACTGATTCATTTGCAAACAAAAGCATTCCTCCACTGTTTCCAACAGCGTCCACTCCTAAACAAACATTGAAATTTAAAGTACATTTCCATCTACTACCATAAGCCACACTAGATTTCGTTTCAGTAACAAAAAGTAAGTCAGGTTTGTGTTCCTCCACAAGGAGTTTAAGTTTTTGGAATGCTTGGGGCCCCCTTAATCCCCTAGCATTCCAAACAATGGCTATCATGGGGCGTGGCGGGGCTGGTGGCGTCCAGCTCCCGCCTTACCTGCACTATCTGCTCCTTCCTCGTCACTCTTGGACTTTTTCCCTTCATTTGGTTCTCCTTCGGCGGAGTCTTTTCCATTCTCCCCCTTCACCTGACGTGCCCGCTTCTTCACTTGCTGAGTACTGCCCTGTGTTTGCTTCATTGCCGGTTTGGTTTTGGTGCTTGAGTTATTACCTGCTACTGCCATCACGGATTGGTTCCTCTTTCCCATCTGGAGGTTCAGGTTGAGTGCACCAAAGGGCTGATTGAAATAGTGAATTGGGTTTGTATTGAGCTGGGTTGGTACAGAGTTGCTCCCACTACCGAAACCGAACTCTGGCATCTTAACTTCCAGTTTTGGGAGAGAGCTCATGTATGCCATAAAGTGTTCTTCATTTCCAGAGGCTCTTACAGGGTTCTTACCCGTCGTGGCTATCTCATTGCTTGTGGACTTTTGTGTAATCTTGAGTTGTTGGGGCCTACTGTTTGTTACCTGGGTCGAGGTGGTAGATGCCCCCAGTTTGTTGTCACCTACTTGATCACTTACTTCCTTTCGGTGGCTCATCGACCCCGCAGCGAAGGGTTGTTGGGTTTTCCCTTTCATCTTCTGGGCTTTGGATCTTGAGGCCTCTTCCCTTTCTTTGCAGAAGTCTAGATAGTCCTTCTCAGAGATACTCTTTTGGAAGTCAGCTTTAATCCATGGCTTGAAGCGTACACATTGCTTTGTGGTCCTCTCCCCATTGATCATCTCCTCAACGCAATCCTTTGCAATGTGGTTCAATCTACCGCACACAAAACAAAAGTCTGTTATCTTCTCGTACCTGAAGACCACTGTAGTTCTATCATCGTCCACGCGGAACAGGGTGCCTCTGGTAAGGGGCTCAGTGATGTCCATCTGCACCCGCACCCGTAGGCATTTTCCCCAAGTAGCACCTTGCGGTGGAGTATCCACTTCCAGCACCTTGCCCAACTTCTCACTGATACTTTGGTCGATCTCCGGTGTCATTGCATTTAGGGGGAGGCAGTGGATCTGAATCCAGAGGGGTACTTTAGTGAAGTTCAGATCCATAGCCCTCTCAGTTCCGGATAGCTTCTTTAGTATGAGGGAAGAGTTATTCAGTGACCACGACTGTCCGTAGTGGACCCGGTTGAGTTCCTTCTTAAGCTCGAACTCAAAGATATGCAAACCTTCTCCCACTTGGGAAACCGTGAGCGTCCCCTCGAGTTTCCAGATCCTGGTCATGGTTGCACCTAGATCCGCCGGTCCTATTGGTTTTCTGATGGTAAATCTTCCTGCCAGAAGATGTTTTGGGGCTAACAGAGCACTCGTCCTAAAGGACATTTCAGAGTCTTCCACCTCAGAGATGGAAAAGTTATTCATCTGCTCGTTGATCTCTTCCGCCATTGTTGGATCGTACACACTCAGTATTGGAGGGTAGGAAACCAGATTTAGAGAGGGAGAGAGGGTTTGAGTTGGTGTCGATTTGGGGAGGAATTTCCCAGTTAATATAGCCATGTCGGCCGTCAGGGCCACCAATCCAGGTGTGGTTGGACTTACAAGGGGGATTTGCACTCGCGTGCTGTTTGTATCCTCCCAGAAGCAGCTATTTTGAAGTTTACAAAAATCCGGCGGAGGGTAATGATACTGTTGAGGCGTGCATTATCGGAGTAAATATGAGAGAGAAGGGGGGAGGACAGAGCAGGCGTCTTTTCGGATTCGCACACACTACCAGGTGTTTTCGCACCTAGTCGGGCGCGTGCAGCGCGTTCCACATATTATTTTTTTCTTTAGTTTAAGTTCCATAATATTGATAAAAGAGAAAAGTCCTCATCCGAGTCAAAATCCAGAATCAAAAACCTGTGTTGAATTTTTCGATTTAACTACACTGTTTTTCATCGCATCCTTTTTAATATTCGTTTATCCAATTTGAGAACAATTTTTTCTTTTGTAAAGCATTCGGAATTCGGATCATAGCTTCCAAGTGGCCTACGTTGCAGAGATCTAACGCGACTGCTAAAAGAGAGTGAAAATTTTAATTACTGCTTCCAATAAATTCTCTATCGATATCGAAATTCTGAAAAGATGGAAAAAATGAAGAATATTTTGAAGCCGAAACCCAATCCACAGCAATTACTGAAAGATTGGCAACGTCGCCTCCGCCAAGAGTGCAGAAATATCGAACGCCAAATCCGAGGTCGTTATTCATATTTGTAATATTATTGTGTTTCTTTTCTCTGAGATTTTTAGTTAAAGTTTTCATATTAATGAGATTGACGAAAATTTTGATTTATCAACTCTTGATGACTTTGATTAGATATACAGAGAGAAGAGAAGAATGTGCAGAAATCGATCAAAGAGGCTGCAAAACGAAATGACATGGGATCTGCCAAGGCATAGTAACTACAATTCAGTTTAATCTGATACTTTATTTGCTTTTTTACTTCTGATATTTTAAAATCTAGTAATGGAGGAATTATTAAATTTGACTTAGTTTTAAGGTGATCTAATGAAGTTCTTTGTTGAACTTTTTTTTTTCCCTTTTGATTGTATTTGGATTGAGATTCAAAAGCTTGATTGTTGTTTTTCGGTTCTTCCTACTGGGGTAATAATATTCTAAAATGGGGAGTATAATATACTAATATACTCATGAAGTGCTATTTGTACTTAGGAGGATTGTTCCTTTTAACCTCAGAATTCATGAAAAAAAAAAACTCAGAATTCATGACCTAAAGGCAATATGCAAATACAGATTTTGTGTATAATGCATTTCTTTCTCCCTCAAAAAATGTGAATCAATTATGTAGATTGTCTAGAAAAATGGCCTCAGTAGTTTAGACATTTGAAGTGGGTCATGTATTGTGGGCAAAAAAGCTCAGAAAACTGAGAACTGTTGACTGTTTTTCATCAAAATAGTCATGCTAAGAATGAAACTGTTTACTTAAAGATTCTTAGCATAACGTTGTCATAACATTTAGTGAAGGCTAAATTACAAATATCCTCACGTTAATTTTTTCACTGGGATGAGATTCACCGAGTGTGGTACTATTCAGGTGGTGAATAGCTTAACATGGTAGTTTCTCAATAAAAAGCTAGAAATTTTGCATAAAAATCAAATTAACTCAATAATAATCACTTCCCACATTAGAAAGTTTATGACAACACCATGTGCTGTTTCGAATTATTTCAGATAAACTTCACATTGATGATCCTTCGTAAGCTGGTAATATTGTTTAGATTATTTAGAAGTCCAAATGTTCAAAATGTGGGAACACAACTGGCTGAACAAAGATAAGGTATAAGCACGAGGCTAGAAAAATAGAAATTGATGTGAATAAGCACGTCATGTGAGTAAAACAGTTCTCTGCTTGGACAACATTGGAATAATTTTGTTAAGTTTTTTTAAGGAATTGAGAAGAATTGTCTGTATAGAGAAGGACTTGAACTATTATTCCTTTGTAGTATGAAGATATTTATTTTCTTTTACATTTTCGTAAATGGCATAGCCTACGGTATCTCTCTTACTTGCTAGGTCTTATTTCAAATTCCTTTGCATGTGACCTGAAGTCAACTAGGATTTGTGGAAAGATTTTTCAGTTGCCCCTTTTAACTGCTGTTTGGTTGCTCTAGTGGAGCTCAAACGTGTTGATTGAGGTATTACGTGGTTCTTTAGTATCTCTAAGCCTCCATTATATTATGGACACAGCGTAAGAGCGAAGTACAAGATTAATAGAGACAACCTTGTAAGCAATATGTTAATTCAACCGCATCTGGCCTTCATTGCTTTGACACCTGGTCTTGATTTTGGCCATTCTGAGGGTGGATTATTACTCAAACAATGAAAGTAATGTTTTGTTATTAGGATATCAGATATATTTAAGGGGAAATAGTTTTTTTAGTCTTATAAGTTATCCCGTTTTTGGTTCCAGTCCTGTCAACTTTCACGAATTGAAAATAGTTTGATAACTTCCAGTTATTGACAATTTGGTCCTGTAACTGGTTTTAGGAGGTGAGTGAGACATCCGGTTGACGTGACGTGGCAGAGTGATTTGTCCACGTGGCAAAGTCTGATTGGTCAACTGGATGTTTCACCTCTTACACCCAGTCCCCGGACCAATATGTTGAAAAATTGAAAGTTAAAGGACTATTTTTTATTCGTAAAAATCGACAGGACTAAAATCAAAATAAGGGTAACTTACAGGACTATAAAACCTATTTTCACTATATTTAATTTATAATTAGTGTTTGCTCTTTGTGACACCTTCAGAAACTCCACTATTTCATTCCCCATAGACATGGAGTCCCTGAAGATTTGTGTGGGCTTTTATGATTTGTAGCCACATGTGCTCTCTTAATCAAAAAGCTTGAAATAAAAAGTAATTTATATGTCTGATATGCTGCTTTGTCCTGACAGTCACTGGCCAAAGAAATTGTGAGATCTAGGAAAACAGTGAACCGACTCTATGAAAACAAGGCACAGTTGAATTCAGTATCAATGCATCTCGGAGAAAGTGTTGGTATGATCTGCTTCAATTCACTTTTCTTTTCACTCTTGCACGTAAATTATTTATGTGGATTTTAATGCTTGATTATCACTACTGATCTTGTAGTCTTCTGAATTATTTGAGTTAACTTTGGAAATTCTGAATAACTGTGAAGTATTGTAGTTGCTGCTCAAACCTTGGAATTTTTTATATGATTTCAAAATAATTTTCTTTTATGAGAGTCTTGAGTTAAGAGTTGTTGTAATCTGCTTTATTGATTGACTTGTTGGAGCATTATTTTATATAATAGAAAATTTTGCTACTCTAATTTTGCAGCTGTTGCTCGGACTGTGGGACATTTACAAAAAAGTGCTGAAGTCATGAAGCTTGTCAATAATCTTATGAAGGCTCCGGAAGTAGCTATCACCATGCAAGAATTCAATAAAGAAATGATGAAGGTGAGTTTGCTTTTCTTTTTCCAGCAAAATAAAAAATACGTTTTCCCTAGGTCTCATCTTCTTCTGCAACTATTGATAATTCTTATTTTTGGGAGCCTTTCTTTAATGCTGAGGAAATAATTATTATTCTGTGTTGTACTCCAGGATAGTTTTAACAAGTTATAAAGTGTAAGATAAGTTTGGTACTTTAACCATTATTTTGATCAGTTGACATAAAGGAACACAAATAGGTCCTCATTAATCCATCATTTTAATGCTGTAAAGTGTCATGCCTGTCACAGCCTATCTATAGATAAATCTGTGTTGCCAAACTGCCACCCGATGATTGATAAAGTTAAGAAGATGAAAATTAGTTCATGTGATACTGCTGGCTTTTGATGATTCAAGTAGAAGATAGAAATATAGTTAAAATGAATATTAGATAATTGTGGTAGTTAATGAAAACAAAAGATGATAAATTCACCTTCATCATACTTCGTACCAGATAATGAGACTCAAAATAAGTTATCATTATCCCATTTTAACTAACTATGTTATGATCCCACATTGAATGGATGGAGTCAATCCTCCACTCTTGAGCTAGCTTTTGGGTGGAGTTAGGGCTTCCAGCTTTAGTGCCTAACAATTGGTTCGACCTGCCGGATCCTGGATGTGGCACAGAAGAGGGCTACCTGGGGAGAGGGTCGCACAGCACCAGGAACCAAGCTGCTCGGGCTCCCCAGAGTGTGACCGTCCGTGGACGTGCAGTTCTTAAGGGGGTCGATTGTTAACAAACTTTGGTGTGGAGAGGCTTGAGTGACTAACAAACAACCTTCCCTCCTATAATAATTTATCCTCAATCATTTCATTATTTATAAACCAACAATCATTTTTTTATCTTTATTCCAAAATTAGAGCAACATACTAACAATGTAATCACCATTCCTTGTAATTCAGTGAATTCAATGACTCTCATTACCATTCTCATCGAAACAAGATCCCCTTGCCCTTGGTAATATTGTAGGAGGATTGGTAAATTAGTTCATGTTGTACTTACTATGTGTTGCCAAACTGCCACGTGGTGATGGATAAATCTCATTTGTGCAAGCACAGTTACAATATTTAGAGCCAAGCCATATCAACTGGCAAATATTTTGGCTGTCTTTGTGGTCTGTTTTGTTTATTTGATCTTATGAAGAGTGTGTGGCTGCAGGCGGGTGTGATTGAAGAGATGATGAACGATTCATTGGACAATGCACTGGACTCAGAAGACATAGAGGAGGAGACCGAAGAGGAAATCGAAAAGGTGTTAACAGCAATTGCAGGGGAGACGGCTTCTCAACTACCCGAGGCGGCTATCAGAAAACAGAAACTTGAGGAACCTGCAACTAGCCAAGATGCCGAGGAGGTATCTTTTCCAAAATTCCTAAACTGTATTATTATTGCATCTTCTATTTTTTTTTTTCACTAGTTTGTTAGATTCTGCATCTGAATTAGGGGCTGCTCATTCATGTTTTCGTGACGACACAAGAAGATTAAACACAAATACACGATACGAAAAACAAATTTAAAAATAGAGAACAAATATTACATTTGACACGATAATACACGTTACACGACATGACACTATAAAACACTATAATAAATTCAGAATCTCTAATAAAATTACAAAATATCAAGGAATATATACTATCAAAACCTTTTTTTTAACTTTAACTGTTTGCACGAACACAACAAACAAATTTTAGTGTCCTTATCAAGCCTCACTGCCTCACCCACAATTTTCGTATTTGTTATCATATTGTATTGAAAGTGTCACCCATATTTTGCATGCATATTAAGGAATCCTTCCCCTAGCACGTTGATAATGGTGAATTTTTTTTAAAATGGAAAAGATGTAATAAAAGATTGTATAAAGCTTGATTGGTGAGTATGTTGGTGGAGTTGCAGGAGAATGTTGATGATGAGGAAGAGCTAGAAGAAATAAGGGCTCGTCTCGCAAGAGTTAGATCATAATTTACTTTTATTTTTTCACAACACACAAGAATGGTGGATTGTAATTTTTAAAACCACTCTCGTGTACCCTACAATACAACCTTATTGTTGTATTATTGTCATTATATGCTCTATTTTAAAGCTAATTTTAAATTTTGCAATTTTTTTTTTAAAATGTTGGTAGACAGCCAAAGGATGAAACTCCCCCCCTTTAGTCATTCATAAACATAATCTTAAATTGAGCAAAAATATAAAATGTCACTTTAGTCTTGTTTTTTTAATATCAGTATCAAGTGCTGCCGCTTATAACGCTGAATTGATAATTAAACAATTTAATTATATGTAGATTGTATTTATAATTCAGTAAACAAACACTGTACAGTGTCGTTCAAAATGTTATTGGGCTTTTATCAATGGAGGACGAATTAAACAAGGGTTGGGGTATATACCCCTCCAGCTTTGTTTAATACACTCCCCCTCCCATTTATTAATTAAATATGTATGTAAAATACCATATTTACGACAAAGTGGGATAGCTCAAGTGGTTAGAGCACCACTACCTAGGCCTTAGGTCTGGGTTCGAGTCATGGGGAGGGGAAAAAAGGGATGGGTATTTAACTTCCATCAAAAAAAAAATACCATATTTACCCTTTTAGTAAAATTTAAGATAGATACACCCCCTTAAGATTAACCCTAATTTTAACCCTAACTCTAAACGGCGGCCGCCGCACCATCTCCGGCAGCCGCCGCCGTCCAAACAATTATAAAAATTTGAAGAAAAAAAACTTAGAAAACAAAGAAAAAAAATAACACTTTTTTCGACAAACCAGTGTCGATCGACACTGGTTTGTCGACCACAAATTATATTGTCGACTATGGATTGTCGACGAAAATCACTCCAGTCGACAACATTTGACCGATTGAATTTTTTTTTAAAAAAATCTTCATTTTCAACAAGAAATTGTCGATCATAAATATTGTGGTCGACAACAATTTATCGACCATAAGGATTATGGTCGACGGGAAATTGTCGGAAATGGAAAAAAAAAAACCCAAAACCTTACCTTTTTTGCGAAATCGCGAAAACAGAGCGAGAAGCCTTTAGGGACGAAGGTTGGTGCAAGGCGGCGGGGGAAGGAGGTGGCGGCGGCGCTGGTAGAGGGAGGTGGCGGAGCCGCTCCTGTTGCAGGTTTTTTTTTAAAAAAAAAAAAAAACAGAAAATGAGGGAGGGAGGAGGGCTTGGGCGCAGGCAGCGAGGGGGAGGAAGGGGGAGCGCGCAGGGCGGTGGGGAAGGCCGTCGGGAAGAAGGCGGCGACGACGCTGGGCGAGGGGGGCGCCGCCGCCGCTAGTTGCAGAAATGAAAAAAAAAAGTCTCAGATGTAGGAGGCGGGTGGCTTGGACGGCGCTGGAGGCGGGCGACGAGGAGGCGGGTGGCTTGGGCGGCACGGCGGGCGGCGATTTGCAGAGGGAGAGGGAGGAGGAAGGAATGGGAGGGTTGGGGAAAGAATGAAGAAAATTAGGGTTTTTATGGGGGTGTGCATTTATCATACCAATTATTAAAATAAAAGGGTATAATAGACAATTTGGGGAGAGTGCATCTATCTCAAATGTATTTTAAGGGGAGTGTACCTAACAAAGCTGGAGGGGTATATACCCCAACCCATTAAACAAATTTTACTTACAATCATAACCATATTCCTTGCCAACTGAAGGTTGATCGGCCAAATTCGTAATGAAACAAAATTTTAGGCTCCGTTTGGATGGAGGGATTTGATCTATGGATTTCAAATCCATCATTCAAATCCACTCCCCTTGTTTGGATTAAAAATGAAATGAATGGATTTAAAATCCTAAGCATATTTTTTTAGTTAAAATTGAGAGGATTTTAAATCCTCACTAAAATCATGTCATTTGAAATCCATCTATTTTCAAAACCTTTCATTTGAAATCCCTCCTCAAATCAAATCCCTCCATCCAAACACAACCTTAGATTTCGATATTTTCCATGCTCTTTTCTCGGCTGTGTTTCCCTTATACATGACCTATTGTTTTTTTTAAAAGTCATGGAAAGATGGCTTTAATTCCAAATTTCAAAAACTATACCACATTTCTACCAAAATTAGTTTCAAATAAACAAATACTAAAAGTGAAAGCTATGCATCAAATTCTACAAAAAAAAAAAAAGTACTCCCTCTGTACATCCAATTTTATAATTCTCACTTTTCTTTTCGGGTTGTTCAATTTTATTATTCTCATTCCTTATTCGAAAAATTTACTATTCACACTACTTTATCTTCACCCTTCAACCATCACTTATTTACTCAAATTGCCATTGTCTTTATTCATAAACAATCACTTTATCTATAAATGGACCCCACAACATCCCATCATACCCCCAACTTATCTACTTTATACATAAACTAATCAATATTCATTAAAACCCGTGCCCGGAGTAGTGGGCATTATAAAATTGGATGGAGGGAGTATAATATAACAGAGCATTAATTCACAACACTCAATATATAATCTAACCAACACTCCAAACATACATCTTCACACAACAAGCATGGCAACAAGAATGAAGCCACCATTCCCTCATGTCTTTCTCTCTCTACTTCTCGTTTTTTCAACTGCAGAAAGTTCTAAAGTTGCCAATCTTTTCCCATCAGAAACAACAGAATATCCCATGACACAAGTAGAAAAGATGATCAGAGAGCTTAACTTATTTCCCGAGCTTGATGTGAACATCGTTGGGGATGAACCTGCAGTCATTGAATCAAAACTCGTTGAGAAGCATATTCGACTCCCCATTCTTAGTGATACGGGAGCCACTGTTGGGAATTTGGGGCACCATGCTGGATTTTTTTAACTTCCACACAGCAGGAATGCGAGGTATACTTCTATTATAAGGCAAAAATGTCTAATTTTGACTACAGTTCGAATCATTCACAATAAACAGTTTGGTAGAATTTCTTAATTAAAATTGCATCAATTGCACGGTGCAACTGGTGCGCGGAAGTTTTGCTTATACTATAAAGGCTATCAGATGACGATCCTTCAACTAAATCATGATGAATATTTCCCCTGTTTGATAACTACATTCATCTTTCTTGTCTTTCTTTAAATGGCAACCAAAGTGTATCACAATTTTGACGATTTTGATATAGTTTTCACAGAAATAAGTAAAATTTCCCAAGTATGGTTCATGTTTTATCCGTGTGACAACTATGGTATGCAGGATGTTCTACTTTTTCTTTGAATCAAGGAGCAACAAGAGTAATGACCCTGTTGTGGTGTGGTTAAGTGGGGGACCGGGATGCAGTAGCTCATTAGCATTGTTCTACGAAAATGGGCCTTTCCACTTAGCAAACTCTTCGTCACCTATATGGAATGATTTTGGCTGGGATAAGGTACTTATTTCTGGCTTTCTTAAATAACATAATCTCTGTCAATTTTAATTCTGATTCTTAAGCCAATCCCTTCTACATCTAAATGTCTAAAATGAGGATTTTTCAATTATGTCTGAAAGAAGTAATTTTAAGGAATTATGTCTAAAAAATGTTTCAAATCGTATAAGCATTTTAGATAATGAAAGTATAAAAATGGTAGGTTTCAAACCTCATATACGTGGACCAGCCAATTGGAACTGGATTCAGCTCTACTTCAAACAGATCAGACATCCGCAACAGCAGCGATGCAGCAAGTGTGGATTTTCATGACTTCCTACAGGTCTGTTTCCATATACACAAGTTATCGCAAGAAAATCATGATGAATACAAGAACAATTAACATTCTAAACTCAGAAACCATGCAATTGTAGGCATTTTTCCAAAGGCATAGTAAATATGCAAAGAATGAATTTTACATCACAGGAGAATCATATGCGGGACACTATATTCCAGCCTTTGCTAAACGAATTCACCAGGAAAACAGAAACAGAAACAAGACATCAATTTACATAAATATCAAAGTAAGCCTTGGGTGCTGTTGTTATCTATAACTTTAATGTAATTAGTTGTTCGATTAACGTGTTTCAGTTTTTCTAAGCAGGGATTAGCTATTGGCAATGGACTGACACATCCCAGTATCCAGTATAAAGCATACCCTGAATATGCTTTAAACATGAAATTGATCAACCAATCCTATCACAACCACCTAATCAAATCACTGCCTCCTTGCTTAACGCAAATAAAAAATTGTGGTAATTCATTATCAAAAGGTTGCCTTTGGATTTATGAATATGGAGATATTGTTTTGAAAAAATATTACTCAAGTTTGTTTAGATAATTTCATACTATGATGGATTTTAGATACATAAATTTCATTTCAGCTATTTTTGAAGTCTATATAGTAGGTCAATGTGATAGTCAAGGATAATATCATTTTTGGTCCCTAGAGTTTACATTTTCCAGTTCTGGTCCCCCATTTTTCACTCACTATCAAACTTGGCCTTAGAAGTAGACTTTTACTACTTCCACACTTGGTCTCACCGTTAGTTGATTGTCCGTTAACTGACATAATCAACTATTTTTGGGTGTTAAATGTAATTATTTGAAAATTATTAATTACATTTAGTACCCACATTTTGCACCCTTAAATAGTTGATTCTGTCAGTCAACGGACGGTCAACTAACGGTAGGACCAAAACTGGAAAAAAGTAAACTTTAGGGACCAAAAATGATATTTTCTCAAAGTCATATGAAATCTTTCCCCAAGTCCTACTCCCAAATCCCTATTCTTCAGATCAAATGCAACCTAAAACTCATCCACTTTGTTTATTCAATATCAGCCATAAAACTCAACTTTTATCGAAAAATTATTTGGCAGGCACCACCGGTTCATCGTCTTGTCTGCTGGCATCACAACTTTGCAATGACATTTTTGAAGGCATACGTAGGGAAAATGGTGATATAAATGTAATGAACAGTGCTTGGTAATCATATCAGACAGCACAAATACTCAAACTAATTGACAATTGTTTTTTTGTCTTTAAGTACTACGATATTCGAAAAAGATGCAAAGGACCTCTATGCTATGACTTCTCAGACGTGGAGATATTCCTAAACCGACAATCTGTTAAAACAGCACTAGGTGTTGGAAACACAAAATTTGTGTCATGTAGTTCAGTAGTGCACAGAGCAATGGCTACAGACTTGATGAAGAATTTGGCAGTTGGTATCCCTGCATTACTAGAGGATGGAATCAAACTACTCATATATGCAGGGGAATATGATCTTATTTGCAACTGGCTTGGTAAGATTCTTTCTTGAGCTGAGATATTGCTACACATTTATTAGGGGTGTAAGTGAGTGGAGTTGGTTCGCGAGCTACTCGTGCTCAACTCGGAGAAAGCTCGAATATAATTGAGTCGAGCTTGAATACGAGCTCGAATATGAGCTCAGTAATATTGCCAGGCTCGTGAGCGTAATTGAGCTCATATAATTTTACTATTTTTTCCCTAAATATGCTAATAATTTACAAATATAATCTAATTATAAATATTATTAAAATCTTTAATTAATACTCCCCCGTTTTAATTAATAATCTTATAATTACAAGACTATTATATCCTTTTCTATTACTACTTGATAATTAATAAGCTTATAATTACAAGATGGTTAGTATCTATAGGGGTGTTGATCGGAAAAAAATGTGAACTTTTGTTGATATTAACAAAATGAAAAATAATGGGAACACCATTTTAGATAGAATCAGAGAGATAATTTGGGAACGGAGGTAGTATTATGTAAATCATGAAGCCAAGCTCGAGTATTTCGAGCTTCCATTGAGTCGAACTCGAGCTTAAAAGAATTGAGCTCAATCGAGTTTGATTTCTTTAATCAAGTAGAGTTCGACTCAGCTCATTTACACCACTGTAGACACTAATGTGAGCAATATGACTTCATCAGGAAACTCGAGATGGGTAACTGCCATGAAGTGGTCTGGTCAGAAGAAGTTTCAATCAGCTTACTCAACTCCATTTGAGGTAGATGACGTGCAGGTAGGATTAAAGAAAAACTATGGGCCTCTTACTTTCCTTAAAGTCAACGATGCTGGTCACATGGTTCCAATGGATCAGCCAAAAACATCATTGGAGATGCTAAGAAGGTGGATGCAAGGCCAATTATGAAGCCAAATAATATTAGCTCATGTATGTATTTAATGTCTGCACTGATGCAGTAAGGGTTGACAAATAAGAAATTATCAATAAAAGGTTTTACAGGAATCCTGCCCAACCAACAATTGTCATTTCCCAAATTCTATGATCCCTCTCCTCTAGATGCTTTAACGCAACACAATATAAGTAAGAATCAAAACTTAAACCCTACCCTAGCTAGCACACAATTAATAAACGGAAGCATCAGACAGCGTTGTACTTGACGTTATCTGCCATGTCTTTACATATAATTCAAAGTTATAAAGAATACCCCTCATTACATTACATTACATGAATTATGAATCCAGACTCCACCAAGGTACTACGGTTAATCCAACAGAAATTTTCCTAGTTTATCAGCAACTAGAAACCATTCGATATATCCACAAAGGTAAATTTCATGGCAATGTCTAAAGTGTCTAGGAAATGTCAAGTATTAGGAAGAAATGCATTAGGGAAGGAGTACAATTGTAGGAGACAACAGACAAACTTCTGAATTAAATATATAGCACACGTAGAAATAAAAGTGTGAAACCAACATTTCGATAGTTACTAGTCACTGCACAAACTAAACTTCAAGTTAACCCAAATTTATGAATCTAAAGTGACCAAAAACTCCCAGCAAAATATTTAGTTTCTCCAAAGAATCTCATTAAGTGAGGGGCACTTGGTTCAAATTTTTCAATGGGAATGATAATGAATATCATTGAATTGAGTTACAAAGAAAATGATGGTTTCATCGTTTGTATTTTGCTTTAATCTTGGAATAAATTGGGACACAAAGTGATCGTGATCTGAGGAATAGTGAAATGAAGGAAAAATTCTTATCATCTTTTATTTTCATTACCCGCATTCCCATTGAAGAATTCTGTACTATGTGCAAACACAAATGCCTGTTTACATTAAAGCTGATTGTCATCTATACCCAAACACTAATTCGTTACAGACATATTTAGGGAAATAATAAGCAAAAAAGGCCAACATTTTCTCTAGGTCTTACAAAATTAAAACACTTACAAGAAGGCGAAAGAGACGCTTGGAAGCAGAAGAATTGGCGTTGAAAGTGTTGCTGAAATTGCAGTATCTGCAACCACTGGCGGAATTTTCCGGGAGAGTTTTCTCACAGACGGAACAAACTCTGTAAAAAAAAAGTGGTGTGATCAACTGCAACCACAGTGCACAATGTCGTCGTCTGCTTATCTATTTCCATAAACGGCCCTTTTCCGGTGAATTGGTTCGCCGGAATTCATGCTCTGATTCCCCAAGTTAAGCCGTAAATTTCCTAATTCTCAGTATTTCTTTGGGAAATTTTAGTCCATATCCTTCTTTTATATATTTAAACACTTTGTTATTTTTATTGACTAGTGTTTTTTTTTTAATTTACTAGGAGTACTTTATATCTTTTAACTCATGCATTCAATAAAGGGAGGGGCTATCAACACTCCAAATATTGTTATTCCCACCCTAAAATATTTTGGATAAAAATAGATACAATTGCATTTACTAAAATGTCCTTTTAAATCTTTTAAAAAATGTTAAAACACACCCCTAATACTTTTTAAAAACACCCCATTTTTAAATCCTACTTCATTTAACTCTTATTCAACTATTTTTACTTTTACTTCAAAAATTCTATTTATTCTTAAAACTCTTCCTCTTCATGCATAAACCCTATCACCATAAATCATTTATATGATGATATAATCACAACAAACATGTTTATGGTAGAAGAAAACGTGATATAAGAAATTAATGTAAGTATATTTAATATTTTTACACTTTTTTCATACATTTTTTACACTTAATACAATTTTTAAACATTAACAATCGCGACGTGTTCGGCCGAAATCGTGGCCGAACAAACATAAGACTGTACATGGGTTTCTGGCCGAACACACATGAGGCTGTACATGGGTTTCTGGCTGAACACACATGAGGTTGTACATGGATTTCTGGCCGAACACACATGAGGTTGTACATGGGTTTTTGGCCGAACACACATGAGGCTGTACAGGGTTTCTGGCCGAACACATCATTAGGTGTACATTATTACTGGTCGATACTTCTAGCCAATTAAAGCGGCCCATCCACATTTAGTAGGCAAAACTGCATTCAAAGAACTATGTTTAAGCCTATGGACACAGAACTATACAAAGCCCCAACATTTGATTGAAAAAATCAAGTCAAACAATAAGTTCCAAGCAATTGATTATTTAAAATAGGAAAAGGGTAGTACAGTACTTAGGCACACTTATAGATATCTGAGGCAGAAGTATACACTTCAGGTATAGTTGAAAAGTTGTCCCTCAAGCACACTTATAATTTCACAATACAATAGTTGGAAATAAATTAAAGAGTTTGTTTTGGAGACAATTCAATTCAGTTCTCGCTACCATCATCTTCCCCATTGCCATCCTCACCCTGTTTTAAAAAACAAATCAGTAAAAGAGTATTCATACAATTAGATACAAGTAACAAAATTGCATAGCACATAATAGGAGAATCAGGAAATTCAAAGTTCCAACAAACATTAAACTTTGAGCAACACGTGATAAAACGAAACACTATACAAGTTTCATGCAAAAATAAATTTGAGGAGAATGTAGATTCTAGTACCTCGTCGTCATCAGCCTCATCGTCTTCATCCTCTACCTGCAGTCGTAAGTTCACAGTTAAGTGAAATGGAAAAAGGGTCTAATACTCCAATAAAACGGAAAGTGTAAATGTGTTACATTATCAAGGTGTGCGATTGGGTTTGGCCAAATATCCTCCTTGATAATTTCAGCTACCTGCAGTTTCAAAGCAGACAAAAAACCCATCAGGCCACCAACATAAAATGAATGCATTTATAATTTTTTTGTTGGTATTTAAAAAAGAAAGCATTTAAATGCATTCCAATAATGAGAATCAATATTTTGTTGCGCAAATTTGGTTTCATCATGTTCGGCCAAAAATCAGCAGTGCACAATGTTTTGTTCGGTCAATACCGACCGTTCAGACTCTATTGCGTGCGGCCAATACCAGTCGTGCACCCTCTGTTGTGTGCGGCCAATACCGGTCGTGCACAGTGTGCTCCGCGCGGCCGCGAGTCTGGCCGTACGATACGCGAACAACAGCGAAAACTAAGTCGATTTTGACCGATTTTCCCAAATCAAACCAATGAAAAACAATACCCAAACACAAAATCAAACTCAATATGTTATACATTCATACATAATCCATTCTATTAGAGTTTTTTTTTTACAATAAATCAATCTCATTCAACAATGTAAACCCTATAAATTTTAAAAAAAGACACGGTTGGTTATAGGTGAGGGAGAGAGCGGTTAAATTTTATAAATGGATGGGGTGTGTATAGTATTAGTTAAGAAGGGTAAATATTTTAAGTTTTAAAATAAAAAGGATAGGAAATGAATAAATTGGGGTATGTTTAGTAATTTAAATTGAATTTTAAATTTAAGTGGGGTGTGTATAACAATTGGGGTGGGAATAACACAATCTGGGTGTTGATAGCCCCTCCCACATGAGCTATAATTGCATAACTGGCTGTGAGGTTGCGAATGATCACACGACTATTTGTATGTGACCAATCGTGAGACCGCAAAAAATACACGATTGTTCAGAGAAAATGTGTCTTTTCGAAACTTTAAAATTCGTCCGCAAGATTTTAACCCATGTCTTAAAAAATTCATTACCTGTCCTCAAAGTTCCAACACTCGGTCTTGAAAATTTCTAAATGCTTCCCATCATTCATACGGATTATGGATGACCAACATTGACGAAGTGAACACCAACAAAGAAATTGAATGTCATTAAAATTGCAAGCACAATCCTCTCCTTTAAAATTGAATGTCATTAATAACGTTGGGGTGTCACAATTTGACAAGAACTTGCAAACAATACAAAGTGCTGAAGAGAACGAATTCTTGACAAAATGTTAGTAATAAATATTAGTACTGATCCAATGTTCAGAAGTCGAGCAAACTTGGCAAAAGATTGCAACTGAGTACAACAAAAACCATGTGGCAGATAAACAAGAGAGATCGGGGAGGGTGTTAAAAACGAATTTCTACATCATTTAAAAGCAGCAAAATGGTCTGCAGTGATCTCTTGTGAAAATCCTTTAAAATAGGAGCACCAATCTCGAGAAGCAAACCCATTTTACAAAAGGACTGAAATTTCCTTTTATATAGGACTCAAACAGATCGAGTTGAGTAGGATCCACTATTAAATCCATGCAAAATTATATAGTATTAGTGTTTGCCAAATGAGTTTGTGCAATCTGATATTTATGTAAAGTATTGAGATAGGCGTATTTGTAGAAACGCTAACACGACTTAGCAGTTTCTCTCATATTACCTCACGATGTCGTTTTGGAAATTGATATTGATTGTATCTCTTATATAAGTGACGGTTGTCATCCTCAATGTATGAGTTTTTACCGATAATAATACTTTGAGCAGAGCTCTATTCTTCTAAAAAGCCTTGAATGTCTATTGACAAATTCAACAAAAAGGCACATGTCTAAAAAACCTTGAATGTCTAGAGAGAAGCTTAAAGCTTCGCAATTGTTGAATACTTATGAAGTGATGTTTCAAATTTTAAAAGTGCAATATTGATGATATTCACACCTTTATCAATTGCGGAATAAATCAAATATATTTACAATTCATTAATATATTCCTGACCAATTTAAAGTTAACAGGTCAACCTAATAATAGGTATTTACCATTCTTTAAATTGAAAAATGGTCGAATCCCCCAGGGTACCATCGACAAAATTGAAGGTGCCATGAGCAGATTTTGGTGGGGACAACAAGGAGAGGAGCGTCGAGTTCACTGGGTGTCATGGAATAAGCTATGCAGGCCAAAGAAAGAGGGGGGGATTGGGTTGAGGAACATACTGGCCTTTAACAAGGCGATGCTAGCCAAACAGGGATGGCGGTTACTCCAAAATCCGGAAAGTCTGGTAGCGCGGAATAATAGGTATTTACCATTCTTTAAACGTAGTGCGTTTGTGTAAACATTTTAAATACCATCATATGCCGTGTTCATGTTCACTCCACATGACTCCATATGAAATTAAATGGCAATTATTCCAAATATGCTCATTCTTATAAAAAAATAACATCCAAAATCATGGGTTTTAGGAAAACTTTTATCCTTGGTTTCCCTCGATAGTCGTGGATTTGATGGCTTTAATTCAAAATTTCACAACCTATATCAGCATTTTCCATATTTTTACTAAATTAAATGCAAATACTCAAATGAAAATTATGGATTTAATCAGTTCCATTGTGAAAAAAGGTACTCATCCAAAAATCTACTCCTAAATGGCTAAATACATCAAATCTAACCCAACCCAATGGGCTCTTTTGTAAAGCGTATCAATGGCATTCGTATATTAAGATTTAATGGGGGTATAATTAGCATAATTGCTAATGCCAGTTCTATTATCTACGCCTTTAAGAAGATTAACAAAGCATTAATGCACAACAATCGATATATAATCTAACCAACACTCCAAACAAATATCTTCACACAACAAGCATGGCAATAAGAATGAAACCACTATTCTCTCATGTCTTTCACTCTCTACTTCTCGTTTTTTCGTTTCCCATTCTTTCAATTGCAGAAAGTTCTAAAGTTGCCAATCTTTTCCCATCAGAAACAACAGAATATCCCATGACACAAGTAGAAAAGATGATCAGAGAGCTTAACTTATTTCCTGAGCTTGATGTGAACATCGTTGGGGATGAACCTGCAGTCACTGAAACAAGACTTGTTGAGAAGAGCTTCCGACTCCCCATTCTTAATGGCACGGGAGCCACTGTTGAGAATTTGGGGCACCATGCTGGATTTTTCAAACTTCCACACAGCAGTTCGAGGTATGTATTCTATATTATAAAAAGATCCTTCAATAAATGCATGATGATTATATCCTCTGTTTGACATACTACACTAGATATGTTTCTTGCGAGATATTGAAAATGTCAATGTACATAAAAAAATAAATTAATATATTACGCCCTCTGTCCAAAATATAAATGTTCCCGCTTTTCTTATTGGGACATCCACACTCAATGTTCTCAGACCCGGAATGGAATAACCCTACCCCATAATCTATTCCTGATGCAGGGGTGCGTCTCAATTGAAGTGAGAACTCCGTTGATTTCTTAAAGAAATATCCGAAAAAACACAATATCAATTAAGGATAAAATGAAGTGAGAACCGTTGATTTCAATAACGAAATATCCGAAATAAACACAACAACGATTAAGGTTGAAACCTTAAGAATTTTCATATAATTTCTCAATGTCTAAAATGGTGCATACATTCTCCTTTTTAAAGGAGTTTTTAACCTAAGAGTCAAGGCTCTTTGCAATAATTAAAGGGATACATTGAAATTAGACTTTGACTGAATAAATGAATGAAAAGCATAATTTGAGGAATCATTTATTCTTCCACATCAATTCCCCTACCCCATAACACTTTTTTCTTCACCCTCAAACCATCTCTTTAATTAATTCAAATTATCATTGACTTTGCTCATAAGCAATCACTTTATTCATAAATAGGCCCCATAATACCCTCCAATATATTTACTTTATTCATAAACAATCAAGTTTTCTTAAAACCTTCCCCAAAACTTTTGGGAACACTTATATTGGACGGAGGTTGTAGTTTTTAACCATTTATTTACAGCTAATAACAAATATAATTATTAAATCATATAATGGGGAAAAAATTATATTTAATGATAATCATTAAAATAATACTCCCTCCCCTCCGTCCATTTTTATAATTCTCATTTGAGTTGAACACGAATTTTAAGAAAACTTTTTGTTTACGTATAATGTGAAAATTTGAAGGTAAAGATAAATAAAAAATAAGTGGTGTGTGTGAGTAGTATTTCATTTTAAGGAAATGTGAATTATAAAAATGGACAGACAAAAAAGTGGAATATTTAAGATTTTGATTGGAAGACAAATAGTATCATTAAATTAAAATAATTTATATACATATGTATATATAATTATTTTTACAATTAACTATAGCTAATAACAAATCATATCTTCAAATATATCATGGAAGAAACAGATTCATTTGGATTCTAGTATCAAATTCGTTATATTATCGAGTAATAATCTCTTCCAAATAATGATAATTAATTTACATTATCCAAATAGGTCTTCATCCATATCTTTATGGCTTAGGATTCAAGATAAAAATAAGAATCTAACATAATATAATAATATATATTAATTCCAAAAAAATTAAGAAATTGACAAGTCCAGAAATCGATGAGTGAATGAAAAGTGTAAGAATTAACTAGTCTAATATCACTTATATTTTTTTGTCTTTCTTTACTAGTGTATCAGGGTTTTGATATAATTTTAAAGAAATAAGTAAAATTCTCCCAAGTCTAATCCATGTTCTATTCCTGTGACAACTATGAAATGCAGGATGTTCTACTTTTTCTTTGAATCAAGGAGCAACAAGAGTAGTGACCCTGTTGTGGTGTGGTTAAGTGGGGGACCGGGATGCAGTAGCTCATTAGCTTTATTCTACGAAAATGGGCCTTTCCACTTATCAAACTCTTCCTCACTTAAATGGAATGATTTTGGCTGGGATAAGGTACTTATTTCTGGCTTTCTTAAATAACAACTAAGGTGATGTTTGATTTGGGATTTCAAAACCAGTTTTGGGGTTTTGAAATTGGGTTTTAAAAATTACCACTTATAAACCTACTATGTCAATTCTCTCTCCTAGACTTAAATATAATTAAATCATGGAATAACTCACATGATCCAATCATTACAATCACACCAAACAAAAATATAATAATACAACATCATTCATTATATACATTAATTTGACAAAAAGTTAAATATCACCCTATTTAAAATCCCAAAAAAACACACACCCTTGCTAATTGCTATTTATCAGGATTTCAAAATACACTAAATATACTATAAACCCAAATCAAACATTAAACGTCTAAATGAGGATCTTTCCATAATGTCTGAAATATACAGAAAGCAGTAGAGCGATCGTGCAGTAAAAAGAAAAAAGGGTTACAGAGTACAGTGAACATGTAATGTCAATCTGTGTAAAGTGAGATCACACAGAATGTCTAAAACATAACAAAAAAAAGGCACATCATATAGGGCATGTTTGTTTTGGGATGGGAAATTCGGATTTGGGATTTCAAAACTCCACCCCCGTTACACTTTGGGATTTTGATTCAGGATTTCAAAATCCCACCCTATAAATACCTATAAACCCTATAAAAGTCAACCCTATAAATACCTATAAACCACCTATAAAACCTATAATCCTATACTATAAAGTTAAATCCTACCCTACATAAATCCCAAAACAAACAAAAAATACAAAAAACATTAGGATTTTAAAATCCACTAGATTTTGAAATCCGGATTTCAAAATCCTCAAAATCCCAAAACAAACATGCCCATAAGCATTTTAGATAAAGAAAGTGTCAAATTGTAGGTTTCAAACCTCATATATGTAGACCAGCCAATTGGGACTGGATTCAGCTCTACTTCAAGCAAATCAGACATCCGTAGAACCAGCGACGCAGCAAGTGTGGATTTTTATGACTTCCTACAGGTCTGTTTCCATATACACAAGTTATCGCAAGAAAATCATGATGAATACAATAACAATTAACATTCTAAACTCAAAAACCATGCAATTGTATTTGTAGGCATTCTTCCAAAGGCATAGTAAATATGCAAAGAATGAATTTTACATCACAGGAGAATCATATGCTGGACACTATATCCCAGCCTTTGCTAAACGAATTCACGAGGAAAACAGAAGCAGAAACAAGACATCAATTTACATAAATATCAAAGTAAGCCTCAGGTGTTGTTACAATCCGTAAGTTTAAGGGATAATATCATTTTTGGTCCCTAATGTTTACCTTTTTTCCAGTTTTAGTCTCCCTCTTTCACTCACGACCAATTTTCGTCATTGAAGAACATTTTTACTTCCACATTTGGTTCCACCGTTAGTTGACTGTCAGAATCAACTATTTGGGGTATTAAATGTAATTATTTAGGATGCTAAATGAAATTAATAACTATTTGGGGTGCTAAATGTAATTTAAAAAACTCAAATAATTGCATTTAGCACCTCCAAAAGAGTAGATTCAGTTAGTCAAAAAGGGTTAATTAATGGTAGGACCAAATGAGAAAGTAAAAGTGTACTTTCAGGATCGAGTTTGATAGTGAGTGAAAGAGGAGGACCAAAACTGGAAAAAGGTAAACTTGAGGACAAAAAAGATATTATTCCTATGTTCAACTTTATTAGATGTTCGACTAATGTTTTGCAGTTTTTTCAAGCAGGGATTAGCCATTGGCAATGGAATGACAGATCCCAGTATCCAATACAAAGCATACCCTGATTATGCTTTAAATATGAAATTGATCAACCAATCTTATTACAACCACCTAATCAAATCACTGCCTCTCTGTTTAAAGCAAATAGAATTTTGTGGTAATTCATTTCGAAAGGTTGCCTTTGGATTGATGAATATGGAGATATTGTTTCAAATCCATTGAAAAAAAATTACTTGTGTTTGTTCAGATAATTTCAAATGATGATGGATTTTTAATCCATAAACTTCATTTCAGCAATTTTTTTTATGTATCTATAGCATTAGCAGGTCAATATGACAGTCATAGGGATAAAATATCATTTTTGGTCCCTAAAGTTTACAATTTTCCAATTTTGGTCCCCCACTTTCACTCACTATCAAACTTGGTCCTAGAAGTACATTTGTATTCCCACATTAGGTCCCACCGATAGCTGACTGTCTGTTTACTGACGAAATCAACTATTTTGGGGTGCTAAATATAATTAGTTGAAAATTATTGATTACATTTAGCACCCCCAATTAATTGATTTCATCAATCATTGGACGGTCAACTAACAGTTTAGACCAAATGAAGGAGAACAAGTGTTCTTCGAGGACCAAGATAGAAAGTTAGTGAAAGAGGGGGACCAAAACTAGAGAAATGTAAACTTTAGGGACCGAAAATAATATCATCCCAAAGTCATATGAAACCTTTCCCCAATTACTACTCTCAAATCCATATTCTTCAGATCAAATGCAACCTAAAGCTCATCACCTTTGTTCATTCAATATCAGCCATAAAAACTCAACTTTTCTCTCTAAAAAAATTATTTGGCAGGCAGCACTGGTTGTCGGTTGGCATCACAGCTTTGCGAAGGCATTTTTGTAGGCATACTTGAGGAAAATGGTGATATAAATGTAATGAACAATGCTTGGTAATCATATCAGACAGCACAAATACTCAAACTAATTGACAAATGTTTTTATCCTTCAGTACTATGATATTCGAAAAAGATGCAAAGGACCTCTATGCTATGATTTCTCAGACGTGGAGATATTCCTAAACCGACAATCTGTTAAAACAGCACTAGGTGTTGGAAACACAAAATTTGTGTCATGTAGTTCAGCAGTGCACAAAGCAATGAATAGAGACAAAATGAGGAATCATGCAGTCAGTATCCCAGCATTACTGGAGGATGGAATCAAACTACTCATATATGCTGGAGAATATGATCTTATTTGCAACTGGCTAGGTAAGATTCTTTTCTTTCTTGAACTGAGATAATGCTAGCACTAGGTTTGGGAAACACAAAATTTACCCTTTTTCCTCTAATAAATACTAATAAATTAATAATCGTCTTGTAATTATAAGCTTAATTAATTGTGATTATCAAGTAATCTTTTGGTATTCTACTTAATGAAAATTTGATTTGATTTGTGTGAATGGATAAAAACATAAAGTAAATTAAGATCGGAAGAAGTATTATGTACGTTATTGAATCAAGCCGAGCTCGAATTGGGCTTCAAGTTTAAAAGAATTGGGCTCGACTGAGTTCAGGTCGAGTTTTTTAATTGAGTCCAGGGCGAGCTTGACACTACTCAACTCATTTACACCCCTACACACACTAATGTGATTACGTGTGCAATATGACTTCATCAGGAAACTCGAGATGGGTTACCGCCATGGAGTGGTCTGGTCAGAAGAAGTTTCAATCATCTTATTCAACTCCATTTAAGGTAGATGGCGTGAAGGCAGGATTAAAGAATAGCTATGGGCCTCTTACTTTCCTTAAAGTCCACAATGCTGGTCACATGGTTCCAATGGATCAGCCAAAAGCATCATTGGAGATGCTAAGGAGGTGGATGCAAGGCAAGTTATGAAAACTATGTAGCCAAATAACATTAGATCATGTATTCTATGTCTGCATTGATGGAGTAAAAGGGTTGAAAAATAAGCAATAAACAACAAAAATATAATATAATACTCCTTACGTCCAATATTATTATTCCCACTTTCCTTTTTAGGTTGTCCAGTTTTATTATTTTCATTTCCCTTTTTGGAAGATAAACTCCCCCACACTACTTTATTACTTTATACTCCACTTTATCTACTTTATATATAAACTATCAATATTTCTTAAAACTCGTGCCCATACAAATGAGAATTATAAAATTGGACAGAGTGAGTATAATATAATATAAAATGTTTGACAGAATTAAAGCCCTGCCCAAGCAACAATTGTTGTTTCCCAAATCTATGACCACTCTAGACGCAACATAATATAAATAAGACTCAAAACATAAACCCTCTTAGCCCACAATTAATAAAGCCCACGGGCTGTTTATTAAAGACTTAAAATTTAAAAGGCCCTAACTATAATAATAATAAGACAATAAATGAATTGTATCGTGCATAGAATTCAAGAGGTAATGATGAATCAAATTGATCATCTGCAGTCAAAAATATATAACATGACCAAAATAAGGAGAGAGAAGGGTTGAAAAAGTCCACAATCTTGCTCTAGACAGACTCTTTAAAAGTAGCCTAAGCTTTTATAAAATGGAAGCCTCTGAGTTGTACCAAGCTCAGACGTTATCTTAACATATAATTTTATGTTATACAGACTGGTCACTAAACATTCCTGGCTCTTTTCTACTCTATTAAGAATACATAAAGTATCAATCCATGATTCAAAAAAAGTATCAATCCAGACTCCACCAATTTGTTTTGCAGTTAATCCAACAGAATTTCTCATTGTTCATCCGAAACTGGAAACCATTTTGAAATATCCACTATTATATGGGAACGAGGTAATTTAACATGATAGAGTTAGTTACGAAATCTTACTCTGCACAATTCCCTCAAGGTCCCAATAGCAGGCTGAAAACCAGTGCGCATGGGCACAACTGATACCACTCGAAGATGCTGAGCATTACCATTCTTTGGCTTTGACAATGTCACAGTTAACATCTCTCCCATCAATGCCCTGCCAGCTGTCTCAGCTACAAAACAAATAAATTTAATAAAACACTTAGGAACGAAATGGCTCAGAATAATATAAAAAGAAAAAGAAGCCACTGAATTAATAAGGAGCATGTCACATCTAGAAATAAAAGTATGAAACCAACATTTAGACAGTTACTACTTACTAGTCACTGCACAAAGGAAACTTCAAGGCAACATAAATTATGACAAAAAGTGACCAATAACTCCCAGAAAAAAAATTCAGTTTCAATCTTCAAGAGAAGTTTCTCCAAAGAATCTCATCGTGTGAATTTATGTTTCGAAGTATCACCGTAATCTTATATTACCACGACAGTAAGAGAAATTTGCAAAGCTACAACCTTGAGCAGGGTGTTTCAGTCAATAACTTAAAAGTGACAGAAATAATTTTTAACAATTCCAAAAATTAAGCTATCTGATTCTATAGAATAAGAATGTACTAACAGCTTCAGGGAAAGTGGTAAAGATATGTATAAACAACTAAAGAAAAAAGGAATACCCGCATAAGGATTTGTCTTGGCAAAGTCAAAAAACTCATCGGCTGAGCAACCAAACAAAACTCTTGCAGCCCTGTCAAACATTATCACCACAAAAACTTTTGTGTCTGTAGCTACAGACATCTGCAAATACAAGAAGTCTTGATAAATAATAAAATAACATACTATATTTTATTTGTTAAATCGTATTCCTACATTCTTTGAGAAAGTCATTCAATGAAGTCTTTCTACGATATATAGAAAACATAATATGCACAAGCACAAATATCATCCTGCATTATATCAAGAACTAAATAAGATTTTAAAAATCGTTCGCTATGTTAAAACAAATGCCTGTTCACATTACTAATTTGTTAAACAATATATACTCCAGATTTCAGAAAATACTAGGCAAAAAAACTAATATTTTCCCTAGGTTTTACAAAATTAAAATACTTACAAGAACACGAAAGAGGCGTTTGGAACCAGAAGAATTGGCATTGAAAGTGTTGCTGAAATTGCAGTATCTGCAACCACTGGCGGGATTATCTGGGAGAGTTCTCTCACAGACGGAACAAACTCTGTAAAAGAGAGTGGTGTGATCAACTGCAACCACAGTGCACAATGTCGTCGTCGGCTTATCTATTTCCATAAACGGCCTTTTTCTGGTTTGCTGGCGAATTGGTTCGCCGGAATTCATGCTCTGATTCGCCATGTTAAGCCGGCAATTTCCTGATTCTCAGTATTTCTAGCGGGAATTTCCTTTAATCATGTGTCATATCACTACCCCCGTACCCCGGACCGGATTCCAGAAGAAACAAGAGATTGGAACGGGCCATTATGGGTTATCGGGTTGGGCCATGATGGGATTTAGCTATATCTATCGGGTGTGACTATTTACACCTCCATTTACGTTGAATGCACTCCCCAATGACTTTAGGTCATATTTGACAGTTTAGATTAACTCCATCTCATTTTTATTGATTATTTAATAACTTAGTGTGTGTTTTCAATCACCGTGGAACAGTGACAATCACTTTTCAGATCCAAAATCTGTGAGAGGGCTACTTTTGAAAAAAAGTGTTTTTAACTCTTCACTAGAATTTGAAAACACCCCCTTAGATTAAGGGTAGATTATGCCTTAAAATGTATAAAATTTAGATATCATCCTAATTTTAGTTTAATCATCTTTGCTATCAAACATGAGCTTATTAATTTAATAATCATGTGAAAATCTCAAAATACCCTTTAAATAATATTACACTACTAAATGCACCCTCACTACTAACAACACCCCTCTTTCTGCAGCAACCGTTATTCGGATGGAATTTGCACGATTTAGATGCATATTTGAAGCTCATTTGATGTTGATTTCATTGATTTATTGGTTGAGTATCATGGTTTTGGTCAAAATAAGAGAAAGGTAGTGTTTTGTCGATTTTGTAGGAAAAACGATGGATTTTGGAAGCAAAACACCTACCATACTTCACTGGATCAAGAAGAGAAGATGATCATTGGGTTTGTCTCGAAAAACGGAGTGGAATAGCCAAAAAAATCAAGTCGATTGGAGGTCGGAAGCAAAAGTTATGCACGAAACAAGTTCGGAGTGCAACTCGGACGAGTGCTCAGAATCGGCCGAGCTCGACTGAGGACCAGAAACTGAATTCCACAGCAACTCGGCCGAGTTGGAGAGATTGACATGCAGGCCTCCTCGGCCGAGTGCCCAGAATCGGCCAAGGAGGAGGGATGGCCAGAGAGGTGATCGAGCAGCAACTCGGCCGAGCTCGAGATGAGGGCAAGACGGGTTACTCGGCCGAGTTCCCAGAACCGGCCGAGCTAGAGCAAGCACCTGAGGCTGAACCGAGCAGAAACTCGGCCGAGTTGGACCACTCGGTCGAGTCATGAAGAAGAACCCCCAAAGTTTAACACTCCAACTCGGCCGAGTCACCCCTGTTTTCGGCGGTTTTTGTGTATTTTGTCCAATTTTCAAGGACTTAAGTTCAAATTTCACCCCAAGCCCTATCCCAACACTATAAATACTTTCATTCTTGAATTAGAAAGGGTCTCCCAATTTTATCAAGCTAGTCACACATAGTAGAAGGTTTGTTGAAGTTTATTGTAATTTCTTCATTAAATTAGATAGAATAGTGGTTTTTACTTCAAATCAAGCTACGATTATCATCGGGCATCGTCTATTACATCGGTTTGTAGCTACATTTTTATGATCAAGGTGATATTACTCTATTTTCCAATTCAATTTGGTATTTTCTTAAATTCCAATTTCTATTGCTATTTTACTATGAGTATGATGTTATTTGTTGTTGTAGCCATGAGATTCTCTTCTAGAACCATGGGCTAATCTCCAATTGCCTTGGGTGTGGATGTTTTGATGGGTATTTAATGTAATTTTGGATTAATTGCATGAATAGCTTAGGATTTGGGTGTTTATGTTTCTAGAGTTGTATTTTTATTGATTCATTTGGTTGATCAACCCTATTAGCGAGCATGTTCGATTATGTTTATTGAAACGAGAGTTGGGTAGCATTATTGGGGTGTGAGTGTGAGCTTTGGTCAATTGAATAGAAGTTAAGTAGTGATTAGCTTGGTTAATTGCTAGATCGATAACTTTAGACACTAAACGAATATAAGTCGTCTAGGAGTTTGGTGAGAGGGCGTTTCATAAGCATTAGTAACCGTGTTGAAAGTGCTTATGAAACACTATCTTATGAGCTTATGGTATTTGGTTAGATCCTATAATTGCTAATCAATGCACGTTGTTAGCCTATGCCTTTCGAGGGGGTTTGCACACATATGTGATAGCCTTTAGCTTAATCCGAATTCATAACTAATTCATGTGATTGGTTCACTAGTTCATTTAATTACTCACAAAACGGAAACACCCGAGGTAATACCCTTCTCTTGCACTTTCCAAAAGAAAGTTAGTTAGTTTGTTACTTAGTTAGCATAGTTATTCTTAATTGTATTACATTTAGTATCTTTCTATTAATCTCTTGCTTTCTTAATTCATAGATCTAGTTTGATATCATTTGTGCTTCGTTAAAACTCCCCAAAACAACACCATTTAGTTACTACAACAGCATGATAGCTTGCAACTTTAGGGACTCATTCTCACTCAACTAAATCATTGGAACGAAAATCTACTTGGTATACTTATCATACTACTAGCGATTTAGAAATTAAGAAAGTGCGAAAATATGAACCAAGTCAGCCACCACCACCACCACAACTATTTCTGGTGGTCACCAAACAAAAAAATTTAGAAATTTCAGAAAAAACTTAGACAAATCTCAAAAATAAAAATTTAAATTTCGATAAACCAGTGTCGACCATATACACTCTCATCGACAAAAGTGTATATGATCGACATTAAATTGTCGAAAAAAAAAAGAAACTTTATGCAAAAAACCCTAATAAAAAAATGTGGTCGGCATCTTTGCCAATCGGGAACGGCGGCGGCCAGTTGAACCAAAAAAAATTGCAGAAAATCGAGGGAGGGGGTCATGCTGGTGAATCGAGGGAGATGGAGGGTGTCGCGCCGATGAAGAGAGAATCGAGGGTGAGGGAGAGAAAGGGGGCCGCGTCAGTGAAGAGAGAATCGAGTGAGAGAGCGGCTGGCGTGCGGCAGCGGGGGCGTTAGGTGGAGAGTGGAAAATGAGGGAAAGATGAATTAGGGTTATAAATGAAGGTTTGATAAGTGTGTGGTTAGTAAATGTATATTTGATAAAGAAAATGGTATTTATGACAATTATGGGGGGTGCATCTATCCTACTCAAATTTTGGAGGGTGCATCGGGGGTGTGCTCTCAATGCAAATGGAGGTGCATTTAGTCCGACCCATTTTTATCATTTCGGCCCATTAGCGTTTCTTTTAGAAAACAAAACCAATCTCAATTCTCAACCCACTTTTTTTTTGGGGGGGGGGGGGGCTAAGCGGAAAGGAAACAGGACGATGAAGTATGAGTGATTGTGTAGTTCCTGTTCTAGAATAACGACTGCTCCATTTCGATCTTGAAAAATGGTAGAGTCCGCACCACAACGAGCCAGATTATGTGCTTCTTTCAACTGGCTTCTTAGGCAATAATTGAATTTGCACACTACAAATTCATTTGTTATTGAGAGAATCTCTCTAACAATGTGTTCCTCCAGCCCAATAATGAATTTGCGCTGACGGCAGAGGGAGACCGCCTGTTGTGAATCAAAGCGGATTTTAAGCTTTGTCACATTCCATCTATTGGCTAACTTGACCCCTTTTAGAATGGCCATCAGCTCAGCCCCTAGCGCGTCATTTTTAGGCCCAATCCTTTCCGCAAAGTTTGTCATTTCTGTCCCATTGGCCATCCGGAGTACTCCCCCTACTCCGTACCTTCTTTCGGCACTCTTGTGAGCACCATCCACCTCTAGAATAAATTCCATCGTATCATTCGTTTCTTCTTGACCCCTATATTCTAGGGGCCTAGAGGCTGGTTTTTTAGCTTTCTTCATTTGATATTGAAAGGCCTCTAAATAATAGAGAACTCTATCACCTGCCTTGGGATCCATATCTCTATGGGGGTTTTCCAATGAGTGGAGTATCGTGCATCTCTCCCTCCATATCCCCCAGGCAACCATCACAAGCTTCTCAAAATCCGAGTGGTGTAGAGTTGAGGAAACGTGGTGAAGGAAGTCCAAAGTGTCCATTCCCTTTCATTTTTTAACGACACTCCAATATCCGACTCTATTCCAAATTTTCTTCAGTTTCATGCAATGGAATATCGCGTGAGTGGTACTTGGGGAGAAATTTCCACACAATCCACAGGTGGGTTTAACGGGGATATGTCTATTGGCCAAATTTCCTTCCGTTTGGATAAAGTTTTGACACATCTTCCACCCAAATATTCTAACCTTCGGAGGGACATTTAATTTCCAAATCCGGTTCCACCACTCACTGGTCCACTCATCCGAAGAGGGGGACGCCTGGCGGGTGTTATCCTGGCTCTCCTTAAGGATCTTCAGATATCCGGATCTGACTGTATATTCCCCCATAACATCATCATTCCAGAACCTTCTGTCCTCGTCCTCCAGAGGTCCTACCTGTGTGCGAAGGATCCATTCCGCCTCATAGTTATTAAAAGCTATTCTAATCATGTCCTTTTTCCATTCCCTCCTTTCGTCAATGAAATAGTTAATGTTAGAGGCCGCCGCAATTCCTGAGGTGATTCTCTTTATCCCGTTTCCGTGTACCCAGGCATGTTTGTGAATTTCGATCCTATTTCCATTTCCAATCACCCATCGTAGACCTAACTCTAAAGTGTATCTACTTTTACGCAAAGAGCGTCAGGTGAACGATGGGTTGTTTCCCGTATCTACATCCATGATATCTGAATGTTTATAATACCTTGCCTTCAGGACTCTATTAAGGAGTGATGTCGGCTCTTTAATACATCTCCACACTTGTCTAGCAAGCAAAGCATCATTAAAGAGGTGCTTCCGTCTAAAGCCCATACTACCTTCCTCTTTTGACTTGCATAAGTCTTCCCACTTTCTTCAGTGCAGCCCTCCTTCTTTCTTTCCCCACCAGAAGTCGGCCATGAGTTTCTCCATTTCTGCCGAGTTGGACAACTCGACCGAAAGGAAAGGTTGGACAACTTGGCCGAGCCCCGCAACTCGACCGAGTGGAAGGTCGAAGGTAGAATCTGGAAGTCGGGGCAACTCGACCGAGCTACACCATCCGGCCGAGTGGCCTGAAGAATTGTCAAGATATGTTTAAGGCACGACTCGGCCGAGCTCCAGAACTCAGCCGAGTGGAATTACAACTCAGAATCTGGAATGATTCTCAACTCGGCCAAGCTACACCATCCGACCGAGTTGCCTGAAGAAGGGGCAAAATATTTTAAGGCCCGACTCGGCCGAGCTGCACAACTCGGCCGAGCTGTTGGATGAGAAAGGCGTTTACACGCTTTTATTAAAGCCCGACTCGGCCGAGCTACATGATCCGGTTGTGTGATCTCAAGTTTTGGCCTAAAAACGTGTTTCGACTTTATGGCACGTGTTCAGCACTTTTGGAAGAGTATATAAGGCCCAAAGTTCGTTTTTGAAAGAGGATTCCACACATTGAGAAGACTCTACACATAGTAACACATAGTAATAGGTTTTTGAGATAGTTTTCTTCTAGTTTTCCATAGATTAGCTTAGAGTTTAGTTAATTTGGCATTTTCAATCAAGGGTTGTAAGTGGGCTTTGCTTATTTAATCATATTGTAGCTACAATTCCATGATCAATGTGATATTACTCTATTTTGCAATTCAATTTAGTATTTTCTTAAATTCTAATTTCTCTTGCTTTTTCACCATGAGTTTGATGTTATTTGTTGTTGTAGCCATGGGATTCTCTTCTAGAACCATGGGCTAATCTCCTATTGCCTTGGGTGTGGATGTTTTGATGGGTGTTTAGTGTAATTGTGGATTAATTGTATGATTAGCTTAGAATGTGGGTGTTTATGTTTCTAGAGTTGTACTTTGATTGATTCATTTGGTTGATCAACCCTATTAGCGAGCATGTTCGATTATGTTTATTGCAACGAGAGTTGGGTAGCATGATTGGGAGTGTGAGATTTGGTCAATTAAATAGAAGTTAATTAGTAATTAGCTAACCGAGAGGGGGGTTAATGGCTAGACCGACAACTTTAGACACTAAACAAATAGAGGTCGTCTAGGAGTTTGGTGAGAGAGCGTTTCATAAGCATTAGTAACCGTGTTGAAAGTGCTTATGCAACACTATCTTAGGAGCTTATGGTATTTGGTTAGATCCTATAATTGCTAATCAATGCACGTTGTTTACCTATGCCTTTCGAGGGGGTTTGCACACATTTGTGATAGCCTTTAGCTTGATCCAAATTCGTAGTAAAATCACGTAATTGGTTCACTAGTTCACTTAATTGCTCACAAAATGGAAACACTCGAGGCAATACCCTTCTCTTGCACTTTCTATCGAAAGTTAGATAGTTCGTTATTTCTTTTGTTATATTCTTGTTATCTTAGTTAATCTAGTTTAATACCTTTGTTCTTATTCCCAAAAATCCAAACAACATCATTTAGTTACTACAATAGCATGATAACTTGTAACTTTAGGGGCTCATTCTCACTCAATTAAGTCTTTGGACGATAACTACTAGGTCGTATACTTACTCAACTATAACGAACCCATACGCTTGTGGGGCTCGAATTGTAAAGTACTTAAAAAGTGTTGAAAAACGAGACAAGTCAATGGCGCCGCTGCCGGGGACTTAAGCGAGTGTTGTTAGTGAGACTTAGAGTTTGTTAAGTGATATTGATAGTAGCATTTCTTTTTATTATTTTATTTTTGTTCATCTTTGTGGGCTTTGACATTTTTCTTTTGTAGGTGTATGATCACAAGATCACGTGGAGGAAACCTTGAACAGTTAGACCTTGAGATCGAGGCACACGCAAGAAGAAGGAATCGAAGTAGGAACCGACAAAGAGTCATAGAAGAACCATTTGAGATGGAGAACATTGAAGAGATGATCCTCCACCACTTGGAGATGATGAGCCTCAAAGAGAAAACCACCAAGTGGGAAACCAAGTTGGAGGGAATCCACCTCCAAACCCACCACCAAATCTCCATAATCCCAATCCACAATATCCACCTCAAAACCACCCTCCATATCAAGGATACTATCCTTACCCTTATCCACCTCCACAACAAGCCTACTATCCACCAACTCAACCTCATCAATATCCACCACCTCAACACCCTTACCCTCCACCTTACCAATATCCTCCACCTCAACAAATTCAAGAGGAATACATCCCCCCTCCTCCACATATAGAAGAGCCTCAATGTGTTTACCATGGAAGGCCAGTGAGGGAATATTTTGAGCCTCAACCGAGGGAGCATTACGATGGGTTGGCAAGACCAGGGGTGGAGGCAAACAATTTTGAGATTAGTGCCTCTTTATTAAGGATGTTGAGGGAGAGACAATTTGAAGGAAGGACGGAGGAAGGATTTGAGGAAGACCCGAATGAACATCTTGCTCAATTCTTGGAGATGGCCGACACTCTCAAGCAAAACGGAGTGTCGGAAGATGCTAAAAAGATTAGGCTATTACCATTCACATTGTCGGGGAAAGCAAAAGCTTGGCTACAATCAAGCATTCCCGCCAGAGAAGTGAGGACGTGGGAAGAGTTGAAGAAGAGATTTCTATTGAAGTACTACCCTCCTTGAAAGACTATGGAAGCCAAACAAAAGATCTCTATGTTCCAACAAGGTCCAAATGAGGGAATCAAAGAAGCATGGGAAAGGTTTACGAATCTTCTCATCACATGCCCCCATCATGGTTTCCCAATAGAACAAACAACATGTTGGTTCGTTGGTGGGTTACGAGCGGAAGATCAACACCACATTGATGCTTGTGCGTGGGGTTCAATTTGGATGAAATCGGTAGAGGAGATCAATGACATAATAGAAGGGATATCAAGCAATACTTTCAAGATGAGAGTAGATCGTGGAGCAAGAAATCGGGTAGCTCAAGTGGATGACAATGATAGCATGAGAGTAATGATGGCCACACTCATTGAAAAGGTGAATGTTTTATCTCAATCAAGAGATAATCATTTACCCTTTGGGCAAGAGGATCCTCAAATGGGACCTATGGAAGAAGTGCAATACATGGGTCAACAAGGGTATCCTCAAAATTTTCAAGGGAATCGACAATATCAAGGACAACCACAATATCAAAATCGTGGTCAAGGATATCAAGCTCCTCCTCAAAACCGATTCCAAGGGCAATCTTCATCATCTCAAGGTCAAGGGGGCCTGTCTCCTCAATTCTCAACTCCTCAAAATCAAATTTTTCGGAGGAATGAGAATTTGTCCTATTCCAATCCTAAAAGTGCTATTCAATATCCTCCCGAATTTGATCCCGGAGCAAAACTTCCAAGTGGAGAAGGGAAATCCTCCACGGATGAGCTTCTTGCACACCTCATGAAGAGGATGGATATGAGTGATAAGAGAAGTGAAACAATTGAGAAGAAAGTCGAAGCAACCGAGTCCATCCTTGCCCAACTCTTGAGTAATAAAAAAGCGATGGAATTCCAAATGGGACAATTGGCAATTTCAATTGAATCTCAACCAAACAAAGGAAAATTTCCCTCGACAACCGAAGTGAATCCGATAGAGCATTGTAAAGCTATTAAATTGAGGAGTGGCACTTCATACGAAGGACCAAAAATGCCCACGGTTGTTGATAATGAGAAAGTCGATGAGGAGATTGAGGAAGTTGAGGAAGGAAAGCAAGATGAGGAGTTGGAAGTTGAAGGAATGAAGGATGATACAAATGAAGAGAAAGAAAATGAGGAGGAGGAAAGTGGAGATGAGGGAGTGAAGAGTCAAAGGACTCCAAAATGGAAGATTGCTAAGGAGATAAGAGAGAAGAAGCATGATGTACCATGTGACAAATGGGGGATTCCCATTACTCATGTACCACTTCCCTTTCCTCAAAGGTATATGAAGAAGAAGTTGAATGAGAAGTTTAGCAAATTCATGGAGATCTTTAAGAAGATCCACATCAACCTTCCTCTTCTTGATGTCTTGGACCAAATTCCCCAACACATGAAGTTCCTCAAGGATTTGATTGCAAACAAGAAGAAACTCGGAGTTCATCAAGCAATCAATCTATCGGAGGAGTGTAGTGCTTTACTACAAAGAAGTCTACCTACTAAGTTGAAAGATCCGGGTAGTTTCACAATTCCTTGTGAAATTGGGGGTAGTGAAGCAATTTGGGCTTTGTGTGACCTTGGAGCAAGCATCAACCTTATGCCCTACTCGATTTACAAAAGGTTGGATATAGGTGAGTTGATACCAACAACAATGACCCTACATCTAGCCGATCGATCGGTAAAGACGCCAAGAGGGATAGTGGAGGATGTGTTGGTGAAAGAGGATCGATTCATATTTCCCGTGGACTTCGTCATTCTTGATATGGCGGAGGATGAGCACGTACCTTTGATCCTTGGGAGACCTTTCCTTGCAACGGGGGAGGCAATGATTAATGTGAAGAAAGGAAAATTGAAATTGAGCTTCAATCATGAAGAGGTCACATTCTCAATTTACAAGTCTTTGAAAGAACTCGAAGAAGCGGAATCTTGCAACTTCTTAGATGCGGTTGATAACATGGTGCAAAATGAATGGGAAGATTTCTCTAACACTTCTTTAACTCATTCTATCTCTTCATTTCTATGTGATTCCTTAGTTGTCTCTAATGAATTGTTGCCAAGTTTATAAAGGGAATCAATAGAAGAAGTTGATGCAATGGAGATGAGAAGGAGACCTCCAATACTACCACTTAATATCCCTGTTGAAGGAGGACAAGGCCCGGAAGAGAAGATGAAGCCGTTACCGGATCACCTCAAGTATGCTTACTTGGATAACGAAATGAGGTACCCCGTTATCGTCTCTTCTTTGTTAAATGATGGTGAGTTGGATAAATTGTTGGTTGTGCTTGCTAGGAATAAGAAAGCCTTAGGTTGGACCATTGATGACTTGAAGGGGATTAATCCTTCTATATGCATGCATAGGATTAGGACCGAGAGTAATGTTAAACCTATAGTCCAACCTCAAAGGCGAGTAAATTCTATATTGCAAGAGGTCATTAGGAAAGAGGTAATCAAGTTCTTAGACTCGGGTATGATTTTTCCTATTAGTGATAGTCCGTGGGTATTGATTAGTGTGAAAATTGCTTGAAATTCATGGATTTATTTTGCTTAATTTTATAGGATTTCATGCATTATTTATACTAAATTGACTAACTACTCTTGATTTGGAGAAAATGTGTATTTTACTAATTTTGTAGGTGAATTGAGGAATTTTAGAGCAAAATACGTCTCGATTATTTTACAAAGTCATTTGAAAGAGTGAGACGAGAGTGAAGGCAAAACGAGTAAATAAGAAGATTATTTGGGCCAACAATTTAATTGATGGCCCATTAAATTTGTTGCAGTCCAATTAATAAATGGACGGTCCATCAACTTTGTGTTACATGGCCAACAAATTAAATAGAGGCACACATTTTATTTGCATGCTTGCTGTGAGAATTGATAAGCAAGCAGCTGGATTTTTAATAGCTAATGGGCCAAGGCCCATTTCATCAATTTGGGGGTTATGCATACTAGCCCATTACTCACGCCAGTGTGGGAGCGGGGGAGGAACAGAGATACAGACGCGAGAATTGGGGCGAAACAGGGCACGCGACTCCATTGGGGGAGAAATCTTTTCTCCTCCCCACCACTCCACTCAATAGATTAGTTAGTTTTAATTGTTCTTCCATTTCTTAGCTAGTGTTTAATTTAGTATTTCAATTTAATGTTAGCATTGGAGGATTTGAAGACAAATAAGGTGATATCTTTCCTTAATTCATGTTTTGTTATTTGTTTCATATGAGTTTTATTCTAGTTGTTAATTTAGATATGTGGTAATCTCTTATTGCTTTGGGTGTTGGAATTATGTGGTTAATTAGTGAGTTTATGAATTAATTGCTTAATTTACTTAATGTCTTAGTGTTAAATGTTTCTAGAGTTGTACTTTGATTGATTCATTTGGTTGATCAACCCTATTAGCGAGCATGTTCGATTATGTTTATTGCAACGAGAGTTGGGTAGCATGATTGGGAGTGTGAGTGTGAGCTTTGGTCAATTGAATAGAAGTTAATTAGTAATTAGCTAACCGAGAGGAGGTTAATGGCTAGACCGACAACTTTAGACACTAAACAAATAGAGGTCATCTAAGAGTTTGGTGAGAGGGCGTTTCATAAGCATTAGTAACCGTGTTGAAAGTGCTTATGCAACACTATCTTAGGAGCTTATGGTATTTGGTTAGATCCTATAATTGTTAATCAATGCACGTTGTTTATCTATGCCTTTCGAGGGGGTTTGCACACTTATGTGATAGCCTTTAGCATAATTCAAGACATTAGGCTTAACTATTGTGATTAGTTCGTTAATTCATTAGTGATCCCACATAAGGAAGACACCCGAAGCAATTCTTCCACTTGCACTTTCATCTTTGAAAGTTAGTTTAGTTGTTTGATTATTTTTCTTATTGATATTTGCTTTATCCTCACGTTTAGCTTCTATAACACCATTTTAACTTATAGTTTTGGAGCTCCACGCTCTCTCTAGGTCCTTGGACGATAACTACTAGCTCGTATACTTACTCAACTATAACGAACCCATACGCTTGTGGGGATTGTTATTGTTGTACTAAAAAATGTGCAAAAATACAACCAAGTCAGGTATCACCATTGCATGTCGTGACTAAAAAGGGGGAATGACGGTCATCACGACCGATCAAAATGAGGTAATTGTTACACGGGTAGCAACCGGGTGGAGAGTGTGTGTGGATTATAGAGAGTTAAATAAGGCTACATGTAAGGACCACTTTCCCCTCCCCTTTATGGATCAAATGCTAGATAGGCTTGGTGGATTTGCTTACTATTGCTTCCTCGATGGTTATTCCGGGTACAATCAAATAATGATTGCTCCCAAAGACCAAGAGAAGACAACCTTTACATGTTCCTATGGAACGTTTGCTTAGAGACGCATTCCCTTTGGGTTATGCAATGCACCGGCAACATTCCAAAGGTGCATGATGTCTATTTTCCATGATTTAATTGAGAGAGTGATGGAAGTTTTCATGGATGATTTTTCGGTGTTTGGTACCTCATTTGACACATGTTTGGAACATTTGGAGTTAGTGCTTAAACGATGCCAAGATACCAACCTTGTCCTTAATTGGGAAAAGTGTCATTTCATGGTTAAGGAAGGGGTGGTACTTGGTCATCACGTGTCTTCTAAAGGTTTGCAGGTTGATCGGGCAAAGATAGTTGCAATAGAGAAGCTCCCTCCTCCATCAAACGAGAGAGGAATTCGTTCATTCTTGGGCTACGCCGGTTTTTATAGACGGTTCATTCAAAACTTCTCTAAACTTTCTAAATCCCTTTCACATTTACTTGAAAAGGATGTCCCTTTTGTTTTTGATGATGCTTGTTTGAATGCTTTTAGTGTCTTGAAGGAAGCGTTGATCAATACTCCCATCTTAGTAGCACCGGATTGGAAGGAACCGTTTACATTGATGTTGCTGGAACACGCCGGCGAAGGCGGTTCGTCACCAGGATCGTTGTCGGATGCCAAACGTATAAACAAATAAATAAAACCTAAACATGCTTCTAAAACATAGTTTAGATCTGTTACCCTTGAAGATCGAGGCGTTGATTCCAATCTGCAGATCTTCTAGTCTGTCTCCCAACTTCGCTCGAACACCGGGTGGACGGCGTGCTATCAAACGTGGAGAAGGTGCCTCAATTTCGTCTCCTTGAAACCCTAGCCGTTTTTCTCTATTTCGTGTGTGCTAGGGTTTCAAAACTATTTTGAGGCTCCTATTTATAATCTCCATAAGTTCATGGGCCAGACTAGGGATCCATTAGAAGGTATAGGGTTTGGGCTTCTTACAGGCCCAACTACTCTTATGTTCAGCCCAGAACATATAATTTGGCCCGAGAACATTAATTCATTCCACTAGAGAATTAATGTTGCACTCCCGTCCTATCCCGAACTGAATCAGGGCTTCTATTAGACATTATAATTCCCCGTGTTTAAGATATCGCACGTCCATTAATTATTAAAGCTTCCGACTTCTTTAAATAATTAATTTCTATAATTCCTTGAGTAGTACCACTCAACCTTGTTGTCGTACGGATTAAATCCACCTGCAGGGTTTAATACGACAATCCTTTATGAGTTTCCTCAAGGGGACATCATCAGCCCGGATGTACAGGACACGGTGCCCTAATGCCAATAAGTAGACATCATGCGAGCGATGCCACTACCCAAAATACGGAGCGTGAAGAATCTACCAAGATTCTCACCTATGATACATCAAAGTAGTGAACAAGCACCCCACACATCTAAATATCACACTTAGGGTTAAGAATCATAAAAGTCACCAAGACCTCTAGTTCTTCATAACAGTCAGAACAGAAGAACATGTCTTATCTGTGATCCATTCAATACGCCTCAGCGCACTAGTATAAACTAATGGCTAAGACAAACCACTAACAAGTTTATACTACAACTTAAACCAATAGTTTTGTCCATAACTATCTCAGTTGTGAATATTGTTTATATCTTACAAGGGACTGACAATGTGATCTTCTGTGTGACTACAAACCCACCACATAGTCTACAATTCAAGATAAGCAGACATACAAGTAATCACAAAGAATGCAAAAATGTGAAAAACCATTTATTTCAGATAAAAGGAAATCGAATATACGTCACAAAAGCCCACTAAAAGTTTGCTTTACAGTATACACCAACAATCTCCCACTTATACTAAAGCTTAACTTTTAGTATACACATAAAGACATCAACATTTCTCCCACTTATACTCAAAGTCTAGCTTGTAATACATCGTAAACCAAGACCCTCTACATGTTTCTCAAAGATTTTTATTGCCAGCGTCTTTGTGAAAGGATCAGCCAAGTTATCCAACGACGCAATCTTAGCTACAGCCACGTCTCCTCGATTTACGATATCTCGTATAATGTGGTACTTTCGCTCTATGTGTTTACTTGCTCTGTGGGCTCTAGGTTCTTTCTAGTTTGCCACTGCACCTGCATTATCACAATAAACAGTGATACACATCGGCATACTCTGAGATACCCCTAATTCCAGAAAGAAATTACGCAGCCAGACAGCCTCCTTTGCGGCCTCTGAGGCAGCTACGTACTCGGCTTCCATAGTGGAGTCCGCGATGCATTTCTGCTTCACACTTCTCCAAGATATGGCTGCGCCTCCCAGCATAAACACATAACCCGAGGTTGACTTCCGTTCATCTCGATCAGCTTGGAAATCTGAATCGGTATAACCCAAAGGAATCAAACTATTTGACTGGTATACTAGCATATAATCTCGAGTCTTTTTCAAGTACTTGAGAATATGCTTAACAGCAGTCCAGTGTCCTTGACCAGGGTTAGACTGATATCTTGCTACCATGCCGACTGCATAGCAAATATCAGGCCTCGTACACAGCATCGCATACATAAGGCTTCCTACAGCCGAAGCATAAGGAACCTTAGCCATCTCCTCTATCTCCTTCTGTGTCTTAGGACACATATCTTTAGATAGAGGGACTCCATGTCTGAAAGGTAGTACACCCTTCTTGGAATTCTGCATGCCAAAACGAGCAATCACAGTATCAATGTAAGACGCTTGAGATAAACACAACATTCTCTTTTTTCGATCACGAGTGACCTTAATACCAAGAATGTACGATGCTTCTCCCATATCCTTCATTTGAAACTGTTCTGAAAGCCACACCTTTACGTCTGATAATACTTTCACATTGTTGCCAATAAGAAGAATATCATCTACGTATAGTACTAAGAATACCACTACGTCTCTGTCACTCTTCTGGTACACACAACTTTCATTTTGACATTGTTCAAATCCAAAAGATTTGATCACCTCATCAAAACGAATCTTCCAAGACCTGGAAGCTTGTTTTAGCCCATAAAGAGACTTTTTCAGCTTCCAGACTAGATGCTCTTGGCCTTTCTTCACATAACCCTCGGGTTGCTGCATATAGATGTCCTTATCCAAATTTCCATTAAGGAAAGCTGTCTTAACATCCATTTGCCAAATCTCATAGTTCATGTGATTAGCTATGGATAAGAGAATCCGGATCGATTTTAGCATGGCTACTGGTGAGAAGGTCTCGTCATAGTCGATTCCTTCTTTCTGGGTAAAACCCTTTGCCACCAACCGTGCTTTAAAAGCAGTAATCTGCCCATCAGACCCTCTCTTACGTCTGTAGACCCACTTACACCCAACAACTTTCTTATCGTGGGGAAGTTCACTTAGGTCATACACTTCCATAGCATCCATAGATTCAATTTCTGAATCCATGGACTTGTGCCAAGACTCTGCATCTTTGTCTTTGATTGCCTCTTTGTATGTCTAGGGGTCGTTATCATCATGTTCATCGCTTGGAATCAAGTCAATAGACTCTCCCACAAACATGAAACGATCAGGTTGGCGAACAACCCTCCCACTACGACGAGGCAATGTATACAAAGGTTCATCAGAGTCGCCACGTTGTGCAGTCTTTTGTGGTATTTCCTCTTGCACACTCGGTGTGCCATTGTCTCCTCTCAACTCATTTAGAATGATCTCAGTATTGGACTTATGCTCATTCATATAGTCTTCTTCTAAAAATCGGGCATTGGTTCTCACCACCACCCTCTGATCATTAGGACTATAAAAATAACCACCTCTCGTTCCCTTAGGGTATCCTACAAACAACCGTACTTCAGTTCTAGGTGCCAACTTATCAGCTTCCTTGTTCAGCACATGTGCTGGACAACCCCAAATCCGAATGTGGTTTAGACTAGGCTTTCGCCCAGACCACAATTCAATCGGGGTTTTTGGAACCACTTTAGAAGGTACATAATTTAAAAGGTACGCTGCTGTTTCCAAGGCATAACCCCAAAAAGAGGTAGGTAATGAAGCATAACTCATCATCGATCTCACCATATATAATAGAGTCCTATTCCTTCTCTCAGCCACGCCATTCTGTTGCGGAGTACCAGGCGCGGAGAGCTGGGATCTAATCCCGTTCTCTAATAAGTATTGCCTAAATTCATTGCTAAGGTACTCGCCACCACGATCAGAACGCAGTGACTTGATACTCTTACCATGACGGTTCTCCACTTCTGCCTTAAATTCTTTGAACTTGCCAAAGCATTCAGACTTGTGGCGCATCAGGTAGATGTATCCATATCTTGAGTAATCGTCAATGAAAGTGACGAAGTACTCAAAGCCTCCTCTAGCTTGAACAGTCATAGGCCCACACAAATCAGAGTGAATCAATTCCAACACATCATTAGCCCTATTACCCTTGGCCTTAAAAGGCCTCGAGGTCATCTTGCCTTCCAAACAGGATTCGCAGACTGAGAATGGTTCCACTTGGAGAGACTCCAAAAACCCACTACTTACTAGTCTTTGAATCCTTCTTAGGTTGACATGACCCAATCTTAGATGCCAAAGGTATGTTTGATTCAACTTAGAAGGTTCCTTTCTCTTATTTAATGATGATGATGAATGAGCTTCAGTCACAGTATGATATGCACACGTAATAGTATAAAGATTGTTTTCTAACGTGCCAGAACAGATTAAAGAGTCATTTCTCATAATAACAACATTGTCATTAAAAACAACTGAGCATCCATCCAAAAATAACTTCGAAACAGAAATTAAATTTCTCCGAAAATTCGGCACGTATAAAACGTTCTTTAATACTAAAACAGAATTAGAAAAACATAAGTGCACGTCTCCCACTGCAACCACTGATACTATCGCAGCATTGCCCAAACTAATAGTAATCTCGCCCTCACTCAGTTCCCTTGTCTGTAGAAACCCCTGCAAGGTGTAACAAACATGGTCAGTGGCTCCTGTATCTACTACCGAAGAAAAGGCAGAACAAGCCGTAAAACATGTTTCAACAACTAAAGCGAGAGACGTACCAGAGTTGTCCTTTTTCAAAAGAGGACAATCAGACTTCCAATGTCCCGTCTTGTTGCACTTGAAACATTTGCCCTTCGGCTTTTTCACGCCACCAGAAGGTGCTAGTTTCTTGCTCCCACTGCTTTCACCACCACCCTTTTTCTGTAAAGGCTTTTTCTTCTTCTTGCCATTAGACGAAGAAGGTCCAGCCTGAACAGTAACATTGGCTTGTGGTCATTTACCCATGAGACCCTCCACCGCGACCAATTCCGTAAGAAGCTCGGTTAAAGTATAATCCTTCTTACTCATGATCGCGTTTACACGGAAGTTCTCAAAAGACTTTGGGAGCGAGTGTAGGATCATATCGATCTTGGTGTCATTATCGATTAACCCTCCGAGGACCTCAATCTCATTCAGATATTCCATCATCTTGAGACCGTGGTCCCTCACGGACGCTCCCTCTGGCATAGAGGTTGACATGATCTTCCTCATAGCCTCAAAGCGGGCAGCCCTATCTTTCTCACCAAAAAGCTCTTTGAGGCTCAACATCATAGCTGCGGCACTAGACATAGTTTGATGCTGCTGTTGTAAAACATTTGACATCGAGGCCAAAATGTAACAACGAGCCATCTCATCAGCCTTGTGCCACTTCTTATGAGCCTCCCTTTGCTCTTCAGTAGATTCAGCTCCCAAAGGGGCAGGAGCAGGTGTATCGAGTACAAACTTGTACTCATCAGCAACTAGGACAATGTCCAAATTTCTTTTCCAATCCAAGTAATTTTGACCAACAAGCTTATTTTGATTTAAGATAACCATAAGTGGGTTGAATATCACCATAATGTATCTGAAATTGTAGATGTTGTTAATTCCTAAATGTCTTAACATTATCAACAACATCTTAATTTGACCTTCCGAGATTTTTTTTCTAAGTCTTTTCTGAAATGCTACATTAAATGTTGATCTAAATGTTGTCGCATTTCTGGCAGGATCTAGAAGCTTCTACAAGGATCTGGAACCTGGAAGATTCCAGAACATTGGAGAACATGCTAGAACAGCCTGGATACATTTGGAACGACCTGGAGCAGCCTAGAAGGATCTAGAAAGATCATGGAAGTTGTGGAAGTTGAGTTTCCTAAAAAATAGGACCTCAATGTGGAAGCCTCTAGAATTTCGTATCCCACACTATAAATACCCATTGAAGGCTTCATAATTCAGTGTGCTCTATTCGATCAATATCCTAGACCGAGCGTTCATCCCTGTTAGGAAATTGTGGCCAATAGTTCTACATTTTAGTTTATACGTTGTATACCACCCGTATGACTGTGTGTCTTCTTATCTATTGAGAGTGTAATCATTAGATAGACTAGGCATTTCGACAGTGTATAATTTATACACTTAGTTCGTTTTCTAGACTTGGCACCTGCCTCGTTTATAGTTTCGTTGTGAAAGTTATTGTTGTAACATTTCACACAACATTTGTACTTGAAGATAAGTATTGATTTTACGCCATAAGGCAGACATAGATTTTTATTTATAAAATCTATGTTAAAAGTATTTCCATTGTGTCTCGTTTGTTTTTAGTGTTTCAAGTCTTCCGCTGTGTATCTTAATTTCTGACATTCTGTTAGAGTCAGTGTTGCACTATTTGTCTCAACATTCTGTGCAACATTTATCTACTTATACTTAAACACTTCTATACACCCATACCGCACACTTTCAGTTGGTATCAGAGCTGATACCTGACGACACTAGGTTAGATCTTTGGTCAAGTGTGTTTTTAGTTTAGTTTAGCAATGGAAACACATCACATATCCACTGCACTTAGGCCACCCGTTTTAGATGGTTCGAATTATTCTTATTGGAAGCCTAAGATGCGTATGTACATCAAGTCAATTGATGAACGTGCTTGGAGGACTGTACTTACAGGTTGGGAAGCTCCAAAAAGACCAGCAGACGCAGATGGTGAAGTTCAACTCAAAAGAGAAGTTGATTGGACGGCTGATGAAATAACAACAGCAAGCTACAATTCTAAAGCTTTAAATGCTATTTTTACTTCTGTTGATGTTTCAATGTTTAAAATTATATCTAACTGTTCTACTTCTAAAGATGCATGGGATAGGTTGCAAGAGCATTGTGAGGGTTCAGACAGTGTTCGAAGGACTAAGCTTCGAATGTTGGGGACAAAATTTGAGAATCTCCGAATGAAGGAAGATGAAACCATTTCATCCTACAATGAAAGGTTAAGTGAGATAATTAATGAATCACATTCTCTTGGTGACCCTATTTCTAATGTTAGAGTAGTTCATAAGATATTAAGGTCTGTTCCTAAAAGATTTGATGCTAAAATTTGTGTTATTGAAGAGGCAAAAAATACAGATACATTAAGTCAAAATGAGTTAGTGAGTATTCTTAGAACATATGAAATAAACACTAATCAAGTTGATGAAAATGATGCTGATAAGAGAGTTGTAGTTTTTAAAGGAGAAACATCAAACATTTCTGAGATTCAACCTATCATTACTGAAGTTGATTCAGATGAAGAATTGCTTGATGAATGTCTAAACAATCCTAACAACATTGCCCTGCTCACTAAGCACTTTAATAAGTTTCTTAAGAAATCTGTGAACAAATCTAGAAATATTCAGCCTAAGATTCAAATCAACACATCAACACCTCAACCAGAAAGGAGGAAAGGTCAATTTACACCAAGACTATCAAAGAGTGAAGGTAAACCAAGGTATGATCCTGAATTTCGAAAATCAGTTCAATGTAATGCTTGTTCTGGTTATGGCCATTATGCAAATGAATGTGCCAATACTAGACTTAAGCAAAAACTAAATTTTAGTGCTACCTTGAGTGATGATTCTGATGATGATCTTGATGAATTAAATCAGAATGAATATTCTAATTTTACCAGAATTGATTATAATTCCTCAGATGATGATCTGGATGAAACAGATTCTGATGATGTACCCGATGCTTCAACATCTACAGCAACATCAGAACAGAGTCACCCAAATTTGAACTGTTTTAATGGTTTAGTTGATGATGCAGGAAAAAGGAATGATGACAATGAATACCAAAAGCTGTTAGATGATTGGAAAAATCAGAAACTCACCCTTGATTCTCTGAATAAAAGGAATGAGGATTTGACAGACACAATCACCAAGCTAGAAGTTATTCTTACCAAAAGAGATCTGGAAATCTGTAACTTAAAGGAGAAACTGATAAATTCTACTTTATGTTTCAAGAAATATTCCAAGAGTGCTTCTGAGGTAAATAATGCTATAGCTACTGGTAAGTCTAACAATCATGGTTTAGGTTATGATGGTACTACTGCTTCTATTTCTGATAAATTTAGAAAATCTGTGAAATTTGTTAAGGCAAATGTTGACACATCTGGGTCAACATATGCAGAAACAGAGTCTCACAATGTTAAAAGGAAGTATATCTGTCATTACTGTTTCAAAATTGGTCATATTCGTCCTTACTGTATAAAGTTGTTTGAAGAACAGAAAAACTTGAAAATGCTGCATAAGAAACTGTCACATCCTGGTAAACAGTTTTTGAAATCTGCATGGAAACCAAAAGCTACCTGTAATGTTGTTCATACCTCCTTAAAAGCATGTCTACCTGACTTGTGGTACTTTGATAGTGGTTGTTCTAGACATATGACAGGTCGTATTGATTTCTTATCTGATTATGTGACCTTGAATAGTGGTAGTGTTACATATGGTGGAGGTTCTAAAGGAAAGATTGTTGGTAAAGGAACTTTGAATGTTGAAGGTTTTCCTAAGCTTAAAAATGTATTACATGTTGATGGCTTACTTGCAAATCTGATTAGCATTAGTCAACTTTGTGATGATAATTTGCATGTGAAATTTGATAAAGATTCATGTTATGTTCTTAATAAAGATGAAGTTTGCATCATGACTGGTACTAGGTCAGCTGATAATTGTTATCTTATTGGAACAAATGTGTGTAACTTGTCAAAACATGATGAAAATGTTCTATGGCATCAAAGATTGGGTCATGCAAATTACAGAGCAATGAAAAAGCTAATCAAAGCAGATGCAGTAAAAGGAATTCCAGAACTGAGGTTTCACAACACCACTGTATGTGGACCATGCCAAAAAGGTAAGCAGGTAAGAATGTCACACAAAATGCTGTCACATTGTACTACACATCGATGCTTTGAATTACTGCACATGGATTTGATGGGTCCTATGGAAACTGAAAGCATTGGAGGAAAGAGGTATTCCTTAGTTGTGGTAGATGATTTTTCTAGATATACCTGGGTAGAGTCTTTGAGAGACAAATCTGAAGCATTTGCTGCATTTAAAATTCTTTATAAGAGGTTCAAAAATGTGTTTAACTTGAAAGTTGGCCGTATTAGAACTGATCATGGTAGGGAATTTGAAAACAGCATGTTTAATGTTTTTGTGATAAAAAGGGTATCTTGCAAGAATATTCATCTCCTAAAACTCCACAACAAAATGAAATTGTTGAAAGAAAGAATAGAACTTTACAAGAAATGGCTAGAGTTATGCTTACATCCAAATGTCTTGCTAAGAAATTTTGGGGAGAAGCATTGAATACTACATGCCATATTATTAATAGAGTTTTTATTCGTTCTGGTATTAATCAAACACCTTATGAGATTTTGAACAACAGAAAACCTAATGTGAAATATTTTCATGTATTTGGTTGTGTTTGTTATATTCTGAATGATAGGGATCAACTTCATAAGTTTGATTCTAAAAGTGATAAAGGTTTCTTTTTAGGCTATTCTAGAAATAGTAAAGCTTATAGAGTTTATAACCTTAGAACTAACACTGTTCAAGAATCTGTTAATGTTGTGTTTGATGATGATAAAGGTCTTACAGATGACAAAGATGAAGAAGATGTATCACAGGTTACTGACACTTCTGAGAATACACTGAAGTCTGAAAATGTTGCACCAAATGTTAACACATCTGGGTCAACATCTACAGAACAGTCAGCTGTAAATTCACAGAATGATCAGTACATTCCCAAAACGAATCCTTCTTCAAGAATAGGCAAAAGTCATCCTTCTGACCAGATCATAGGCGATGCTACAGTTGGAGTGCAAACAAGAGGAAGAGTAAGATCAAACAAGGTAGATGTGGTAAGAACAATATGCATGTCTTCTATGTGTAATGTTGTAAATGCTGAATGCTATTTATCTGAAATTGAACCTAAGAGTGCTAAAGAAGCCTTAACTGATGAAAACTGGATTAATGCTATGCATGAAGAACTTGGTCAGTTTGAAAGAAATGAAGTGTGGACACTTGTTCCTAGACCTAGTCATACTAATGTCATTGGAACAAAGTGGATATTCAAGAATAAAACTGATGAATCTGGTAATATTGTTAGGAACAAGGCTAGGTTAGTAGCACAAGGTTACACCCAAGTTGAAGGAGTTGATTTTGATGAAACTTTTGCACCTGTTGCTAGGATAGAATCTATTAGATTACTGTTAGCTATTGCATGTTTTATTGATATTAAACTTCATCAAATGGATGTAAAGGCTGCATTTCTAAATGGCATATTAAATGAAGAAGTATATGTTGAACAACCTATAGGATTTGAAGATCCACAGTATCCTGATCATGTATATAAACTTAAGAAAGCATTGTATGGTCTTAAACAAGCTCCTAGAGCATGGTATGGTAGGCTTACTGACTTTCTTTTGGAATATGGATTTATTAGAGGAGAGGCAGATAGAACTTTGTTCATTAAGCACACTCCTAATGTTGATGAGGATGATGATCCAGATATAGATATTGTGATTACTGCAATCACAGGGGGTAGAAAGACTAAGTGGACTAGGAAGATGCTAGCTAGACACTTAACCTCCTTACATTCTGTTTTGTATAAGCTGATCATATACAATTGGATTCCCACTACCAACACCACTAAGATTACAAGAGACCAAACCATTCTTATGTATAGGATTTCTATACTTAAGAAGCTCAATCTGGGACATACTATCTTTCACCATATGAGAAAATTTACTGGGAAAACTACTGGGAAAGGAAATCTGCCCTATCCAGTCTTGATTTCAAACTATCTGAAGCACCAAGGCTTCACTGCTAAGAAGACTGATGTCTTGAGGGGGAGAGTGCCACTACTTGCTATTGTTCCTGCCTTATTGATTGGGGACAGAATCATTGATCTGCCCATAGTTGCTCCTGGTACTGATAGTCCACAGAGATCTTCCAGACCCTCTACTTCTGCTCAACCAGGCCCTTCCAGAACACATCAGAGAAATGCACCCCCAAATATTGAGAACATTCGTGTCAACATTTCTGGTAATGTGTATCTTTCACAGGAATTCATCAAACTCCAACTCCAACACTTGCAGGAAACAATAGATGAACTCCAGTTCCTGAAGGACAGGTGGACCAACCTCCTTTCACCTACAACAGGGGGAGTACCACCACCATCCAACTCCAATGTGGTCATTGAGGAGTTAAATGAAGGTGGAGTTCCAGCTGCTGCTGATGCTGGTGTTGTACCTGATGCTGGAGGAGATGCTGATGTTACTGATGTAGTTGCACATCTTGCATCTATTTACTTTGTGGATGAAGTTGATGAACAGGAACATTGATGAACAGGGACAAGCTACAAGACAGGGGGAGATCTGAAACCCATAATGGCTATGGTGCAGGAAGATGATGCTGCAGCTGTTCCCACAGCAATATAAGCCATTTATTCAGTTCTACCTTTGTAATTAATGCTTAAGTTTGAATTCTGAAATTCTGATACACTTGTTATTTATTTTCTTAGATGATAGGATGTTTATTACTGCAACTTGCTTAATGGTTCCACTTGATATTTGTTTACTGCCTTGCTTAATTTGTTTGCAGATTATCATGTGTCTAATATTGCAGGTTGTGTATAGTATTAGTGTCTGTTTTTGTTTTTACATTATGTTTTGCTCTGATTTTATTATTTTGTTTTTTTGTTTGTGTCATACTTAGATTCTAAGTGAATTTCTTCCAGTTCAACTTATTATCTTAGTATAGTTACTTATGTTGTGAGTAAGTGTACAGTTTATACTTATTCTATTTTGGATGAAATAGTTTTGATCCTTTGGCACGGATCATTATGAAATTATCCTTGATCTTCAGTTGATTTGATCCAACGATTACAACATGTATTGTCTCGACTAGTGCTTAGCAATGATGTCAACCTCAACTAAGTACATAAAACTGAGTATGTATAGAAATATATGTGCATCAGGTGTGTTGTAGTCGAAAGGTCAAATTGGGGGAGATTGTAGATGTTGTTAATTCCTAAATGTCTTAACATTATCAACAACATCTTAATTTGACCTTCCGAGATTTTTTTTCTAAGTCTTTTCTGAAATGCTACATTAAATGTTGATCTAAATGTTGTCGCATTTCTGGCAGGATCTAGAAGCTTCTACAAGGATCTGGAACCTGGAAGATTCCAGAACATTGGAGAACATGCTAGAACAGCCTGGATACATTTGGAACGACTTGGAGCAGCCTAGAAGGATCTAGAAAGATCATGGAAGTTGTGGAAGTTGAGTTTCCTAAAAAATAGGACCTCAATGTGGAAGCCTCTAGAATTTCGTATCCCACACTATAAATACCCATTGAAGGCTTCATAATTCAGTGTGCTCTATTCGATCAATATCCTAGACCGAGCGTTCATCCCTGTTAGGAAATTGTGGCCAATAGTTCTACATTTTAGTTCATACGTTGTATACCACCCGTATGACTGTGTGTCTTCTTATCTATTGAGAGTGTAATCATTAGATAGACTAGGCATTTCGACAGTGTATAATTTATACACTTAGTTCGTTTTCTAGACTTGGCACCTGCCTCGTTTATAGTTTCGTTGTGAAAGTTATTGTTGTAACATTTCACACAACATTTGTACTTGAAGATAAGTATTGATTTTACGCCATAAGGCAGACATAGATTTTTATTTATAAAATCTATGTTAAAAGTATTTCCATTGTGTCTCGTTTGTTTTTAGTGTTTCAAGTCTTCCGCTGTGTATCTTAATTTCTGACATTCTGTTAGAGTCAGTGTTGCACTATTTGTCTCAACATTCTGTGCAACATTTATCTACTTATACTTAAACACTTCTATACACCCATACCGCACACTTTCAGAAATAAATAAAATGCAAGCAATGAATCACATAAGTTTGAAGCATAAAACATTGGAAACCTTCAAAACCAATATTCAACACAACCTCCAACAGCCCAACAAACACATATGCAAGCCACGTTAGGGTGGTCGTTTACACATGTATTCATTGACCAGACATTCAGTCTTTAATCTCAATATCACGTCAACTTATCCTTATGACGAATGAAATTAACAGTAGAACTTTAACTGGCCATGTGAACTAGAACAGTGACCCCGTTGGGGGGTTATATTCAAATTCACATCTAAGTGATGACCACAATTTAACAACAGTTATCTTGAATTATTCTTTACTGATGAACTCATGGATGACACATCCGTTAGGGAAGATCACACACTTCATCTAAAGATTAAAACAGTTTTATTAGAAGTCTTAACTAGTAAGCTCGTGAATGTTGCACCCGTTAGGGGAAGACTCCCAAGGTCCCACGAGCAACATACACCTTACTTAAAGACCAATTGTGGAGGCCTATAAATTAATTAAAATTTAATTATCTCACTTAGTCATTTTAACATGAAGATTATTCATTGGCATAGCAAATTAACAAAAATTAATACATGCATGCCATAACAATACAAGATGCGATAAACATAGGCAAAAATAAATAAATGCACATCTATCGCAACCCATTGAAAACTTATCAAAAACAGCCTATTATAAGCTATTACAATGATAAAAATAGTGGCGCGGACGGATGCCTCGCATCGGCCTCTCACGCAATGGAAAAACCTCGAATTCTCATCCACCGACAAAAACTGGCAGAAAACTTCATCAAGGCTTTTGAATTAGGCCTCTCCACTCGTCGTCTCAGCAAAGCTGCGACTCCTGTAGATCTCGTCGAGACGTTTCCGAAAAGGTCTTGTGGGCTGAAAACAGACACCCGAGTCAAAAGTTATGGCCAAAACAGTTTTCACCGTCCAAGGCCATAACCCGAAAAACTCATATTACCTGTTTTCAGATCTTCCATCGACACCGCCCGTTCTCACGATCAAAAAATTACAATATAAACGAGCAAAACCCTACTACAGTGATCTATGAAAAAGTCCTATACTACCCACACTTATTATCTGGTGGGAAAAACGATTACATAACACTAGGGTTGCGATAGAAGAAAAAATAAATTAACCAACAGAAACGCATACATACGTGAAACAAAATAAACTGAATCATACAATCATACGTTTCAGGCAGAGCCAACAATCCACGAATCCAGGCTCTGATACCAATTGCTGGAACACGCCGGCGAAGGCGGTCCGTCACCAGGATCGTTGTCGGATGCCAAACGTATAAACAAATAAATAAAACCTAAACATGCTTCTAAAACATAGTTTAGATCTGTTACCCTTGAAGATCGAGGCGTTGATTCCAATCTGCAGATCTTCTAGTCTGTCTCCCAACTTCGCTCGAACACCGGGTGGACGGCGTGCTATCAAACGTGGAGAAGGTGCCTCAATTTCGTCTCCTTGAAACCCTAGCCGTTTTTCTCTATTTCGTGTGTGCTAGGGTTTCAAAACTATTTTGAGGCTCCTATTTATAATCTCCATAAGTTCATGGGCCAGACTAGGGATCCATTAGAAGGTATAGGGTTTGGGCTTCTTACAGGCCCAACTACTCTTATGTTCAGCCCAGAACATATAATTTGGCCCGAGAACATTAATTCATTCCACTAGAGAATTAATGTTGCACTCCCGTCCTATCCCGAACTGAATCAGGGCTTCTATTAGACATTATAATTCCCCGTGTTTAAGATATCGCACGTCCATTAATTATTAAAGCTTCTAACTTCTTTAAATAATTAATTTCTATAATTCCTTGAGTAGTACCACTCAACCTTGTTGTCGTACGGATTAAATCCACCTGCAGGGTTTAATACGACAATCCTTTATGAGTTTCCTCAAGGGGACATCATCAGCCCGGATGTACAGGACACGGTGCCCTAATGCCAATAAGTAGACATCATGCGAGCGATGCCACTACCCAAAATACGGAGCGTGAAGAATCTACCAAGATTCTCACCTATGATACATCAAAGTAGTGAACAAGCACCCCACACATCTAAATATCACACTTAGGGTTAAGAATCATAAAAGTCACCAAGACCTCTAGTTCTTCATAACAGTCAGAACAAAAGAACATGTCTTATCTGTGATCCATTCAATACGCCTCAGCGCACTAGTATAAACTAATGGCTAAGACAAACCACTAACAAGTTTATACTACAACTTAAACCAATAGTTTTGTCCATAACTATCTCAGTTGTGAATATTGTTTATATCTTACAAGGGACTTACAATGTGATCTTCTGTGTGACTACAAACCCACCACATAGTCTACAATGCAAGATAAGCAGACATACAAGTAATCACAAAGAATGCAAAAATGTGAAAAACCATTTATTTCAGATAAAAGGAAATCGAATATACGTCACAAAAGCCCACTAAAAGTTTGCTTTACAGTATACACCAACACCACCTTGCTCGTATCCCATGTGGCTCTCATAGTAGCTAGCCTGCATTATCCCCTCCCATTCGGCTCTCATCATATTCTCCTCATGGGCTATGTATCTGTCTTCATTACGTTGCAGTTGAAGTTGTGCATTTTCCATCAAAATCGAGTCAGCAAAGTTGTCTGCCTCCTGCATTTGTTCGTGTTCGGGTTCGTTCCAGTTTTCTTCCACCATCACCAGGCCCCCAACTCTTGCATTTGCCCTGATCACCAAAGAGGTCGGGCCGGCCCTGTCCTCCGGATGCTGTTGCACTAGCTCTGGAACTCTTGTAGTGGTTAGGCTTCTTAGAAAATCATATTGCTCTTGTGAGAGTCCCCTCTGACTATCTGCCCTCAACCAAAGAGGGAACTCCTTTTGATCCAGCCTACAATGTCCTTCCTCCCTATACCGTTCAATACAATCTTCTTCCACATGGGTAAGCTTCCCACATTGATAGCAAAATTCCCCGCGTTTTTCGTACCTTAAAGCCAGAAGGATGGCTTCACCATGGATGGTGATGTTGGTGCTCCTATTTAGAGGTCGGTCTAGATCCAGCAACACTCTGACCCGAAGGCATCTCCCCCACACCGCTTTCCCTTCCGGACAATCCAGATCAATGACGTCTCCCAGCATCTCTCCCAGTTTAAAAGCGATTTGGCGAGTCATGCAGTAAATGGGAAGCCCATGGATTTGCACCCAGAATGGGATCCGATTGATCACCAGATCACGAGGTTGCTCAGCACCTTGAAGCTTGGAGAGAACCAGCATCGGCCCATTGACCACCCAAGGTTGACGATAAAAGGTTGTGTTGCAGTCCGATTCCTTTTCGAAATCAAGAAGAAAATAGCCATCTGCCACCAACACGATTCTCACCAGCCCTTCAGCCTTCCAGATTCGCTTCAGTGAGTTAAGAGTTTCAATCAGTCCCATCGGCCTCCGGAGAGTGAAGTGTCCCAAGAGGGCAAATCTGGGGATATCAAGCTCGTTCTCCTCCACGTGCAGGTTCGCGTCCTCTGCTTCTGAGATCCTCACGTTCCTCAGTGGTTCATTTAGTTGCTCCGCCGTGATAGAGATAGTGAGAAAACTTAGAGAAATTAGGGTTAAGGTGTGATTCATCCTTCTCCCCATAAACATATAAATACTCCGACCCACCGCCATTCTAACCAATCCAAGTAAAGGATTCCCCCCAAGAAATCCAGACAATGATTATACTTCCTCGAAGATCTGAAATCAGACGAAGAGGCGTCTCGATCGGGGGAAAAAATCGACGAAAAGTATCAAACAGATCACGCCAATCCCACGGGTAAAAGTTTTATTAGGCAAAAATCCGATAAATTAATTGCGTATACTCCATATTCTAGGCTAATTAGGGCCTAAATCCCCTCCATTGGCCTTCAAAATTTCATCTGTAAGCAACTGGAGAAAATCACACACTCCCGAGGTGAGATCGCACCATCTCAGCGTGTAAACGCCCCTACATCAGCCCACGAGACGTATTTTGATGTCAATTCTCAACTCACTTAAATGCAATAACATTTGGCAATACGAAAGGCCGAAAGTTGTAGACAAAAGTTTGGACGCTCAACCCCACATATAAGCTACTAGGGGTACGTTTGTTTTGGAATTAAGTAGAATGACGAATATGTTATTTTAAATGCATTTTCTTTATTAATTTTTTACTTAAAAATATATTTAAACATTTTGTTTAGTGTATTCATTTAACTTGAAGTTGAACCAATAATGACTAATTAATGAGGACTTAAAAAAGACTCGTCCTTAAGAAAATGAGTCAAATCAATAACTTATCTACTAATAAGACGAAACCACATAATTATTATGTTATGGTAATATTGAATGCAATATGCTTCTAAGCCAAATTCGCACAAGTGTATCCTCAATTCCTCACCCTCCAAACTGATTTGATGTGGAATTCGATTGGGATTCCAGACGATATTTTTCTTCTTCTGTGTGTCTTGGAAAGCGTAGAGCGTTTTTTTTTTTTTTTGCCACATCAACCCCAATATTTGTGAAAACATAATCCGCATCGTATTTTATATTTGTATTTATTTTATGGCCTCATGCTTTTTTTTTAAATCCATACAAGCAAGATAATTTTTAATAAACATATAAATACAATCATCTCATGTGTGATGTTTTAGAGAAAATTTCATTTTAGGTCCTGTAATTTAGGCCTAATTCAGAATATATCCTTTAAGTTTTCACATTTTCAATTTACATTCTAGGGTGTCCAATTTACATCATTTTCGGTCCAATTTACGTCCTTTCCACCAGAAGGGTTACTGTTATGATTTGCCTCATAAGCTTTATATTCTTTTTGGTTTTTTTCTTTATCATTTTTGTAGACGGTTTGGAAGGCATTGTGGTAATGTGGAGGCGATTGAACTGAACAGTATGCATTTTGTTTGTAATCGAGTTCTAACTCCTAATCGAAATATACCTAATTTCATATTTTTCTCTTTTCTTCTCTATAGATTCAAGACTATTTTAAAATATTTTTGACAGTCTTAGTTAATTCTTTTTTTAATCTTTTGATCGAATTATATATGGAAGATAATATTCAAATTGGGATGCAACATAAGTCTATATTATATTTGATTACTATTTATATTTTAATCAATCACCGACTTGAACCCGAGGTAGAGATCTCCACGCAAGAGGTTTCATGGATTGCAATATCATCCTAATGTAGTATTCCAACTAATTAAGATGCTTTTTTTTAATTGTTTTTACTCAGATGAGAAGATTAGTATTAGATCCAAGGAGGATGATCTTTAATTTAGGGAGTTTTAGAATTTTGGTTAAGTGGAATCTGACTAAAAAATGTCTTATTCTTCAGTATGTTAAAATAGGAACTCTCTACTTACGTGATAAAAGGTACAAACATTAAATTATTCTTTTTTATTTGGTAATCTTACCTAGAGGACTTTTTAATTTATTATTTCTGTGTTTTCAGGTTTCTCCCAACATTCTCAACGTCAGTTGTTGCAAAACACAAGCAGATTGAGCAGTAGTATGTCTTTTCCTATCATTACCAGGGTATGCTTCTGTTTCCCAATGTGCTCTTCTCATACTTTTTTATGTGTCAATTAAGCTGTAATTTAATCTACCTCCAATATGTTACTGCTGCTTATGGGATTCATTAGTGGATACAAAATTTCATATTTTTTCTGATTATCATTATGAATCCCCAACATAGGTGTAAACATGCGTGTTACATATTATTTATAAATTGTGGATTTTCTTACTATGTTTAATTTCTATTTTGTGTTTTGTTAGTTGTGTCTCATCCTTATTGGCTTATTCTAAACTTTTGAAAGAACAGAATGTTGGTGTTATTCATGAAAACCCTTCAAACTACAGTTGATTTCAGAAGTACATAATCTCTTCTATCTTTGGTAATGTTTCAAATTTAGAAGAACTTGGATGCACTGCTTCGAAGGCATTTTTTTTCTGTGTACACCGATAAATTTGAATAATTTTTTATATTGTGAGTTGGTGACTGATCTCAGTGTATGTGTTGCCATCTCAACTTGACCAATGAGTTCATGACTGGATTGTATCAAAAACTCACTGTAATCACTTTTTTTTTTCTTTCTGAAAATAACTCATGCACCACATGCACTACTCTTCATCTGTACAACATCTGCATTTTTCTCGAGTTTTGAAGTTTCTCACTACATGTGTATTTTACATATGACATGTCTTAGTCCGTAAAAACATAAAATTGGTATGTAATTGCATAAATTGTCATATGCAGGAGTAACTTAGAAGACTGCTTTGTAAAAAATGAAAAAGCAAAAACTGCTGAAGAGATGAAAGAGAAAAGAATGGAGAAAGAGGCATGGTATGTAGAGGAGCCATGTATTTATTTTACACTTCTTACTCTCATATTCTGAGTGATATTCTTCTAAATTTATACTACTTCGGTCTCTATAAGATTTATATTTTCCTTTTGGTCTGTCCCACCTAAAGAACTCTTTCTACATTTTCCTATTCATATACCTCTCTATTTTTTCTATCCTATCCTCCCTACCTTTACTATTTTTCTTTATCTCAACTAAGCTTTACACATTAATACTATATATTTTAATTTATATGCTAGAAATTTATGTAAACCTTTGAAACAGACAGAGGTAGTATTTGAATACGTTTTATATTGATGTATAAATACTAGAAAATTACAAATGTATATTATATATCAATTTAATCACGATATTCACAATTATTGTAAAAATTTCAACCTTTCATCGTATTGTAATTTGATATACATCTCTTTTTTCCCGATCAATAATCGATGATGTGATTTATCGAAATTTGCCACGTCATATGACACATATCTTTATTGTTCAATGTTCAATAGACATTATTGTGTATTTGATTACAATTTATATTTTAATTAGTTATGAGTTGAAATAATATCGGTCTGGTTTTTAATAATAAAAAGATAACGAATATGCTTTATTTAATATTATTATAATAAGTTTTATTAATATTCTTTACATCTACACAAATTATGTTCTCATAATTAATATACATAAGTGTGGATCACAAATAAATTAAATTGAGTCAATTTCTTCAATTTATAAAACTAAAATTTAATAGTAGCATAATATACACATTTTTGAGTTATAGTTTATTAATATTAATAATATTTATAGACCGTGCATCGCACGGGTGAAATACTAGTATTTGTGAAAACATAATCCGCATCGTATTTTATATTTGTATTTATTTTATGGCCTCATGCTTTTTTTTTTTTAAATCCATACAAGCAAGATAATTTTTAATAAACATATAAATACAATCATCTCATGTGTGATGTTTTAGAGAAAATTTCATTTTACGTCCTGTAATTTAGGCCTAATTCAGAATATATCCTTTAAGTTTTCACATTTTCAATTTACATCCTAGGGTGTCCAATTTACATCATTTTCGGTCCAATTTACGTCCTTTCCACCGAAAAATTATAAATCCGGTCAAATAGTCCAATTTACATCCTTTATGTTTGAAAATTAAAAATTAATAATTAAAAAATTCTGAAAATCTCATTAATAATTTAAAAATCTCATTAAAAACTTATAAATTGTGTAAAATAAATATAAAAAATCTAAAAGTTTTTATAAATTGTACAATTCAAAAAATCTGAAAATGTGTAAATTTAATTTTTTTTTCTTCTAAAAACTCATAAAAATAAATAAAAAATCTATAATTTCTACAATTCAAAAAAATCTGAAAATGTGTAAAAAAAATTCTTTCTATAAGCTTATAAAAAAAATCTATAAATTAAAATTTTAAAAATATTTAAAATACAAAATTCCACAATTTTAAAAATATCGTGAAAATGAATGTAAGACGGTTCCAAAATCGATCAAGATGTACATGGAACTTCCACTCAACCTCGACGGTGAGTTGAAAAATCTCGTGGGACCCAATTTTTTAGGAGTTCGAGCAAAACTTTAATAACAAACGAGTATGAATCAAGTCTGGTTTTTAATGAAATGTTAATAATTTTTATTATTCCTATTAGATTTTTAGAATTAATAATTTTTAATCTACACATTTTTAATAAATTGATGAGATTTTTTGAGTTTTTAGAAATTTTAATGAGATTTTGAATTTCTTAATTTTTAAATTACACGTTTTTCATTCTTTCAATTGTAGAATTTTTTATTTTTTGTATTTTCAAAATTTTAGAATTTTTTATTTTTGTTTTACACATTTTATAATTTGTAATGATATTATTCAAAATTTTATTGATATATTTTGAATTTTATTTACACATTTTATTTTTTTTAATTTTAAGGAGATTTTTGGATTTTTAACGATATTTTAGATTTTTTAAATCTTTAATGGGATTTTTAGAAAATTTTAATTATTAAATTTTAATTTTCAAACTTAAAGGACGTAAATTGGACTATTTGGCCGGAATCCCAATTTATTCCTCACATTCCGGTGAGTTTTAAAATTTTCCGGCGGAAAGGACGTAAATTGGACTAAAAAGGACGGAAATCGAAAAAGTAAAAACTTAAAGGATATATTTTGGATTAGGCCTAAGTTACAGGACGTAAAATGAAATTTTCTCGATGTTTTAACATATTCTTATGATCTTTTAATTTCTAAAATAGTACTCCATCCATCTCGAGGAAAGCTCTCCATGAGCTCCATACACGGAGGTTAATAAATACTAATATAATAAGTAGATGTATTAGAGGTGATGTGATTGAGAGAGAAATATAATAAAATGTGAGAGAGAATAATTACCAAAAAAAAATGAATAGCTTTATAGGACAAACGAAAAATGAAAGTTGGATAGCATTCATTGGACGGAGTGAGAAGTATATCACATAAGCTGTAAAAAAAAAAAGGGAAACATAGGCTGAATAATTAGCATTAGAAAGAAAGGGTTGAAGTCAAATAAATGTGGGTTGTGCGGCTCTGCCCTTTGCAGACAACAACTACAAGGCGACGACACGTTTCGACCATGGAGCTAGCCACCGACTCCAACACTTAAAATACAAATTTTAGTACTAGTAACACGCAACGTCTGATCAATTACATTGGCTCCGCCGCTCCTGTCCTACTAATCTTATACTCCTCCCATTCCTTAACACTTTTTATAAGTAAGTATAATATACACTTTTAAGAAAGTATAATAATGAATAGAGTTTTGATGATTAATTTTATAAATCTATATATCTATATATATATATAATAATAGAATAGTGGCTTCTCTAACAAGTTCCCGCCTAAAATGTTGCAATAGTAAAATATTATTTTTTTGTAGAAACCCACCAATAAAATATTATCTTTTAAAATTATTTTTCTCTCTCTTTCTTTATTTTCATTTTCTCTCTCATTTCTCTATGCCGATCAATTGTCGATTTTAGTACTCTGTAATATTGTATCATTAATATAATATTATTCTAATATAGTATAATATTGTATCATTAATATAATATTATAATTCATATCTATCTTTTTAGTATATTTGATCAAATTTTCATGTCTATTTTATAGATATCTATAAATATAACTATTATAAAATATTATATTACTTATCAAAGATTATATAAAATGAATAATTATTAATTATGCTTAATTAATTATTTTTGATAAATTCTAATTTTATTCAATATTATTGTGACGTTTATTTTTTAAATAAAATATTAAAATTAATGGTTCTAAATTTTTTTTTTATACTATTGTATGTATAAAAAAATCATTTATTAACATCACACTGTTTATATAAGTTTATTAATTTTTAAACCGTGCATCGCACGGGAGAAATACTAGTATATAATAACAGAATAGTGGCTTCCTTAACAAGTTCGCGCCTAAAATGTTGTGGGGCCCACCAATAAAATATCATCTTTTAAAATTTATTTTCTCTCTCTTCCTTTATTTTCATTTTCTTTCTCCTCTCCATGCTGGTCAATTTTTCTTTTTTAGATTTCTTTCATTATTCTCTATTAGGAATATAATTCTCTATCATTCATATATATCTTTTTATAGTATATTTAATCAAATCTTCATATCTATTTTATAGACATACTTCTCTATATCTATAAATATAACTGGTAAAACATTATTACTTATCAAATATTATATAAAATTAATATTTATTAATTATGCTCAATTAATTATTTTTGGCAAATCTTAATTATATTATTGTGACGTTTATTTTTTAAATAAAGTATTAAAATTAATGGTCCTACAAAAAATCTTATACCATTGTATGTATATAGAAAATTATTTATTAACATCACACTATTTATATAAATTTATTAATTTATAAAACGTGCATCGCACGGGAGAAATACTAGTTTTTATATAAGGTAAATAGAGTCAGTTGCACATTGCGTGATTTGTGATGGAAAAACCGTTGCAAATCACTAATTTAAATTTACGACAAATTGGATTCATCGCAAATCGACGCGGATATCACAACTTTTCAACTTTCGTGAGACTTAAATTCAATTGATTGATTTGTAACACTTTTTTCGTCGCAAATCACACAAAAATTACAACGTTTTCCGTTTATGCGGTAAAATTTGTGATGAATTTCATAACCATTGCAATTTTTTCACCGTAAATGGACAACCATTTCAAAACACAATTCTTTTTTATCCTCTTCTTTTTCTCTCGCAGAATATTCATCGAAAAACGCTCGTTGAGAGTCCTTGAGATGCTCCACACTCTTTTTGATCAAATTGAAATTGGAACTTATGATTGAGTTTGAACTGATTGAGTATTGGTTTGTTGACCATTTGATGAGAAATTCATCTAAAATAATAGTAATGAATTGTTAGATTCGATTCTTAATTTTTGAAGCCCTAGTTGAACATTAAAAAAATTATATTCAACCCTAAATTTATAGGAATCACTTATAAATAACAATAATCAGATATTGAAGAAGCATACATGTTCAATTTTGCAGAATCACAAATAACTACCATCATTTGTATTTAATTTTGATTTTGTATATTGATATTTTGTAGAATCACTACTAAAAAAACATAGTACATGTACTAGTTTTCTCAAAAAAATAATTAAGCATACATGTTCACAGAACTACTAATAAGCATATATATATGAAGAAAAATGCATGCTCGACAATTATAACTCTATTTTTTTTCATTATATATAGTTCTAACATCTCAATCTAATAATAAAAACAGAACAAATTAACTTTCCTGTTTTTGTTTGGTCTCAATAGAGGCCGGAGAGTATATCGAGTTTGCTATATAAGATATTAATATCAATATTAAATTTTAAAAAATCCCTATATTTCTTTATTTTTATTTAAATGAAAATATGTATAGATATTTCATCATTTATAACAATATAGTAAATTTATTTAAAGATATCCAATACTGCAAGCGTTGACTGTGTTGTGCACTGACTATCTAGCTAGGCGGAAGGTCCATATGAATTAGTATAATACTTCTTCATAAATTAAACATTACTTAATATTTTTGTATGATTTTCTGATAATGTAAGCTATAAATAATGGTGATAGAATATTTAAAGAACAAGGAAGGGGACACGTCAGGGAGGGAGAAAAGATATATATAAATGGGAGAATTTGGTGAATTTTTTTATTAATTTGATTCCTTTTTTCCAGAACGGTATACCTATGGTAACAACTTGAGGGTCCACATAATACAAATGTAAATTTAATTAACTAAAGTACTGAATCGAAAAGCATAACTAAGCTAGGGACCAAAGAGTAAATAACAGAAATTGAAGACAACCTAATTAATTAGAATTAACCCATCTTTATCTTTTGCAACTTTGGGTTGTACCGTGCCACTTTTTATATTTCATTTTGTGATCATTTGTTGAATCATTAATACATGTTGATATAGAAAATAATTAAAGCCATTCACATATTATTCATTCAGAATGTATAATACAAAATGGGAACACAAAAACAGTCACAAATGATATCAGAGACTCCATGCACTTTGCTTGCCATCGATTTCATCTCATCCTCCTTTTTATGATCATGATAGTGCACTGAATCTTCTACTTTAATTTAATACTTTATTTTGTAAGTATTTTTTTTTAATACATGCATGTTACGTTTATTAATGAGGCGTATTTTCCAAAAATTTCAATGAGAAATTGAGAATGAACATATAGGATCATTTGGAATAATGGTTATGAGAATAAAAAATGATCATCAATTCACATTTTTAGTGGATTGAAAAACAAGAATCACTGAAGGGACGTTTGTTTCAATTTCTTTAATAGTAAGAGCTTGGTAATGAGAATCTTTGAATGGTGAATTACGATTAAAACTATACTTACATTATTAGTGTTTTGCTCTAACCTTAAAATAAGTGGAGAGAAAATTATCAGTTGAAGAATAACGTACAAAATTAATGAATGAGGAGAACTTTAGATATTGGGTTCGAGTCATTGGGAGGGGAAAAGGGATGGGTATTTAATGTTATTCAAAAAAAATTATCATACTTATTAGTTAGGACTTTCACACTCAATGTTTCTTAAAACCTTCCGGGAAAATATATACTTGCTTAATTGGTTAATTAACACTAAATAGTTATTTTTTTAATAAAAGAAAAATTCAACCTTAGTTTGCCAACCATTGATTTAAGTTGGATTAAGCAATTAAAACATAAGTCCTAATCTTAGCTGTCCCAAAGTCAATGGAGACCAGGACACTTGTCTCCTTTCCCAAAATAGTTTATATTTCATCCAACGATCTGCACCTCATCAATTACTTTAATAATCTTACCCTTTTGATTTTAAAACACAAGATTCGTTGTCTCACTAGAGAAGACAAAGATAAATGATTTAACTAATATTTAAATAAAATAATATAATTGTAGTAAAAAGACGTGTTTGAAGAAGCACAACTCTTTCCCTCGTGTTTTCATAATTCTAGGTCGTCTTTACATATTCATGTTAGCGTATGTGTTCACATAATGTAGTAGTATTATTTTATGCCATTTACGAGTAGCCAACTAGCCATGCACGTCAATTCAAACTATATATATATATATATATATATATATATATATACTACGATATAGAAGAATACTATTTGGGGACAAAATATAAAATTCCATAATTCAACATAATTATTGAACAATAATGTTACTTATCAATCACACAATAAAGTCAACTGCATTTCAATTTAATTGTGAGATATGTCGACGTGTATAGCCTTGCATTCTTTTCCATGAAATTAATCTATTCTACTTTAAAATTTGACTATTTATCCAAGACCTCCCATTCAAAATTATTTGATTAAAAATCTAATTAAACTTTTGTGAAAACCAAAGTATCAATATGAATATGTAGAATTTGGAAAAACCTTTTTTTTTTTTTTTTTTGACAGAGTAGAATTTGGAAAACTAGGTTTAACTATATATTAGGTAAAAAAAATTGTGAACTCGAATATAAGTTGATTTTTTTTTCATCAAGTGTCAATGTTTAAACAGTGACATTTTGAATATACAAAAGTGACACTCAAAATTGAGAGTTCACGTAAACTAGATATTTATTCAAGCTAGATATTGATTAACTATTTCGAAATCATAAAGCCTTTTACTTTTTTTTTTTGAGAAGGTAAAGCCTTTTACTTTTTGTGTCTACACTTGCGGATAAAAATCTGAAGTTGAAAGGTCATAAGTTGTAGTAAATGAGTTTACACACATATAAAATCAATTAATTGTTTGACTAATTCTTAGTCTACTATATATACGGACAATGTGAAACTTTATAACACTATAGATGCTAGTTGAGGATGTTGATTGAATAAAATTCACTCTCGTATATTAATTGACTTGTAATATTTGTCAAAAAATAATTACTCCCTCCGTCCCAGGATTGTTTGCACCAAAAATGGGGCACGCAAACTAAGAAAAAGGTGTAATGAGTGGAGAGTTGAGGGGTAATTTTGTAAACTTTTATGAATAAAGTAAAGTGAATGATTGGATTGGGGGTAAAAGTAATGGCATTCTGTGTAAATATGTGAATATTGTGAGGGTGGGATTTATAAAAAAGTTTCCTTTTTGGGTAGTGCAAACAATTGTGGAACGGACGAATAAGGAAAGAGTGCAAACAATTGTGGGACAGAGGGAGTAAGATACATGTAATTTACTCGCTTTAACTGTCGCTTTTAAAGAAAATAATTGTTTCTAACATATTTGTGGTTTTTTTTTTCCTCAAGAAATATTAAATATTTTTTCCATCTTTAAGTACCCCTTAAATTTTCTGAGTCTTCCTTGTTTTTTTTTTTTATGAAAGCAGTCTTTCTTGGGTTTATGCTCTACCCTTTTCGGTCTTTCTTTTATATCCTATAGTTTGTACCACCAATTTTTTTTTTTTTTTTTTTTTTTTTTTTTTTTTTTTGCTTTTTTGTGTAGAGCAGTCAAATAAATTTAAAGGAAATCGAAAACGTTCGCAAAAATTGACAAGCTCTAATTAAAGTGTGTGGTAAATGGAATTGAAAATTGATACAATCATTTTAACATACTCCAATTTTAAAATTTTAAATGATTGCACAACGTATTAATTAATTATGAACCAATTAAAGAGTGCTCGAGTTGAGTGATTTCACATGAAATTTCTAGTTTTTTATTTAATTAATTCAATACACACTAATAGTATTATAATGTAGATAAAAAATGAGAGTAAAATCCAATACGAAACCAATCTCACTACTTTATTTAACAGCAGCTCTCTAATCAAACTCGAGACGACTGTTTGGTAGGTGGATGTTCTATAAATAATCAGTGTACGGATAAACTATTACTATAATTATATACTAGTTTTTTAATTACAAGGTTTCATATATAAAAGTAAGTAACGCGTTTGGACTTTGGACTAATCTTGGTTAATAACCAATTAATTTATCATAAGCTAGTAAATTTAACTACTAATTGAATCTTGAAATACAAGTAAGATGTAAATTGATCAACTAACAAATACTCTCTTGATCACTTTGAAAATTATCAATTTTGTTATATTTTTGTCTCAATGAAAGTTACATATCTTTTTTTATCTATCAATTATACGGAGTATCAACTATCTCTCTATACACTAATCTATCTACTTCAACAACTCACTATACATGTGATATTATATTGATTAATTAACGGACAGAAAACGAATAAACAACTTTCAGAGGGACGGAGCCACGGAAAGTACTATATATATATATATTTGAAGGCAATTATTTTTAAGATGAAAATTGATTAAGTTGAAAGTAATCAAATAAGGCTATGTGTTTGACTTGTAAAAATACATGAATGATTTGTTCTACTTGTACTGTTTATTCGTGATGAGTTTCCATCAATAAAAGGCACAACACATGCAGTCAAATTATTAGAGAGATAAATTAGAGAAGCTTCTGATCAAACCTTTCTGGCAGAGGAGAGAGAATGGGAAGAGCTCCTTGTTGTGACAAAGCTAATGTGAAGAAAGGGCCATGGTCACCTGAAGAAGATGCAAAACTTAAGGACTTCATTCACAAATTTGGCACTGGTGGAAATTGGATTGCCCTTCCTCAAAAAGCTGGTAATTAACAATATTTTTGTTTTTTTCCTTCACAAACAAAAACTTGCAAAATATCTCACAGATTTGCTCTTTTTTTTTATTTTTTTTTAAATAAACATATGTGTCTGATGATGGAGTTAAATGAATGAATGAATTAGGTCTTAGAAGGTGTGGAAAAAGCTGCAGATTGAGGTGGCTTAATTATCTGAGGCCTAACATAAAACATGGAGAATTTTCTGATGAAGAAGATAAACTCATTTGTACCCTCTATGCAACCATTGGAAGCAGGTAATTATTAACTCCCCACCCCCCTTTTTTTCTTTTGCATAGTAGTAACTAATAAGTGTGTGATTTTACTTAAATTAAATTGGTTGTCATAAAATTCTGTAATATATAAGTATATCCAATTAAGTTTTTGTGATGATTTAATTATGTAATCTTTGTGAATATATATAGATTAAAATTACTAATTAATGTGAAAAATGCAGGTGGTCAATCATAGCAGGTCAGTTGCCAGGAAGAACAGACAATGATATAAAGAACTACTGGAACACCAAACTGAAGAAGAAACTCATGGGAATGATTACTACTCCATCTGCACCTGCTAATGCTAAATTATACTATTCACTTTCTTCTTCAAACACCTTTCATCAAACAAACTCTCTTTCCACCCTCTCACAATTATATTACCAATCTCTCATCAGCTCAGCCCCTCTTGTTTGCAATAACCTGCAAAACTTTGCATTATCCAGTACTACGAGCCAGCTGCTGCAAGATCATGATCAGGGTTTGATAGAAGATTCTTCGCAGTATAATCCTACTAATTATTACAACAACAACAGCATGCTCATGTTTGGATCATCAGGGGGTGGTTATAATGAAAGCTGCTCTAATTCGTCTGATGGAAGCAGCTGCTGGGGTGGAGCTGGGAAAGAATATCAGGTGATCAAACGCGAGTCATGTACTGATCATAATTTCCAGGGTTTTAATAATATTAATATTAATGGGGGGTTTGATGAAGAAAGCCAGAAATTCATGCAGCTTCATTATGGAAAGAGTGGTGATCCTTCTTCTTCTTCTTCAGTACTGATGAGTAATGGGGTTATAATGGAGAGTAGTGATTTAGAGCAAATTAAGCAGGTGATTAGCATTGGTAATGGTAGTAATTTGATGATGTTGAATGATCATGATGAAAACAAGATGTACTATTACTAGCTACTCAGTCAGTCTGACACAAAGATTTGAAGGGGCGGGGCATGGTATGGCATTGGCAGGGGAAGGGAAGGAGAGATAATGATGGTGATGAAGATTGATCACATAAAAAAACAAAAACAAAGACCTTTTTATTTATTTATAATTAATGCATGTTTGTGGGATTTTGTGTTCATGTGATGGAAAAGCTTGACAGACACTTCATGGTTAATTGGTTTATCTCATCTCATCTTTCCTTTAATTAATTTCTTTTTCGAATTATGACTAATTAACATCATGTTCCTTCCCTCTCAAAACAATTAACATATCTCCACCAACTCTTATAAGATCGATATGCATCAAATGAAATTAATACGTATATAAAACTAGAGTTTATTTTCCTCTTATCTTTGACAATATTTAGAATTAATGAAAATCAAACTAAATTATTCTATATTATTTGGTAAAAATTCGTTTGAACTCGGTTCAACATAGAAACTTGAACATACATTTATGTTTGATACAGTCTAAAGCTCGACTCGAGCTGGATACGTAAAAAAAAATAGTGTAATTCATAGTCTTCTCGTGTTTTGCATAATTTAAGGTCATTAGAGTTCGACTAGTTTAATTATCATAACAGGTTCAAACACAAATTTTAAAGTTTGATAATATTTTAAACAATTTTGAATCATATCGTGTTCGTCTCGACTCGAGTACTTATTTACAATCCTATTTAGGGGTGTGCACCGGTCCAAAACCGGACCGGACCGGACCGGACCGGGACCGGAATCTTACCAAAAGGTCGGACCGGAGACCGGACCGGAAAATTTCAGTCCGGTCTGGGTTTGGACCGGTTGGACCAGAATTGTTTTTTTTTTTTTTTTTTAATTTATGATGATGAATTTGTGTATGAAAATTAAAGTGTTTGCTCTTCATTACGTCAATAAGAATTTTATTTACATTGTTATTAATGATCTTTTGACCCTAAAAATAAATTAAATATGTTTGTTAAATTATATATTTGTAAAAAATGTAATAAGATCTCAACACATTACTTGGTTTTGAAAAATAATTGAGGGTGCATTAGTAAAAAAATATAAAAAAAAAAAAAATCCGGTCCAAACCGGTCCGGACCGGAAGACCGGATTCCACAATTTCCCGGACCGGAATCTAACCGGTCGGTCCGGACCGGTTCCGGTCTTTTTTCCGATCCGATTTATTTTTGAACACTCCTAATCCTATTGGCCATGGTTGGACATTAATTTTTTTATATGTATATATGAATTTGATAATTAAGTTGAACTACATTTGCTGCCTAAAATCTCAATCACATTTCATGTGTGAAATATTTCATATAAGTGTTAGTTCTAAAATTTATTAGTTAGATTAATATTTGCTAAGTATGTTTTACATACAGTATTATGTGTGAAATATTTCATATAAGTGTTAGTTCTAAAATTTATTAGTTAGATTAATATTTGCTAAGTATGTTTTACATACAGTATTATTTATGTGCAAGATATATATATATATATAATATTTGATTTTTTTTAATTATTTAGAATTTAATAAAACAAAATTTGTGGAAAATTTAATTTAACATGTAAAAAAAAAAAAGGAAATCCAAATACACACACATATATATTAAATGCGAATATTGAACAAACTTATATCTGATTCATTACTAAGATTTGTATAACTTGTGGTAGTATTTATACTTTCTCTATATCATAAAATTTATTGCATTTATCATTTTGTATAGAATTAAGGAACATATTTTTTTGACACATTTATCTCTTGTTAATTATTAATATGTTTCCAATTAAAAGTTATACACTCCGTATATTGTAGGATTTATATAAGGACAGTTTAAAAAAATCGGTGGTAAAAATAGAAAAAAGATAAATTTTTTTAAATAAAAATAAATATCAAATGTAATAAATTTTATGAAACGGATGAAGTGTTTAATATTTACTTCAACATGTCAAAGGAAGCTAGGCGACCAAGCTTGAGTGTTTGAATTATACTCCATAATTTACCATATATATGGGCTCATTAATTAGTTAAACTTTTCTGCATTGACCTTTGCTTCATTAATTGATTCTCCTACTATAAGCTACCAAGTGAAAAACAACTCCACCGACTTTTAGACTATTCAGACCCCATTTTCTTCTAATATTTTTGTTGGAAATTTTTTGCATGCACAAGTTGCATTCAATCGATATTATTTCTTCTAATTTGTAATATCACGTTATTGATCGAGTAATATTTTTATGCTAAATTAATATTGCAATATTTTTTTACATAATTTATTGTGTTTGTGTATATAAATTAAATGTTAGTGGTATTATTTAATAATAAATGACGTGGTATTATAAATTGTATGAGTTGCAACCTGGTGTACAATTTTTTGTAAATATCCTTTTCATCACGGTGTGGAGCCATTTTCAGTTGAATGAGTCATAAAACCCAATATAGAGAAAGACTTGTATTAATAAATAATTGTGGCCATATTACTGAAAAGGACAGAAACTAACAAAATCAAAATCTTAGATACATTTGAAGAACCTTTATGCTCCGTTTGGTTGGGTGGATTTGGGCTTATGGATTTTAAATCCACAGGTCAAATCCATTCTACATGTTTGGATAATGAATGGATTTCAAATACTTAGATTTGTGTCATACACTTTTTAGTTAAAATTAAGAGAGATTTCAAATCCTCACTAAAACTATTTCATTTGAAATCCATCTATTTTTAAATTCTTTCATTTGAAATACCTTTTCAAATCAAATCCCCCCATCCAAACACTTTATTGTTTAACGTTAAACCACGAGTAACGCGCGCACCAACTTAAAAATGAAGAAGAGATTAACTCAATTTGTCTGTACTACTAATTATTCATAAAATAGATTGTTAAAATATCTCGATGGTCAAAGTGCTCAAATTTTGTTGGTCGTAAACGATTTTGGATTAACTGTATTACTTGTTTACTTAGTATTAAGGAATAGTCAAAACATTCCTTGTATATATGACATATTTGTTATATTTATCTTTTTCAATAATCATGTAATTAGGTTATACTGTAATTACTCCTATAAATACAAGTCATTCCCCACTCACCAATTCAACAATGATCATATCTCATTGTTCACATGCATGGTATCATCCTAAACCCGATTCTAAACCCTAACCCTAATTTCTCTTTCTCCCTCTCTACCGCCGCCGCCGCCACTTCACCTATCATCGAGCTTGTCCCCCTCGATCATCTCCCTTCAATGGCAGACTCTTCTATCCCTATGAATCTCCTTATTCATATGGTTACAGTGAAACTCTCTTTTTTCAATTATCTCCTATGGAAGAAGCAGGTTGTCCCGATGCATACTTATGCCGATCTCTATGGCCTTGTGGATGACACATCCGCCCCCCTGCCGCTACTCACACGACCTTCGCTGCCTGGAAATCGAAGGATCAGAAAGTACTTGCCCTTCTCCTCTCCTCTCTCACTGAAGAAACCCTGGCCGAGGTCGTTCAATGTGACATGGCCCGTGTCACTTGGCTTGCTCTGGAGGATGCTTTCAGTCACTCCTCTCAGTCACGAATTACCCAACTTTGTGAGGAGCTCCTTCTCCTCAAGTGTGACTCTCTCCCTGTTGCCGACTACGGTCGGCGCTTTAAGGCATTGTGCGACCAACTTACCGTCATTGGCAAACCAGTGGACAAATCTGACATGTCCCACTAGTTTCTACGGGGTCTTGGCCCCAAATTCAGCGGGTTTGTCGACACCAGAATGGCCCTCTCACCTGTGCCTGCTTTCCGTGGCTTACTACATCAGGCAATTGCCGTTGAGATCATGAACAAGTTTGATCTCGCCGAACTCGCTCCAGTTGCCTTTTATGCTCGCGATCAACCCTCTGCTCGCTCGAACACTCGCGACCATACTGGTGGTCGCCCTTCTGGGTTCTCTCGTGGTGGTCGCTCCGACTTCTCTTGTGGTCGCGGAGGGCGGAAATCCTACGTCCCTCGTTGCCAAATTTGTTGTGGCGAGCACTATGCCACCAAATGCCCTCAACGTTTTGTTCGCGGACCAGATCCTCGTCTCCCTGCTCGCCCATCCGCCCGCCTGTCCGAGGACCCATCCGCCAACCTTGCTCAAGCCTTTCACTCGACTTGCACAATCTCCTCGCCGGCCTCCTCGGATTGGTATGTTGACTCAGGAGCCTCGACTCATATGACTTCCAGTACCTCGCATCTGGACTCTTCGGCTCCATATTCTAGTAATGGTCAGGTTATTGTTGGTAATGGTCACTCACTACGGATTTCTCATGTTGGTTTGCATTTAATCTCTAAGGATATTGGTCTTCTAGATGTTCTTGTTGTTCCTCATATCACCAAGAATCTTTTATCTATTAGCAAGCTCACGTCTGACTTTCCAGTTGATGTTTGCTTTTCTGAAAAGACATTTGTTGTTCAGAATCGGGCTACCAAGGAGGTGGTGGCTCAGGGGCGTTGTGAACAGGGGTTGTACGTGTTGGAACGGGCACTCCCAGCTTTGGTCACTGCCTTGAAGAAGTCCGGTGCTGCTCGCGCTTCCTTCGATTTATGGCATTCTTGTTTGGGACATGTTCCTTTTGATGTTATTAAGGATTTAAATAAATTAGGGCATATATCTGTTAATTTCGTTTTACCGAACCCTACTGTTTGCACCTCTTTCCAGTTGGCCAAGAGTAAACGTTTGTCTTTTCACATTAATGAAAAATGTGCTTCTGCTACTCTTGATTTAGTTCATTGCGACCTTTGGGGTCCCGCCCCCGTAACTGCGCTTTCTGGTTTTCGCTATTATGCTGTGTTCGTCGATGACTTTTCTCGTTTCTCATGGATATATTCTCTCCGTGCGAAATCTGAGATTTTTGCTACATTGGTCGCATTTCACAAGTTTGTATGCACCCAATTTTCGACATCTCTAAAAGTTTTTCAGAGTGATGGTGGTAATGAGTTCGTTAACAAGACTGTTAGCACCTTCATGAACGACCATGGAATATTACATCGAGTGTCATGCCCTTACACACCCCATCCGAATGGTCGCGCCGAGCGAAAACATCGCCATATAACTGAAACTGGTCTCTCCATGCTTTTCCATGCCCGTGCTCCGAGTGAATTTTGGTTCGATGCCTTTGCTACTGCAATACATCTCATTAATCGTCTTCCATCCTCCATTTTGGGTGGTCAATCGTCGTTTCAGGTTATGTTCGGTACTATGCCACTCTATGGGAATTTCAAGCCCTTTGGTTGTCGGGTTTTTCCATACTTACGCGATTATGCCTCGAACAAGCTATCTCCTCGCAGCCGACCATGCATTTTCTTGGGTTACAATAGCCTTCACAAGGGCTTCCGGTGTTATGATCCCGACTCCTCCAAAGTCTTTGTTACTCGATATGCTATATTTGATGAAGGTTGCTTTCCTTTTTCAGGTTCTGCTCGGCCCTGCCGACCAATGCAGTGGTCTCTTCCTTCTTGGACGCCGACCTGGGCTCCTCGAATGACTCCTCTCTTGAGTCTATTGCTCCTACTTCAACTATGCCCTGCTCGGCATGTATCTCTGATCCTGGCGAGGACCCACTTCCTCCGCCAGTCCCTACTGCGGAGCCACCTGCTCCCCCTGCACCAGCCGAGCAACCTCTGCCGACCACTGACCCACCAATGGAGCGACCACGGTCCCAACCACCAAATGATCACGCGAGCTAAATCTAGGATCTTCAAACCGAAGTACCCACTAAACTTAGCCTCCACTGCCCTGCTCAGTGCCCTCACTACCTCATCGGAACCCCGTGGTTTTAAGTCTGCAGCTAAGTCCCCTGAATGGTTGGTCGCCATGCAGGAAGAAATTGATGCTTTGCGAGTTAACAAAACTTGGGATCTTGTTCCTCGCCCTCAGGATGCGAACATTGTTGGTTCCAAATGGGTCTTTAGAACAAAGTACAAATCGGATGGTTCCATTGAACGACACAAAGCCCGACTGGTCGCTCAGGGTTTCACCCAAATCCCTGGCACAGACTTCTCGCACACCTTCAGTCCGGTTGTCAAGGCGACCACTGTTCGTATTATTTTGGCTCTCTCTGTTCAAAACAATTGGCCCCTCCATCAGTTGGATGTCAAGAACGCTTTTCTTAACGGGTATCTCCAGAAACCAGTTTTCATGGCTCAACCTCCTGGCTTTGTTGAATCTCGGCTCCTAGATCATGTCTGCAAACTAAAGAAGGCCCTGTATGGTCTTCGCCAGGCCCCCTTGGCCTGGTTTCAGCGGTTCAGCTCCTTCCTGCTCGGCATTGGCTTCAAGGCGTGCAAGTCTGACTCCTCGTTGTTTTACCTATTTCAGGGTTCCTCGATCGTCTATCTACTTTTGTATGTGGACGATATCATTGTCACTGGGAATGACCCCGCCACTGTTGCTCTCTTTATTGCTAGGGCGAACAAGGAGTTCGCACTCAATGATCTCGGTCGCCTTAATTACTTTTTGGGTTTGGAAATCTCTTACACCCCTTCTGGGCTGTTCGTCGGGCAGTCCAAATATGCTCGCGGGATTCTTGAGCGAGCCGAACTTCAAGACTCCAAGCCCATTGCCACTCCCTTGGCCGCGGGCAAAACCCTGGTCAGCACTGGTGATCCTTTTTCGGATCCAACTCTTTATCGCTCCTTGGTGGGCGCCCTCCAGTATCTCACCATTACTCGACCTGATCTATCCTTCTCGGTAAATCATGTCAGCCAGTTTCTTCTAGCGCCAACCAGCGACCACTTCTCGGCAGTAGAGAGGATTCTTCGCTATGGTTAAGCACACTGTCAACTTTGGCCTTTCTTTCACTCGACGACCAGACTCCTCTGTGGTCGCCTACTCGGACGCAGATTGGGCTCGTTGTGCGGAAACTCGCTGATCAACCTATGGTTATTCAGTTTTCTTAGGTGGAAATCTGGTGTCCAGGAGTGCCAAGAAGCAGCCCACTGTTGCTCGCTCCAGCTGTGAATCGGAGTATAGTGCCTTAGCCAATGCAGCTGCCGAGGTCGTTTGGCTAACCTCTCTGCTCCGCGAGCTCCGCGTTCCGTTACCAACTCGCCCCGTTCTCCTCTCCGACAACAACAGCGCCCTGTTCCTCAGCCAAAATCCAGTGGCACACAAACGGGCAAAGTACATCAACATTTATTGTCACTTTGTTCGCGAGCTCGTCACCTCTGGCAAGCTACTCACACAGTTCGTCCCCACACATCTCTAGCTCGCCGACATCTTCACGAAGAGCCTTCCTCGCCCAACATTTGAATTCCTTCGATCCAAGCTCTGCGTTTTTCCTCATCCCACGCATCGCTTGACGGGGGATATTAAGGAATAGTCAAAACATTCCTTGTATATAGGACATATTTGTTATATTTATCTTTTCCTATAATCATGTAATTAGGTTATACTGTAATTACTCCTATAAATACAAGTCATTCCCCACTCACCAATTCAACGGTGATCATATCTCATTGTTCACACTTAGACTATATAGTATTTGGATGAAAAAATAATATTTCATCCGTCCAAATTCATTAGGTCTATTTCTTTGAACATATGATGATTAGTGTTTGTATAAAGTAGATAAATTAAGGGTATAATGTATTGTAGTGTTCACTTATAAATAAAGAGTTTGTCCATACATAATTATTGTAAGTTCATGTACGTTGTTGGTTTTGTGAACATATTTTACCATTAATATCTTATAGTAAAATAATTAAAAGCCTAATATGAGTACCTTTTAATGAAGAGGTAGTTTTGTATAAGGGGTCAGATGAGGTTCACTTAAGCTTTTATAACACATTTTGCTTAAAAGACATGATTAATGCAGGATCATAAACACACGGGTCATACATTGTACATGTTGAATAATGATGTAAATGTATAGTGTTTAATCAATTGGAAAAAATCAGTTGAGACTTTCTTAGGTGAGGTGACAGGTGAAATGTTCTGTAGGAAATTGTCAAGTTCAGTGGGCTTGGGGTGAGATGATTTGAATTAGCTGAGTGTTTGTTAGCTAGAGTAAGATGAGGTTTAGTCAAGTTGTTTTGTCTACTGGAGGACACATGCGAGTTGATGTTCAGGAGAGACAGTCTGTTAAAGGTAATTGAGTTAGTTACTTGGCGGTTACAATTAATTCAAATTCAGTGTGTCATTTATTGATTTGATCAAAGTCTAGCTTAGTCGATTACTCTATAATTTAAGAAAGAAATGGAGTATGAGAGAATTTCATTCTGAAAGTTAGTGAGTGATTCTAATTCTCGAAGATAGTGAGATTGTAATCTTGTAAATACTTTGTGATCTATTGAAAAGAGTGTTTTAATTCTTTCGTGAACATAGATGAATTTGATCAAATCAGGTAAATCATTATTTTTTTTTTTATATTTAATTGTTCATGTTATGGGTTATGTATAAGATAAGTTTTGGTTCAACTCCCTTGTTCTTATTTAGATTTAGTAAAGAATTGATAATTATACATTTAATGAAAATTCGTCTCATATAAATTTTTGTTTATAGTAATAAAATAAGTAATACTATTATTCAACTACTATCTATTAACGTACGAAACAATTAATACGTTAATAAAAAAAAACTTTGTCAATTAAGTTCATGTATGTTAATTGCATAAATCAAAGCAATTGTAATTTTTTATGAGATTCAAAAACCAATTATAATGAGATAAATGTTGGTGTGGGATAAATTTATTGGAAAACAGAAAACTAAGACGATTGACGTGGTCGGCATGCAGCTAGCTAAATAGTTGCATTGATTTGATTGGTTAATGATTGACTACATTACAGTTGACTCTTGGTGAGCATCAACATCTAAGATAACATTCATCAATTAAATTAATTTTTGGTTTCTTGGGACAGCAAGCAACAATATTTAATTTTTATTTATTTATTAATTGCACAAAGAATTAATAATGGATGAATATAACTTTGCAACAACATTTTCATCATATGAGTTGTCTGCATCTTTATAATATAGGAAAGATTTGTCGTGTTTAAAGGATGTTGGATTCCTTTTTAATTTGTTTGGAAAATAGTATTCAAATTCAAATTCAAATTCAAATTACATCATGAATGAGCAGATCAATTCTTGATACATCCATTTCTCGATCTTCTTCAACATTAATATTACTCCAATGTCAGTGCCTCACCCTTACTCTAAACATTTGATGACAGAAATTGAGAATTAATCACGAAACCTATCACTAAAAGTCTCAGTTTCATGTTTTTTAAAAAATTTACCTAAAAAAATTATAATGTCATTAAATTAAAGGGATTAAAGTTTTTTTTTAGTCCATTAAGTTATAAGTTTTTAAATTTAGTCCATAAAATTATCACTTTTTGAATTTACTACTACATTAAGTTTCGATTTATTTTAATTTTGATCTAGTTACCTATAGTAGGTAACTAGCAGGTAACTACACTTTTTATTATATACAGTTATACACCCCACAAAATACTATATACACCCCAAATATGCTAAAATTCAAACATCAATTAAAATTAAATAAAATCATAAAAATATTTAATAAATTGACAAAAATAATTAAATTAAAAAGGTAAGAATTCAAATTAATATGAAAAAAATTAACCGCACTTCGGCCTCTGACTCGACTTGTGAATTTATGGTTTTAGATTTTCTTTTTCTTTTATATATCGTACTTTTTATTGTCAAATTAATATGAAAAATATAAATAAAACCTATAAAAAAATCACCTAAATCTTCAAAAATTTAATAAAACTAAAAAAATTAATTAATTTAATTAGTTTTGAAGATTTAGTTGATTTTTAATATGTTTTAGGATTTTTTTTATTTCATTATTTTTTCGAATTGATTTTTCTTTCATTTTTTTAATTTAGTTTTTTAAAATTTGAAAATTTTAATTCATCACTTAAGAATTCAAAATTTTGAAAAATTAAATAAAATAAACTTAATCCTTAAAAAAATTATTAAATTAAAAAAAATAAAAAATCAACTAAATTTTCAAAACTAATTAAATTAATTAATTTTTTTAGCTTTATTAAATCTTTTAAGATTTAGATATTTATATAGGTTTTATTTATATTTTTCATATTAATTTGATTTCTTAATTTTTTAATTTAATTATTTTTGATAATTTATTAAATATTTTTATGATTTTATTTAATTTTAATTGATTTTTAAACTTTAGCATTTGGGATGTATGTAGTATTTTATGGGGTGTATATAATAAAAAGTGGAGTTACCTGCTTAGACCAATTAAAATAAATCTAAATTTAATGAACTAAATTTAAAAAGTAATAATCTCGTGGTAACTGACTAAAATAAATTTAATCCCTAAATTAAAACTCAATTTTCTTATAGTTTAACATTCATGACAATTTTTTCATATTGTTCCTCAAATCTTTATCCTAAAATTGTATTCACATTTAAAAAAAAAAAAACAATTTTACTATGGACAACTGTGAACATGAACTGACATGTTGTGTGTATATACTATATAGGCTCCCTCAAAATTAAGATACACTTTGGGGGTATATATGTAATTTCACATATATTCAATTAAAATAAATAAGGGTTAATTGCAAATTAAATCACCACCTTTCGATGAATTGCAATTTAATCTAAACTTTTGAATAATTGCAAATAAAATCATCACCTTTCAATATTGTTGCAATTTAGACTTCTAGACAATCTCATTTGTGCCCAAATTTGACGTTTCGAGATTAGATCGAAATAAAAAACAATGTTGTTTCATTAAGAAGGTGTCACATCCGCCAACCACGTTAGATTTGAGCACAAATGAAACTATTAAGAAGTTTAAATTGCAACAATATTTAAAGGTGGTGATTTTATTTGGAATTATTCAAAAGTTTAGATTAAATTGCAATTCAGTCAAAGGTGGTGATTTAATTTGCAATTAACCCAATAAATAAATATACAGTTTCCTTGCAAATAAGTAAGCACGTCCAATGTAGCAAACCCACTACTTTTCTCTGTCCACAATACGCAGTAAAAAAAATTTATCGCCTCTAGCTATTTATCTTTCTCAAATTGTTCACAAGCTCACAGATTAATTAAGATATGTTTAATTGCTGAATATCAAAGTTTTGATATTATATAATGTGTTTTTTGTTACTCCGTATTATTTATTTGAATATCTTGGTTTTTTTTTTTTAATTTGATTAACATTAACTATATTTTATCTCATTTGAAATGTAGGGTTTGTTTATTTTTCAATAATCAAGTTGTAAGATACATTGTATTCCGTATATAAATAAGAATTTTATGAATCCTTCCAAATCTTCACATGAACCAATGTTCTAAAGAGAAAAAGGTGTGACTAAGAAGAGAAAGATTTGTCAGAATCAATTGAAGAAAAGTGGAGTTGGTATAACAATCTTAAAAAAGCTTTTTGAATTTAGAACATCTGAAGTAAGTACTTGTACTTTATATATCCATACATGATAAATACTTTCCCACGGTAAAAACTATTTACGAGTTTTGTGCATAAAAAGTACTCCATAATAGAAAAAATAAATATATTAGAGATTATGTGATTAAGAAAAGAGAATAATCTAATAAAATGTAAAAGGGTAATTTGTGGGAAAAAAAAAGAATGAGTAAAGAAAAAAATAATTTAATGACTTTCACGAAAGTTAATTAACGAGACTGAGCCGAGCTCGACTCGATAAGGCTCGACTCATTTAGTTTAATGAGCCGAGCTCAAGCTCGTTAGATACTTGATTTACTAACGAGCCGGCTCGAGCTCGATTTGTTAGACTCGATAACTAAATTTTTGTAAAAAAAATTCATTAGGCTCGTTAGACTCGTTAACGAGTCGAGTAGAGCTCAATTTTTAATTCGGTAATGTTATCGAGCCGAGCTCGGCTCAAATAACAGCTCTAATATTAAGCATGGAATGGAAAGTACAACAAGAAACAGCATGAGATTCAAGGGAGAATCCTTATTGGGAAACACCGGCCAACATGGTCCAAAATTATATGATCTCAAGATCTTATGTCAGACCAGCCCTCTTCATATTTTCGTCTTAACTTCTGCAGAATTAATGTAACATGTTGTAAGAAACGTATACAATATAATGAATAGGAGGGAGTATAATATATTGTTCATAAATTATTTCTTAAAAGTCAATTCTTGATGAGAAATTTAAAATAATTTAACCGCTGATGCTCAATTGTTGAAGTCAAGGAGAAAAAAATAAAATTAAATGATCAAGTTCCAACTTTGTTCAATATCTTGTGGCATTATACATTAAATATGGTTAAATATGAATATGTAAACAAAATGATACTCCCACCATTTTTTAATAAGGGGTGTTTTAGTTTTTTTTTTTTTTTCTTGTACACAATTAAGTGATGCTTTAGAATTTTTTTACACAGTTTATTTCAATTACGTTCTTCCTTTAATTTAAAAAAATTAATTATTTGAAACATAAAATTGAAAAGATCGACTTGAAAATAATGATGAAATTGGTTTAAAAAATTGGAAATTTTTGAAATATAATGTGCATTAGAGAATTAAAATAATTAAAAACATTCTATATTTATTAATACAATAAATTTCATGAAAATATCAGTTATTATAAAATGAACACTGATGTATACTCCGTAAAGGACAAGTAAAATGGATGAGATTAAAGTATGTCCCGTCTAAATATATTACTACATCTACATGGTAACCATGCCTAGATTAGTGCCAAAAATGTTGAACAAAGTGTAGATAAGTTTGATTAAATTTAAAGACAAGTTGCTGAAATTGAGGGGGAAAGTGGTTCTTTTTCAAGGAATGTCTTTTCTAGTTTGCCGAAAGATGTGGAAACAACTGACAATCAAATTAAATATTCCTACTACATTAATAACACAGAAAAAGACCAAAAAGAGAGAGATCGAGCAGGCTTTGCTCAACAAAGAAGCATAAAATTTCTCCTTTAATTTCCTCCTCCCTACATTCAGCTTTAATCTAATAAAATATTAATATAATTTAATTATAATAATACTACAAATGGGGTGACAATACATATAGACAATAGATCTCGTCCTTCCAATTGTTTTTCCACCACATGCAGCATTTGATCGTTAATGATATTATTCCACACACTATATATATATAGGCTAGGGGTCGGGGTAGGGTGGCTATTTTATTAATTTATAGTACCACTCCATGCATGTATCCAATTTTACATCCATCACACGTCAACCAAAAAATTTGTACTCCACCCTATCACAAAAATACTCCCTTATCTAAAACCATATTACGAGTAGTTTGTTTATTGGTTTTTCATTTTACTATTTTAATATGTTTATCTATAAACTTCAAATACTCCTTTTAGAGTATTTTTTTAATTTTTTGTACTATTATTTATAATTTAATTACCTGTAAAAATCTCTTTCTTTCTAATAATCATCGAAGAATCATTTCTCTGTAGAGTAAAAAAAAAACTTATAAACACGGTTGAATTTATGAGAAACTACGTTCGATTCTCCAATTCTATTTTTTTTGTTTCACTGATGTTTCACTCTATTAGATCTGTAACACATGTCACTTCTAATATTATTTTTAATACGATACATGACAATCACCATATTCAAAAGAAGCTTGGACCTCTTATTTCTACTTCGAAAAAAAAAAACAGTTCCCTAAATCTACCGATCCAAAAACTAATATCATGGTTACCCTTTATCTTCAAAAAAAAAAAAAACCTAATACCATGGGCCGGACCTATAAATCATGGCATTGGCTATATACCCCTCCAGCTCTGTTAAGTATACTCCCCCTCTACATTTATTAATTTAATATTAATGTAAAATACCTAAACTACCCTTATATTAAAATAAACTAAAATAATCATGATAAATACACTCCCCCACTTTTAAAACTCTAACCCTAATAGTTGTCGTCGCCGCCGCCTCCGCCGCCTCCTCCGGCGACCAACACCAACTCATTTACCAACGACAGAGATTTTAAAACATAAAGTAAAATTCAAAAATATATTTTCGACAAACCAGGGTCGACGGAATGCATTATCGTCGACAAACTGTCGTCGACGATAATGCATTCGGTCGACACTAGTTTGTCAAAAAAAAAACTTAAAATTTTCGACGAACCAGTGTTGAAGAAATGCATTATCGTCGACAACAATTTACCAACGACAATGCATTCCGTCGACAACAATTTGCCAACGACAATGCATTCCGTCGACAACAATTTGCCGACGAGAATGCATTCCGTCGACACTGGTTCGTTGAAAGTTAACAAAAAAAGAAAAAAGAGGACTTACCGCGTAAGGTATACACTCTCGTCTTGTTAAGGAAAAAAAAAACTTTTAGGGCAGAAAATGCGCAGATGAGGAAAAAAAAAGAGCCGTCGTGAAGAAGGAGGGCCAAAGACTTTGCCGTGAGTGGGGGGAGGAGGGGGCGGCGCCGCCGTAAAGAGTACAGAAAAGAAAAAAAAAACCCTACCTCCGACGGCGGCGAGGGAGAAGGCGGCGTACTGGGAGGCAAGGAGAAGGAGGCGGCGCTAGGCAGGGGGCCGCCGCCGTCGCATTAGCAGAAAAGGAAAAAAAAAACGAAACCTACCTTCGGTGGCGGCAATGGAGGCGGACAACAGCGAGAGAGGAGGACGACGCTGGTTAGGAGGCGGCGGCGTTGGGAGGATCCGGTGTTGGCGGCGGCGGCGTTGGGCAGAACCGGTGTTGGAGGCGGCGGCGCTGAGTTTTTGGGTGAGGAGGAAGAAATGTTGGTGGGAAGAGGAAGAAGAAGGAAATAAAATCAGGGTTTTTTATGATTTAGTAGGGGGAAGTGCATCTATAAGGGTAGATTAGGTATTTTATGGGGGGAGTGTATCCAACGTGTGCCATTTTAGGGGGGTACGAAAATCTGGGGAGTATATTTAACAAGGCTGGAGGGGTATATAGCCAACGCCTAAATCATTTACTACAAATAAAGTCCTTGCTCCTGGATAAATGAACTAGTTTCTTTTCCTTGAATGGCCCAAAAATAATTGGCCACGGATAAATAGCCCCATTTATTATGTCTTCACCCCACATCAATTTATATTTTTGAACTTATAGGTAAAAAGACTAAACTACCCTGTGTGTTGAGTTCACCCCCACTTCTAAACAAAAAAATAAACTGACTTTTTACATCCCTCTTCCACTCAAAACATAATATTTATTTGTAATTGATTATTCTTTATGCTATTATTATTTTATTTGACCATATTGTTGCATGATTGTGTAGTTGTAATGAATATATGTGTAGTGTATTTTGTTTTCGAGTTTTTTTTAAAAATCGCGTTTTACAAAAATTCGGCACTATTCCACGTTTTGATATAAAACTCGGCCATCTTTTTCACGTTTTAATATAAAACTCGGCCAACTTTTCCACGTTTTGATTCAAGGCCAATTATTATTCCACGTTTTGATACAAAACTCGACCAACTATTCCACGTTTTGATACAAAACTCGACCAACTTTTTCATCTTTTGATGCAAAACTCGGTCAACTTTTCCACGTTTTGATTCAAAACTTGGCCAAATTTTCCACGTTATGATTCAAAACTCGGCCAACCAGTGCCAAATCGGTACAAAACTCAGTTTTTGACGCTTCGTCTCTCTCATGTCCCATTTTGTCAAAACCCAAGTTTATTCAACGATTGAAAGCCAAAATCATTCTCAATAATATTGAAGCTTTAACATTTAAATAAAAAATCAACATTCAAACTTTAAAATTCAATTTTAAAATCTAAACTACACTTACCTTTATCCATGATAGAGTACACCGACGGCACGTCAACTGAGCTTCAGGCGGCGGCGGTCAGCGACGGACGACATGTCAAAGGGATTTTTTGAAAATGTGGGTGGGTAAAGTCAAAAAATATTTCTAAGGCCCTCCCCAATCATAAACCCAAAAAAGTAGATTTTTCCTTGTCACATGTGCGCCACCTCAAAAGCAAAAAACTCCAACCTCCAAAACCAAACTCCTCCCCCAACAATAAACCCAAAAAGTAGGTTTTTGGAGGGCCCACCTCATTTTCTTTCATTTCTTATTGGGGGGCCCACCTCACTCTCTCTCTCTCAAAAAATGCGGTAAATATGGTTTTTGGAGGGCCCACCCCACTCTCTCTCTCTCTCAAAAAACCTAGGTTTAAATGTTACAACCTCCCCAAAAAAACCCCAACCACCAAACTTTATTCCCAATGGCTAAAAACTTCCCCACAAAATTTTTGTGTGTTTCATGTCACCAAAAAACCTCCCCAATGGGGAAGGCCTAATGTGTATTTTAGTATTGGTAGAGAAAGAAGGTTATTTTCCCCATTTATCCGTGGCCAAAATAATTTGGTTAACAAATAAATATGGGTGATTCACGATCACTTTTTTTTTAAAGGCGTGGGGTATACGGTATATATCCCTCTACGAATGTTAGATGAAGTCCCCTCACTTTTATTAATTAAACTAGTGTAAGATCCGCGAATTTCGCGGGATTGAAAAAAAATATATATTATTATTTAATAAGATTTTATATAATTTATTATTTTAAAATATATTTGATGATAATTTATGTCATCTTTAATTTAACTTGAAAATGAACTCTTGCATAACTTAATATGTTAGTTTGTAGGAGTGTTTTAAAAATAATATGAGAGCATTGAACTGTTATATCCAAAATTAAAATGAGTGCAAAATTATATCCAAAATTATATACTTTCTCCACTTTTAATTAAGTGTCATTTTAACAATTTTCAACAAATTAAGATATATAATCATGGACCATTTTACCCTTCATTAATGATAACTAATTTTAATATTAAATTTATGTTTAGAAATTGAACGTGGCCAATATTGTATGTGATATTCATGTATACAATAATTAAGATGTATTCTTGATTTATGCTGTAATACTATATTTAAAAGGGAAAAAGCTTAAATCAAGGTAAAAAAAATTGAGGAAGTATAATGTATAAGGGTAAAATTGTCCAAATTAAAGAAAAAAAATGTAGAATGACACTTATTTTGAAAATATTAAAAAAGACAAAGTGACACTTAATAAAAAATGGAGGGAGTAGTATATAAGGACATAGATTAAATTCTGGTTTAATTAAAATGAGTGTAAGTTGATTGAAATGTCTTGTTTAAAATTATTGAATTCGTAAATATTATAAGTGAGTAAATAACATTGGTTCTGCTCTTAACTCACAATCGATATCATGGATAAAAACTGGTTTTGAAAGAAACAACCTACAGTGAAAAATAATTGTCCTTCACTTTTGTTTATTGTCATAGCAAAGTTGTAAGAGTTGGGATGTGCACTCTACTCTCAACGTTTCTTCTAAATATGATTTTTGTCCTCAAGAATATGTTTTCTATCCTTGTTTATTTCTGGATTATGGGTACACCTATCTTGAGAATAAGACGATGATTAAGTAGTCAATTAAGTTCAAATAATCAACTGAATACAATTCGACATTATCAGCAGAAACCTTATTTTATAAAAATAGCAAAATAGAAAAGCGCAACATGAACAAAAAGAAACATATAAGACCTTAATCATAGATTGAATCAGGTCAACGTTTCACAAACACAATAAAAATCGAAAAAAAAAAAAAAAGGTTCTTGACATTGAACACCGATAACAATAATCAAAAGTGTCATTGAACACTGATCACAATTCACAATAATCAAACTTTTAATTTACACATTGTAGCAGAAGCTACTGAATTCCATCATTAGGACATCGACATATCTGTAAATGAGTATATGCAACTCAGAACTTGAAAAGGAACAACATTAATAAAAAGAGAATTCAAATAAAAGAGCAAGCCTGAAATATAGGATGATATATTGTTGTTATTGCATTGCAATGCTAACTTTGAAACGAATCACGCTTCTTAACCAAAAGACAAAGAACAAAAATAAATTTATCTTCCTTGATGTTGCATTTTTTTTTATCAAAATAGAAACTGGTCAATTCTAAAATTAACACCAAATAAGAACGTTATCACAGTATTTAATTTCATCCACTTAGATGGCCAACCCTTTCAAGAAAATGACAAAAAATGAAAACAATTATGTATTTGTGTGGCACATTTTCAATATCAGAGACAATAATTAATTTCTCTCATTAAAACTATGAAGAAAGGTCCATTGTTTCTAATATTGAGAACGTGTCATACAAATACATATTTATTTTCATTTGTTGTAAATTATACATAAGGGTAATTTAGAAAGAATACTCAAAATAATTAAAATTGTAATTTGGTATCAATGAAGTCTTTTTTTTTCTTTTCATAATCTAACGTAGTTTTGGGAACCTTTTTTTCTAAAATACAATGAAGTCTGCAAAATATTAAATCTTGTAAACAAATGAATAAAAAAGAGAAGTTAGGATATACTTATAAAAAAATATCAAAATTAAGGAATATATGAAACATTATTAAGAGAACAAATATGAACATTAAGAAACATATGCAATATTGTTAAAGAAAACAAAAACAAACCAATTATTAAGAGATGAAATTTATAGTCCTTTGTAGAAGTTTGTAAAATAATATAGACGTAAATGAAGTATTTAGAATAATTATTAAATAAGAGTTTTATAGAAAATTTCTCAGCGATTTAATTAAAACAATCTTCAATTTGTAAATATTTAAGTACCTGCACTTGTCAGCATTTATAGTGAATCGACTCGTGTACAAAGAATTTGACAATGTTTTTCCTATAAAAATATTATGCATATACAATAAAGAAACCTTTATGTCTCCTTTGAACTCCAAAACAACTCCAAAACAACTCCAAAATAATTACTATGAATTGTGATGGGTATTTGTTTCGGTAGTGAAGTAGGGGTTCGTAATATCCCTTTCAAAAGTGTGCAACTCCTCCTTGACTAACAAAAGATGATACCATAAACGTAAGAAGAAACAATTTTGTGTAAATAATTTGTGATCTGAAAAAATTAGTATAGAATGGAGTACATACTTTTTAGTCTGCAAACGTAAAAAATGTCCACAACGAATTATATAATATCTTCAAATTAAAAAATAAATATTAGTCGAAAACGAAAATATAATATACGAAATATGAAACTATAAGGTAAGTGAATAAGTTCAAGTGGAGAGCACGTAATATGAGGGTGTTTGGATTTAACTCTGAAATTATAATATGTGAGTTCTTCTATAATAAGAACATAAAACTAAGAGAATTACATGTGATAAATATTAATGAGTTTGAAATAAATGAATTCTTATAAATTTAATTATAAAAAGTAAACAGAACCAAGATGTAAAAGAGGAAAACATTTAGAATTACTCACATTTCCATCCATAAGCACTAAATTCAAACTAATGCTTCTGATATTACTGTTCTTTGAAAACATGATCCAAGTACCACAACTTTCACTTTTAATTTTCATGTATTTTTACATTTCAAAACAGTTTATGTTTAATGAGAAATGTAGCATTTTATATGGATAACGGGGGATAGAGTTCGATAACTGGTTTTATTTTGTGGATATAATTGTAAAAAAAAAACTGCAAAACAAATAAAGAGAGAGCAGGGGTGTAAGTGAGTCGAGCCTACTCGCGAGCTACTCGTGCTCGACTCGAAAAAAGATCGAAATTGACTCGAAGTTAATCGAGTCGAGTTTCGAGCTACTCGAGTAGCTACCGAGTTCGAGTTCGAGCTCATAAATACTCGGCTCGAAAGGCTCGCGAGCCTAATCGAACTTGAACAATATTTACTATTTTTCCATTAATATATAATTTATATTTATATGCGAGTAATCGAGTCGAGTCGAGCCGAGTCGAGCCGAGTCGAGCTCGAATTTATTTTTAAAAAAATATGTTTTAAAATTAATTTTGAAAATTATATAGGTAATCGAGTCGAGCCGAGCTCGAGTTTATCGAGTCGGGTTCGATCTTCAAAATTTTAGGTTCGACCGAGTCGAGTCGAGTTTCGAGCTCAGCACTACTCGGCTCGTTTACACCCCTAAGAGAGAGAGAGAGAGAGAGAGAGAGAGAGAGAGAGAGAGAGAGAGAGAGAGAGAGAGAGAGAGAGAGAGAGAGAGAGAGAGAGAGAGAGAGAATTGAAGAAAATGGTAAAAGAAAATATTTGAGGAGAGGGAGAAAGAGGAGAAAAAAGGAGAGAAGACGGTTTTTTTGTTTTTTTTTTAATTCTAAGAAATTCTTAGGAAATTTAGAAGCAAGAAAAATTAAAAAATTAGTAAAAGAAAATAGTTGAGAAGAGAGAGAAAAATTATCCTTTAAAAAATATTAGTAAAAGAAAAATGTATAAAGTAAAAATGAAATCAATTACTCCGTATTATTTTAAAAAAAAACTGTCTAGAGAGAAAACAAAAAAAAATTGAAGAAAAGTTTAAAATAAAATAATTGAAAAATGGGAGAAAATTTTAAGAAAAAAAAAAAATTAATGAGAGAGAAAGAGAGGAGAAGTAAAACAATTATTTAAAAAAATATAAAAGAAAAATTTATAAAGAATAAATAAATAAATTATTATTAAAAAAAAAGAAAAGAAAAAAATTGTCGAGAAAAAAAGGGAGGGAGGGAGTTTAGAAGAACGTAAAAAAATAGAGAAAAAAGTGGAGAGAGAGGAGAGAGAACAAAAAAAAATGTAAAATCTGAGAAAATTAGAAAAATAGAAAGACAGAAATCTGAGAAGCCACGTATTCAAAAAAAGATTCAAAAATAGTAATTAAGGGTAAATATTCATGTAAAACACTTATTTTATCCTTTTAATAAAATGGAAATGATAAATACTAAAAAAAAATCTCTTAATTTTGACAAATTACTCCCGTCGACTCTATTTTGTCGACCAAAAACACTGAAGTCGACAAGATTTCATCGAATGATTTTTTTTAAAAAATCTCTTGTTTTCGACAAACCAAAGTCGACCAAAATCACTCCCGTCGACTCTATTTTGTCGACCAAAAACACTCTAATCAACAAGATTTCGTCGAATGATTTTTTTTTTTAAAATAAAAAATTAATTGTCGACAAGAGTGTTTATGGTCGGCACATTATTATCGAAAAAAAAAACCTAACCTGCTGCACGTTTTTGGTACGGGAAGAAGGGGAGAAGTGGGGCGGCGGCTTGGTTCAGGCATGGCAGTGGGGTGTTGGGGTGGGGAAGGATGCGGCAGCGGCATCGCTGGGTGTGGGAGGGGCGGCACCGCCGCACGCTTGTTAATGTATAGAAAAAAAAAATTCCTCCTATTCTTTTTATATGTCGTTCTGGCCCTTTGCACAAATTTTAATAAAAAACATTATATCTAAATTAACCTTATTAAATGATTATTATCATAATTTTGACTACGCAAATCTGATTGAGAAAGAGAAAAAATACTATTCGTCTTCCTCAACTTTTTTTGCTGTGAGAATTAATTTCAGCCTCATTTTACTCTAATAAATCTCTTATTTAACTCTAACTAACCCCTCATGAGAAAAATAAACCTTACCATAAAATTAAAATTAAAAAATAAAGTCATCATAACACAAAAAGTAGATTTAATCGAGAAAATAATAAATTAGAAAAAATAATTATCAATTAAATTACTAGAGAAAACTCACAAATTTCAATTTTATTTGATCTCCAAGAATTTTTGGAGATGTTTGGAATTGATGGCAAATGTGAGTAAATAGGGGTATCTCTGGTATTAAAGGGCAGAACGATAATTATAATATAGAACCACATATAAAAAGAATAGGAGGGAGTAAAAAATTGAGAGGATGGAGGGGACGGCCGACGACCGCGGTGTTGGGCGAGGGAGGATAGTCGGTTTGGGTGGGGGAAGACAGAGAGGAAAGGAGAGGCGACGCCGCCGTCGCGATGTTGCAAAATAGAGTATTGGCGGCGCGATGTTGCCCAGTGATAGGGTTGCGGCCGACGAGTGTGGGAGGAGGAAGAATTGTGGAAGGAAGAAAAAGTAGGGAAGAAGATGAAAAAATTAGGGTTTTAATAATGTTGGGGGTGCATTTATCATGGGAATTTTGGAGAGAGAAGGGTACAAAAGGTAATTTGGGGGGAGTGAATCTTACGTCTATTTTGAGGGGTACGTGTATCATGGGAGTGCATCTAACATTAATGGGGGGGGGGGGGTATATACCCCAATTTTAAATTCAATTACATTACAATTTTTTTTATGCCTCGGTATTCGGTCTAAGGACCGACAAATTCGGAGGACCAATCTCACCGTCCATTTGCGGGGGCACTGTTTAAAGCCATAGCTTTGCGCTATTTATGAACTTGGCCCCTTAGGAGTTGTTTGCAACTTAAAAGTTTCGAACCTGAGACTTAGAGAGGAGCACACTCCTAAGTCTCAAACCTACATCACTAGTCCAACTCGTTGGGGTTACACTAATTACTCTACTAACTAACAATAATAAAATAATACAACATCACTCTATACAAACACAATTACTATTCATAGATTACCAACATCCATATTGATGTGGATAAATATGTCGCTCTCGGAGGAGTCGACACGTGGAAACGGGATAAAAAATGGTAGCCTCCATTAGGTCAATGGGCCTGAGGAATTGGATTAATACACCCCTGGACCCTTGAAGGGATTAAGATAATTGGGCCTTCGGCCCACAAAGGGGAATTAACAGCTTTTAGGCCCAAGGAGTTGGCCCAAAGGGGAATGCATGGTATGGATCAGTCTTATCTAACTAAGTCAAAAGGAATGTGTTGGTCCTGAAAGGAGTATATAACAAGTGTATGGGGGGGGGGATACACTTGTATGCAATTCTTTTTCTACTTTGATCAAACCAGAGCTCAGCAAGGTTGTCTTGGACAACTCTGCTGAAGATGATAAACTCTTCTAAGATAATCAAACTACTAAGTACTATTGAGTACTTAGTTGAATAACTATCTAGGGGAGTTATATGTGCGGAATAGTGGTTGGCCCTTTAAGTTTAGACTCCTTAAGTTTCCGAAATCACTTTGTCAATCCAATGCAGTCCAGTTTAGTTTCAGGGAACTTGTCCAAATCAGTTTTGCACAGTCTTTGAATATGTATCTTTTGAAAGATCAGTTTTGTGTGCAGTGTTGAATGAATGTAAGTACTTTGTAAGGTAAATCAACACAAGAGTTTATAGTGGTTCAGAGACTCAAGCTCCTACATCCACTTTCCCTGATTTAACAGGATAATTCCTTCACTCTTGGAATTAACTTGTTTTATAGTGCCAAGGTGCACTTGATCAATAACACCACTCCTTGGTGAATTGATCCCTAGGATGTCTAGAGTCCTAGTACCCTCTTCTCAACTCAGAACTGAACCGTTCTTCTCTCAACAGTCAGCTCCTACCACTTCTACTACTACAACCTTCTCACTTTCTCACTTGAAAGGGGTAAGGATTGAAGTAAGGTTCCAACTAATGAGATATCCTTTATAATGAAGATCAAGGTATAAGGATAGGATATCTCTCTAAGCTTATGTATGGATATACAATTGGGTTCAGCTTAGAAGAAGTGTTTGAAGACTAAGATAGTCTTTGACAGCTTTGAAAGCACTTTGACTTGTAGGATAGTTGGATATTCTTGTCAAGGTTGAGGTGCTTCAATGGTCTTCACACTCCTTGTATTTATAGACAAAATGGAGATTTGCCCGTTGGAGAGGCAGCCCCAAATTGCTATAAATGTCTTCCTTGAGTTCTTCAAACTAGAAGACAGATTCTTGATAGTGACATGTCCTTATTTGGGTAATAAACGGCTTGTAAGATTTTGTCTTCTTTCTGCAGCACTTTTCCCAATGTTTGACTTCTTGTTAGGACTTGGACATGGCTTCTGAAGGTTGATCCAATGATAGGACAACATTCCTTATCAAATAGACAACTCTCCTTATCACTTTCAGCAAGGTTAGCTTGCTCATTTTCAGATGACTTGGCTCTTTCCCTTTCTCTCACTTTAAGTTGATCTTATCATGTTTCAATGAGGTTCTTTAGGGTATGGTTGTCTCTAGCTTCTTCAGCATGGTTGACCTTTTGTTCTGGTTCAAGTTTGCAGAGACAACTCTCCTGGGACAACTCTCCTAATCAGCATGTTTGGCCTTTTAGCTTCAGAGTTGTTGCTTGTACAGAGTTCACTTCTCTGGACAACTCTCCTGATCAGAGTTTTTGCCTAATTCTGTCATTTTGAGCTTTGCAATCTTCTTCTTGCATAGAAATAACTCTTCTGGACAACTCTCCTGATCAAGGCCTTTGGTTTCATATGGAGTTTTCTTGTCCTTAGAGTTTGTTCCAGACTTTGAGCCTTGAGGGGACTAGATCTTGATCATTTTGAAGACATAGGTTCCCCCTTACATTGTGCATCTAATCATCTAAGAGCTGCCTAACATATCAGCTTCTCATCTAGCCTTATGCTATGTGTTCTAACACATTTTGAACACAATCATCTTGTCTTAGGCATGTCTCAGGGGGTTTTGGTATTTAATCAAAACATGTATCATTTTATTCCCAACAATTTCCCCCTTTTTTATGATGCCAAAACCTACACATTCTATGCAAAAGTGACTTGTCTACACCTATTACATATATCTTCAGAAGACATGACTAAGGTCAATATTCCTGAAAAGATAATGTGTTAGTGTATTCACTGTTTTTGTTGCAAGTAGGTTTCAAGGATATAGAGATTTTTGCAATAATGTATCTTGATTCAAGGATGGTTCAACTATTATTCATATAAAAATCATTACAGGCATGTTGATAGTTGAAGATAACTTATCAGAGCATGAATTCAAGATGACATTTCACTACAAATACATACTAAACATAGGATCAGAGCAAAACACACTACTTCAAGTATCAGAGCTAATACAAGATATTCAAGATATCAAAGTAGAACACATCAATTCTTGTATTAGAGCAATCCAAAACATGTTAGATCAATCAGCATATCAATGCACATCACATCAGCAGGCTTGTCCAAACTTCAGCAGATTTGACCACATAGCAAAAATATCTTCAGATAAGATAGTTTTCTATCCAGAAAGTGTCAGAAGACTTAGCCATTTAAAGATCATCCTCAGGAGGTGGGTTCATCCCATATTGTGCCCACACTCTCTTCTTGAGTTCCATGGCTTCCTGGTTGGTTCCTTTGGGTCCAAGGGTCATCTTGTTCAGCTTTAGAATTTCTGTGAACTCCCTTAGGATCCTTGCTTGGTCAATCCATCCATCAAGCTTTGGAGGCATGTAGATGATAGGCTTGGGAGCATTGAGTTCAATTCTTGCAATGTCAGCAGCTGCAAGTAGTTGTTGATACAACTCTCTGTAGTATTCTATCATGAACTCAGCAAAGGCAGAGTTGGCATCTCCACCATTCCATCTGTCAATGACATAGTAGTCATAGACAAACTCCCTTTTAGCCTCTTCCCATGTATCATTCAGCTGAATTGGCACCCATTTATCCAAGTGTGGATATTTAGTGTCCATTGGGACCAAAAGCTGAGGCTTCATCTTGCTGTAGGTTGCTCTCCTTCTTCTTGGTTTCTGAAAGTTAGCTCTTCTCTTGTCTCTTGCTCTTTGTGCTTCCTCTAACAGATCCATTTTCTCTTGGGCCTTCATCATGGCCAATTTCTGTTGTGTTTCAGGGTCTTTGCCGTACCCTTCATGAAACAGCTTTGATGGATCATTCAGTACTACAATCTTTGTCTTCTTGGGTCCAGGTCCAAAACCTTCTTCATATAAGGCTTCCACATCTTCAGTAGCTTTGGTACCTTCAGCAATGTTGACCATTTTAGAAGATTTGTCTTTTTCAGCAGTGTTGGGCTCTTCAGCAGTTTTGGCTTTCTTTGATGTAGGCTCATCTTCATCAATTCTAAATTCAGGTGGAAGATCAAGGCTGTTAGGAAAGTCAGTGAATGTCTCAACTTGCCTTTTCTTTCCTTTTGCCTTCTTGATCTTTCCTCTAGTTTGGACACCTTCATCACCTTTGTCCAAACCAGACATCTCACCACCTGGTCTTTGTTGTAACCTCATCCTTTCTTCTTGAGCTGAGGCCATAGAATTCTTTAATGCAAGTGCTAATTGCTCTTCTTCATCCAATTCTTCCAAGTTTAGCACTGCAGGCTCTTTTCCTTTTCCTTCAGCAGCTTTGTCTTTTCCTTGAACTGGGCTTCCAATTACCAAGGCACCTTTTGCTCTAGCTCTTTCCCTTTCCCCCTTTTTGGCAACATCAAAACACTGGGGTTTTAGCTCACTCATAGTTGTGGCCATTAGGGATTGGGCCTGGTTTACGGACTTCATCTCCTCCAACAAATATACATTTTCATCATGTATATTTTGCATCCTATCACTGCTCAAGCTAAGGAAACCTAGAACAGGCTTCATCTTTTGTTGAACAACCTCCTCCAAGGTTGCTTTCAGGGATGCATCCAGTTGGGCTTTAAGAAGCTCAGTGAGGTTGGCTACTGCACCTTCAGCAATGTTGGCCAATACCTCTTGGGAAAATTTTTCCGAGGCTGCTTTTACCATAGCTAGCCTTTGCTCTTCAGCTCTTTTCTTTTGTAATGCAGTCTTCTTTCCAAGAGCTTGCTTGACAGTTAGCCTGAGAGCCTTGACATTGGCATTATGATTGTTTCTCAGCAGCTTTTGCTCTTTCTTGACCTCCTCTGAGATGGCTTCCATGGTGGATTTGGCCTTTTGTACTTCAGTGGAAATGGTTTGGAGACCAGTTTCCACACCACTGATCCTTGCTTCCAAAGTTGGTAGCACAACATCTTCAGAGCCAGTGAGCCTCATTTCTACAGATGCTAGAGTCCTTCCTTGCTCATTCAATGCTCCAGAAGTTTCAGCATGAGCATATTGGACTTGATGAGCCAAGGGGTCCAATTTCTCTGATTGCATACCAAGTAAGGCTTGAGCTGAGCCTGTGTCCACTTGGATAGGGGCATCTGTTAAGAACTCATCTGCAAAAATTTGGTCAAGGGAAATACCTGCAACATTAGACAGATCAAACAAGTTAGGAAATAGACACTCATCACCCTCAATTTCTTTTATATAAGACTCTGATACATCAGCAGCCTTCTTCTCATTTTCAACTCTTTCTTTTCTCCCTTCTTCAATAGTTTCCTCACTTAAAGAAACAGGCCTCCTCTCATCAAGGGATTCCTGAAGTTCAGATTTGACTTCAAGAATAGCCTGCCCTTCCTCACTTATATCACCCTCATTTGGTGGTACACTCACTATTCTAGTGATCACCACATCTCTCTCATCTACTACTCCCTCTGATTTTTCCACTATCTTCTCCTTTTCAACTCCTTCTCCTAAACCTGCAACATCTCCACCTTCAATAAGGTTCAAAGATGGCAGTTGTGGGGAGATCACAATGCTTATTTCAACAGCCACTGAGTCATCCTGAATTATTAAGGGCTGATCAGTGTCCAACTCTTCTGACACTGAATAGGCCTTAATCAAACCAGCCTCTAGCATAGGAACCTCAACATCTTTAGGCTGTGCCTTGGGTTCAGGAGAACCTTCATTGGCAGATGTTTCTTTGGTTGTGTTACCACCATTGGTCAACACCTCTGAGGATACAGAGCCTTTCCTATGATAGGTTCTAGGAGGGTTTGATAGTCTATCTGCTATAGAAGACTTGGGTTGAGAAGGTTCAGGGAGGTTGGCTTGAGGGGTTTCAGGAGGGTTGGGGTTAGAAGGATTTGAGGGATCTTCAGGGGAATCATCATCATTGGAGCTACTGTCAGGGTGTTTGATTCCCTTAGCCTTCCTTTCTTTCTCCTCCTCAATTTTATCAGCTACCAGCTTTGCAAAAATTTCCTCATCAATGAGAAATCTTGTCTTTGAGACTCCAGCAAAGTTTAGCAATCTGTTCTCCTCTATTTGCCACCAGTTTGCACCCTTATCTTGGATGACTTGTGATATCTCCATCATAGACTTGTCTTTTACATCAACAAGCATCCTTAGATCATGAAATGTTTTCTGAATTCTTGGAAATTCAGCAAGCTGTGGGTACAGACTGTCCACAGTAGCCTTTGCTCCTCCTCTGAGCATACTTTCATAAGTATACTCCTCCTCATCTCCACTTGAATGGGGACTTTGGGTTATAGGGGAGTTGGCTCTGGGTTCTCCTAAAGTGGTTTCAGGGAGATTTAATTCAGGGATGTTGGCTTCAGAAGGGTTTGGTGCAGTAGAAGGTGCTTCAGTTGCTTTTGAGAGCAATGAATCTGAAGGGGCTTTACTCAGGGGGGTTGGCTCATTGAGTGCATGTTCTAAGAGCTTTGAATAATTGAGCATGGATGAGTCAAGTGGAGACAGGAGTCTTGTCTCATCTACTGCTAAATCTGCAAGCACATCAATGCCACTTCTTTGCACGCTCACTTCTGGAGAGTATCTCTTAGTGAGATCTACAGGGGTAATGGGTTGGTTGGAAGGGGTAACATGGGTTTCAGGGGAGTTGGGCTCAGGATTCTGAAACTCAGGGATGTTGGCCTCTATAGGTTGACCTTCAGGGATCTTGGATTCTGGAGTTCCAGAACCAGATGAGTTGGTCCTTGACCTAGATTTGGTCCTGCTTTCAGCTCTGCTCTCTCTTAGAGCCAATTGTAGTGACCTTTCTTCCTGCATCTCCAACACCTTTTCAGTAGGTTTGGCCCTTCTCTTGCTAGCCCTACTGCTCCCACTTCCTTCACCTTCCTTTTCAGGGACAACTTCCCTGATCCTTTTATCTCCTTTCTTCTTCTGCCTTGTCTCATTATACTTCAGCCTCAACTCTTCTGAGTGGTCAGAAGGCACACTTACTCCCTCTTCTTCCACTTCATCAACTTCAGCTGATGCTCCTGAGGCTTCTCTTGAAGACAATTGAGACATTTTCCTTGTTTTAACAGCCCTGGCCTTGGTTCTTTTCTTCATCTTAGGCTTTTCCTCAACCTGTTCTTCAGCAGGTTTGGCCATAAGCATCCTTCTTTGCTCAGTTTTCTTGCTGAGCTTCCTGAACAGGATCTTTTGGGCTGGGAGTGGCTTTGCAAATGTTTGCATTTGAGAGTAGTGGGAAAATATTTCTATCAATAAGCTTGCCCTGGTGCAATACTTGAGTTTCCCTTCTAACACAACCTTGTTGTGGGCTCTCACCTTAAATTTAGCATTTTCCTTCATCATCTCAGACATAATGAAGGTCCTCCAATCAAATTTGATGCCTTTGTCACTAGCATCAATCACAGCAGCCATGATTCTGATTCTTGGATGGCTGACCTGCTCCAAGCTTCCAGTGTTGCTCAAGAGACTCTTAGCAACTACCTCAAAGAGGTTGAGAAATACTGGCTTGAGAGTCTTCTTGTTTTGTGTTGAGGAAATGGGGCCTGGAACCAATAGCCATTCTTGAGCTATTTCATCTTTATGGCCAGTACCATAGACTTCTGGATTCCTTCCCTCATAAGGCAATCCAAAAGCTCCGTCCAGATCTTCTGAGGAGAATTTCACTCTATGAAATCTCTCTTCTTCCTCTTCTTCTGCAGTATATGACAACCTTGTGGAAACTTCACCATTTGCAGGTTGACCTCTCCATTTGAGAAAGGCAAAGAATTCTGCCATGTAACTTTCCAAGCATGAACTTGGTCTTTCTTCCATGAATTTTTGCAAACCAGCTCTTCTCAGCCATCTTAGAGTTGGTGTAATTTCAGGATCTTCACTCTCAAAAGATACTATGGGCTCAAAATGAAGATTGTTTTTGTTGCTCAGGTAGCCAAAATCAAGGTCTAGAGCCTTGTTGGAGAAATCAATGAGCATCTCTGGTCTAACTTTGGGGGCCATGTGAATGTTACAGAAAAAAGTTTGAGAGAGTTTGAAGAAAATTTGAGTTAGGGTTTCGAATACTTGGGGAAGAAGTGTTTGTGGGGGATCTTAAGACTTGTGAATATTCTAAAAAGAATGTTTGTCAATAAGTTGGTGAGGTCTTGATGCAATTCAAAAGTGAACAAAAATGGAAATCCAAAATGAACGGTTAGGATTGATTTCAGGGGAGTTGGCCAGTTTTGATCCAATGGTCAAAAACCAATGTAACAGTGAAAGAACTGTTTTATTCAAAACGTGGATGGTTTTTAATGTTTGTTTAAGGCTGGGGGTTTTTCGAGATAGATCATGTCCCAAAAATTTTAATGCAAACAAGAGTTAAATCTTAGCATTTAATGCATGGAAAGTGACCTTTTGGGTGGGGGACAAATTAAATCCTAGAAAGGTGAAAACTGTATTTCAATGGGGCAGATTTCGAAATAGACATTGATCACCTAAAATAGGTGCTTATCAGACCAAGATTTGGTTGATAGCCAAGACAACTTATCTGACCCTACATGGACAAGTGTCCTGAAGAGCTGTGGACAAGTGTCCTGAATTTCAAGGGACAAGTGTCCTGAAGAAGTAAGGTCATCTTTTCTGAGTTTCAGTAGACTTGACCAAGTCTGCTGAAGTTTGAATTTATTTCCCCCTTAATGAATGAACTTCTTTGGATTCATTTGTCCAACTTTCCTGGATCAAGAAGACCCAACTCTGCTGATAATTCTAGGAACATTGCCTCTGCAAGTGGCTTAGTTAGTATATCAGTTTTTTGATGATCTGTGTGGATCTTCACTAATTTAATGTCCTTCTTCTCCACATGGTCTCTAATGAAGTGATGTTTGATGTACACATGTTTGCATCTTGTGTGCAAGACAGGATTTTGTGATATAGCAATGGCACTATTGTTATCACAGAATATTGGCACTTCAGTAGAGTTGACTTTGTAGTCTCTGAGTTGTTGTCTCAGCCAAAGGATTTGAGCACAACAACTTCCAGCAACAACATATTCAGCTTCAGTGGTGGAGGTAGCCACTGTGTTTTGCTTCTTGGAAAACCAAGATATGAGTTTGTTGCCTAAGAATTGACAAGTTCCTGAAGTTGATTTTCTGTCAATTCAGCATCCTCCATAATCAGCATCTGAGTAGCCAGTTAACTCAATATTGTCATCAGCAGGGTACCAAAGGCCTAGATTTTCAGTGCCTTTGAGATACCTCAAGATTCTCTTTGCAGCCTCAAGATGGCTTTTCTTAGAATTTGCTTGAAACCTTGCACAAACACCTACTGCAAAGGTGATGTCAGGTCTGCTGGCAGTGAGAAAGAGGAGTGATCCAATTATTCCTCTATACTCAGTGGAGTTGGTTGGAACACCACTTTCATCAGGATCCATCTTCCAATTTGTGTTCATTGGGATCCTTACTGGCTTGCTTGATGTACACCCAAACTTCTTGATCATTTCTCTGGTGTACTTGGCTTGGTTGATGAAGATTCATTCTTTAGATTGCTTGACTTGTAAGCCCAAAAAGAAGTTCATCAACCCCATCATGGACATCTCAAACTTGCTTTGCATGAGCTTGGAGAATTTCTCACACAGCTTCTCATTAGGGGATCCAAAAATTATGTCATCTACATAAATTTGGACAAGCAAGATGTCCTCTCCTTCAGAGATTCTGAAGAGGGTTCTGTCTACAGTTCCCTTGGTGAATCCATGATCCAAGAGGAATTGTGACAATGTGTCATACCAAGCCCTAGGGGCTTGCTTGAGTCCATATAGAGCCTTCTTCAGCCTGTATACTTGGTTTCCAATCTCAAAACCTGGTGGTTGCTCCACATAGACTTCTTCTTTCAAGACTCCATTCAGAAAGGCACTCTTGACATCCATTTGGTACACTTTGAACCTCTTGTGGGCTGCATAGGCTAGAAAAAGCCTTATTGCTTCTAGCCTTGCCACAGGTGCAAATGTCTCATCATAGTCAATGCCTTCATGCTGGCAGTAACCTTTAGCTACTTGTCTTGCTTTGTTTCTGACAATCACATCATTTTCATTTTTCTTGTTCTTGAATACCCACTTGGTTCCAATAACATCTTGATGTGAAGGTCTATCAACCAGCTCCCATACTTCATTTCTGGTGAATTGGTTAAGCTCTTCCTGCATTGCTGTGATCCAATTGGCATCCTGAAGTGCTTCATCAATGTCTTTTGGTTCCTGTTCTGACAAGAAACAACAGAACATAGCACTTTCACCATGAAAACTTCTGGTTTTGACTCCTATACTTGGGTCACCAAGTATCAAATCAGTAGGATGGTCATACAACCAAGTTCTTCTTTTTCTGATCCCTTCAGTAGAGTTGTCCTCTACTGAGGTTGAGTCATTTTGATCATAAAATTCAGGATAATTTAGTGCAGGATCTAATTCAGGATCATAATCAGGGGTGTTGTCCTCAATGTCAGGGACATTGGCATTTTCAACATTTTGAGTTCCCCCTTGATTATTTGACCCATTAACTACCTCAGCAGGAACTGCTTCTTCATTGGTAGTTTTTACCTGGATGTGAACTGGGATTGGCTCATTCAGTTCACCATTTCCATCAGTGGGGTTTGTCTCAGGAAGGTTGCCTTCAGGATTGTTGTCCAATGTGGTATGTTCAGGTAGATTAGCTTGGACAACATCTATGAATTCAGTGTCTTTGTCTTTTAGGCTCAATCTGGTTGTCCTCTGTGTGATTTCTTCAGGTTCCAAATTATCATTCCTGATCTCAAGGATAGATTCATCAAACACAACATGAGGTGTTTCTTCCACTATAAGGGTTTTCTTGTTGTAAACTCTGAAAGCTTTACTGATTTGAGAGTATCCAAGAAATACTCCCTCATCAGCTTTGCTATCAAAGGTTTTTAACTGTTCTTTCCCATTATTGTGAATGAAACACTTACAACCAAATATATGAAAATATGACACTTTAGGCATTCTTCCTTTCCAGAGTTCATAGGGGGTTTTGCCTTGCCCCTTAGTAATTAAACATCTATTTTGAGTATGACATGCTGTGTTTATGGCTTTAGCCCAAAACCTCTTAGGTAAATTTGAATCAGCAATTAAAGTTCTAGTATCTTCCTTTAATGTTCTATTCCTTCTTTCTGCAACTCCATTTTGTTGGGGAGTTCTAGCTGCTGAGGTTTCATGAGCTATTCCATTAGATGTGCAATACTCATTGATGTATGAATTTATGAACTCAGTGCCTTTATCAGATCTTATCTTGATAATGCTAAGGCTTTTCTCATTTGACAGTCTCTTGAGAAGTTCAGGTAGTTTAACTTGGGTTTCCTTCTTACTAAGGAGAAATACTACCCATGTGAACCTAGAGAAGTCATCTACTACAACCAATGTGTATTTTCTACCATTTATACTTGAAGGGGTGATTGGTCCAAAAAGATCCATATGTAGAAGTTCAAGTACCCTTTCAGTCGAAATGACTGGTTTACCTTTGAATGAGGCTTTAATTTGTTTTCCCTCTTGACATGGCTTACACACATGTTCTTTTATGAAAACCTCATTAGGTAGTCCTTTAACTAATGCATTTCTAGCAAGTTTGTTCATTGATTTGAAGTTCAGATGGTTTAGCCTCTTATGCCATAACCAGCTTTGTTCACTAGTACACTTAGCAATGAAACATGCAGCATCAGTAGACTTGTCCCAATCTGCGAAATACACATTTCCCTTCCTAGTTCCAGTCAATAAGGTTTGTTGAGTTTTATCCTTAATTAAACATTTTCCACTTGAGAACTCAACTTTAAAATCTTTGTCACAGAATTGACTGATACTTAGGAGATTATATTTGAGACCAGCTACATAAGATACATTGGTTACTTTGATGTTACCAATCATCAAAGTACCATAACCTTTTGTTGTTGCTTGTGAGCTGTCTCCAAAAGTAACATTTGGGCCTTCTTTTTCAATAAAATCAGTGAGGAGTTCCTTGTTTACAGTCATGTGCCTTGAGCATCCACTGTCAAGATACCATGCTGTCTTTTTGTGCATGCTCCTCTTCTTGTGGCCCATTGGTACCTGCAATTAGATAGGTTTAGGTACCCTTTGAGTTTTGGGTCCTGAGAGGTTAGCTGTATCTTTAGGAACCTAAACTTGCCTAATCACCCTGATTGATTCAAGGTGGCTAAGTTGTTTTCCTTGTGCATCAACATACACTGTCTTTCCATTGAATGCCTTGGGGAAAGTATGTGTAAATGTGTTAACTCTGTAAGTTTCAGGGGAGTTGTCAATTCTCCTGAACTTATGAGTTCTTTGTGCAGCTTGATGAAATCTTTGAGGAAAGGTATTTTTATAACCATTACCCTTTGGCATGAGGGGTTTTGGTTGTCTCATTTTATTTTGCCTTTGAGGATAGTTGTCCTTAGGTCTATTCAGCTGAGGCTTTCTCAGATGAGTTGGCCTAGGCTGATTATACCTTGGATAACTTCTCTGAACATTGTTCAGGAGAGTTGCCCTTCCATTGGGTCTACTCTGCTGACCAACATTCCTCTTGTGTTCAGGAGCCTTGACCTTTTCCAAAGGTTTAGGTCTAGTCTCCTGAAACACTAGAGTAGGCATTTCATTCATCTTGCCCTTTCCTTTGTTCAGTGGTTGAATTATTTCATTTTCAACTTGTTGTTCCACTGATTTAACAAAGATTTTCTTAGTGTTACTTGTAGAGGCAACACTAAGACAAGGTGAAGATTCAAATGGATCAAAACCTAATCCACTTCTTTGAGCCATAGGTCTTTGATAACTCTGAATTTCCTCTATTGCCCTAGAGGATTTATTCAAAGCAGACATTTTTAATTTCAGGCTCTCTTCACTTGATTTAAGAATATCATATTCATGTGAGAGATTTTCAAACTTGGCATTTAGAATTTTTAGTTCAAAGTCTTTTCTTTTCTAAGAAAGTAGTTGATTGTCAATCTCCTTTTGTTGGTCAACTATCCTGAGATTTGCTTCCTTAAGCTCTCTCAAGGCTTGTTGATACAACTCAGTAGTCTTGACATCAACAGCTATCTCAGAGTTTTTGGTAAGTTCAATAGCCAATCTTTCATTTTCTCTCACACAGTTATCATGGAATTCTTGTAATCTAGTGAAATCTTTCATCAACTTCCCAAAGGAAAGTTTCAGGTTGACTTCACTAGTGTTCTGTGATAAAAATGATGGTGAGCTAGAAGTAGAGGATACCTCATCATCCTCAAGAGCCATGTTGCACACATCATCATCATCATCATCATCACTGTTTGAGAACAGTCCATCAGAAGAGTTGAAGCTTTCAGCACTATCAGATTCTTCACCAGCCATCATGGCTTTTCTATTGGTGAACTTTCTGTCTCTTTTAGCTTGTCTTTCTCTTCTTTCTTTAGAGCTCAGTTCAGGGCAGTCATACTGGAAGTGCCCTTTCTTTTTGCAATTGTAGCACAGGTCTTCATCATCATTCTTCTTGGATTCATCTCTTCCTTTTGATGATGAGGGGTCAGCTCTACTGGACCTTCTCCTATCAAAGTACTTGTCCTCTGATCTTTTCTCTTCAGGCTTTTTGTCCTTGGCCTGATCTTCAGGGGAGTTGTATCTTCTCCTGAATTTGTTGTCTTGGTAGAATTTCTTGTATCTACCAAACCTTGTGTTCAGCTTGTCAAACCTTCTAGCCATCAAGGCTAGTTCTTCCTTCATTTCAGTTTTAGAGACTGACTTTGATGATCTGGGAGTGGGTTGCATTTCAGGTTCAACAACTTTGGCTTTGAATGCCACTCCCTTAGTAGGATTCGAAGGTTCCTCAACAGGCTTTCTTCTATTGAGGTCAAACTCATAGGCTTTGAGTTCAGAGAAGATTTGTTGCATGGGCATGGAGGAGAGATCTTTGGTATTCTGCATCATCACAGCATAGACATCCCACTTTTGAGTGAGACTTCTCAAGATCTTTAATCCAACTTCTCTCCTGGAGTACACCTTGCCCAATGAGTTGATTTCATTCATCACATCAGTGAATCTACCAGCAAATTTGTCAATGGACTCATCAGCTTCCATTGAGAACTGCTCAAATTTTTGCACAGCAACTTGGAGCTTGTTCTCCTTGATCTTTTCTGTACCCTCACACATTTCAGCAAGGGTATCCCAAATTTCTTTGGCTGTGGTGCAGTGGTACACTCTTCCCATGACTGCATCTGGGATTGTTTGATAGAGGGTATTCATGGCAAGATAATTTAGATTATCTTTCCTCTTATCATCAGCAGTGAAGTCATCCTCATCCTTGGGAATCAGTTCCCTTACATCTGCTCTTTGCTCATCTGTTACCCTAGGGTTAGTTTGGGTAAACACAAAAGGTCCTCTTGTGATTACTCTTAACATGTCAGTATGAAGAGATGCAAGATGAGCTCTCATTCTAATTTTCCAGAAATCATAGTTGTCTATTGAGAACATGGGCAATTTATGATGTGAAATGATTGACTGGATTTGTGGCCATGTTGTCCAATCCTTGAACAACAGGTGGAGGAACAACATTGTTGTTGGCCATATCTCAAGAATAATCAGTTAGTCAACAAGTAATAGATTTCAGATAGAGATCAGTTCAGTGACCACACAAATATGTGAATTTTTTAAAGTCAAGATGGATTTTCAGAGGCAGTGGTCTTTGAACCCCCGCTCTGATACCACTTGTTGGTCCTGAAAGGAGTATATAACAAGTGTATGGGGGGGGGAATACACTTGTATGCAATTCTTTTTCTACTTTGATCAAACCAGAGCTCAGCAAGGTTGTCTTGGACAACTCTGCTGAAGCTGATAAACTCTTCTAAGATAATCAAACTACTAAGTACTATTGAGTACTTAGTTGAATAACTATCTAGGGGAGTTATATGTGCGGAATAGTGGTTGGCCCTTTAAGTTTAGACTCCTTAAGTTTCTGAAATCACTTTGTCAATCCAATGCAGTCCAGTTTAGTTTCAGGGAACTTGTCCAAATCAGTTTTGCACAGTCTTTGAATATGTATCTTTTGAAAGATCAGTTTTGTGTGCAGTGTTGAATGAATGTAAGTACTTTGTAAGGTAAATCAACACAAGAGTTTATAGTGGTTCAGAGACTCAAGTTCCTACATCCACTTTCCCTGATTTAACAGGATAATTCCTTCACTCTTGGAATTAACTTGTTTTATAGTGCCAAGGTGCACTTGATCAATAACACCACTCCTTGGTGAATTGATCCCTAGGATGTCTAGAGTCCTAGTACCCTCTTCTCAACTCAGAACTGAACTGTTCTTCTCTCAACAGTCAGCTCCTACCACTTCTACTACTACAACCTTCTCACTTTCTCACTTGAAAGGGGTAAGGATTGAAGTAAGGTTCCAACTAATGAGATATCCTTTATAATGAAGATCAAGGTATAAGGATAGGATATCTCTCTAAGCTTATGTATGGATATACAATTGGGTTCAGCTTAGAAGAAGTGTTTGAAGACTAAGATAGTCTTTGACAGCTTTGAAAGCACTTTGACTTGTAGGATAGTTGGATATTCTTGTCAAGGTTGAGGTGCTTCAATGGTCTTCACACTCCTTGTATTTATAGACAAAATGGAGATTTGCCCGTTGGAGAGGCAGCCCCAAATTGCTATAAATTTCTTCCTTGAGTTCTTCAAACTAGAAGACAGATTCTTGATAGTGACATGTCCTTATTTGGGTAATAAACGGCTTGTAAGACTTTGTCTTCTTTCTGCAGCACTTTTCCCAATGTTTGACTTCTTGTTAGGACTTGGACATGGCTTCTGAAGGTTGATCCAATGATAGGACAACATTCCTTATCAAATAGACAACTCTCCTTATCACTATCAGCATTTTTGCCTTTCAACAAGGTTGGCTTGCTCATTTTCAGATGACTTGGCTCTTTCCCTTTCTCTCACTTTAAGTTGATCTTAGCATGTTTCAATGAGGTTCTTTAGGGTATGGTTGTCTCTAGCTTCTTCAGCATGGTTGACCTTTTGTTCTGGTTCAAGTTTGCAGAGACAACTCTCCTGGGACAACTCTCCTGATCAGCATGTTTGGCCTTTTAGCTTCAGAGTAATTGCTTGTACAGAGTTCACTTCTCTAGACAACTCTCCTGATCAGAGTTTTTGACTAATTCTGTCCTTTTGAGCTTTGCAATCTTCTTCTTGCATAGAAATAACTCTTCTGGACAACTCTCCTGATCAAGGCCTTTGGTTTCATATGGAGTTTTCTTGTCCTTAGAGTTTGTTCCAGACTTTGAGCCTTGAGGGGACTAGATCTTGATCATTTTGAAGTCATAGGTTCCCCCTTACATTGTGCATCTAATCATCTAAGAGCTGTCTAACATATCAGCTTTTCATCTAGCCTTATGCTATGTGTTCTAACACATTTTGAACACAATCATCTTGTCTTAGGCATGTCTCAGGGGGTTTTGGTATTTAATCAAAACATGTATCATTTTATTCCCAACAGAATGAGTCCGTCTTCAAGGAGGAAGACCAAATCTTCAGGGATTTGGGGCCGGATTTATGGGAATGGGCCGAGAATATAGGGAGAATGAGTCTTTCTCTCTCCCAAGAAAGAGTCCAGGTATATAAGCTTTTCATTTTTACATTATCAGGTACGTTTTTACATAATAGATATACTTTTTACGAAATACACAGAGAATTAAGGAGAAACGCCGTCTTATTCACCGGAATTTCCCTAAATATACAGGGGAATTCCACTTTGATTCTCCATAAGATCGATTCTGACTTGAGCGTCGGAGCTTCTACGCCGGAGCCCCCCTCCGGTGTATTTTTGCAGGTCATTTTCGGATTCTCAAGGAGATTCGCTTGAAGATTGCCAAAGACGAACGGGTAATTAGATTCGAGATTAGCAGTGCTCGTAGAGGAACGACGGATATCTAAAGGCGTTCTTTTTCGACGCATCAACTGGCGCCGTCTATGGGAATATTTCTAGCTAAGGCGTGAGAAAAGTTCCATATCAAATGGGTGGAGGGCAAGATTTGACGAAGCAGACTAAGGAGAAGGGGGATTCCACTCCTCTTCCCTTTCCTCCGCCCCCACCAGGTTTTCCCGTGAATAGAAATCTGGGGAAACAACCTGTAAATCCTAATGTGGAAGATATTCCTCCCGTCCAGGAGGGGAACACGGCGGGTACCTTGGAAGCTTCGGGAAGTGGTACGGATAAGGACATTCCACAACCCAATGCTCAACCGGAACTCCTCACTGTCTCTCAAGACCAATTGGATGTGATGATAGAGCAGGCAGTGGAAAGAATAATTACATCTCGTGGACTTCGCCCTCCTGGACCTATTCCACCAGTTAATGAAAGAACAAAGCAGAATCCCCCGGAATATGTCATCGATTCGGCTCCAGTCCCTTCAAAGAATGAAGGTTTCCCCCAGAATCAAGAAGAAAGAGTGCCTTCTCAGGCTGAAAGAAGCGTCCTTGATCGCCCTCCTAGAAGAAATATCGAGAGGATCCCTGGGGATACCACTCTGGATGCAGGAATAGGAGAAAGTACGGATGACACCTACCACGGAGCTGTTAGTGACCAAATACAGGCTCTACGGAAAGAAATGAAAGACATGCAGAAGCATATGAGTGACAACGTAAGTAAACCTTCTTACGTTACTGGTTATCAATTTTCATCCACTATTTTACAAGATGAACTGCCTCCTAATTTTAAATCTTTAAATTTCGAATATGATGGCACCACGGACCCGTACGAGCATCTGATGAGGTTCGAGAATGCCGCCCTATTGCATCGATACGGAGAGGGCGTCAAGTGCAGGGTATTTCTGACTACCCTATCTAAAGCGGCACAGCAATGGTTCACCCAGCTAGGGCCAGATACTATCCATTCATGGTTGGAGTTCAGTGAGCTATTCTTGCACCAATTTGCCAGCGCTAGGAGGCAACCCAGAGTCACCCTCACCTTGTTTAACATGCGACAAGGGGAGAATGAGAGTCTTCGGGCTTTCTTGAAACGGTTCAACCAAGCGGCTTTAGAGGTACCAACAGCCTCTTCGGAGGTCAAAATCAATGCTCTCACCAACGGGCTAAGGGACGGAGACCTGTTTACGTCTTTAGCCAAGAAGCCGGTACAGACCTTTGATGAATTACTAAGAAGAGCAGAGAAATACCTCACCCTGGAGGAGGTGAGGAAGGCTAAACGATCGGAAACCAAGACAGTAGTGAGTAATGGAGAACGAAGAAGGGAGATAATGCCGAGGAGGCCCAGTCCAGAAAGACACCGGAACACGAGGGGGCTGGGAAATGTTAAAGGAGAGGAAGTTGCGCCCTGGAACTCCAGGGGAAGGATAAGGAGATATACCCCTCTGAGGATCGAGCCGGCAGAGGTTTTAGAAGTGGCAGGGGACCATCCCGATATGAAGTTCCCCTACTCACGAAACAGGGGCCCCCAGAATCCCAAGTCAGATAGATTCTGTAGATTCCATAATGACTATGGTCACGACACTAACCAATGCTGGCACCTGAAAGACGAAATAGAAAGAATGATTCAAGCAGGCCACCTAAAGGAATTTATTTTCAGGGATCGACAAGGTCCCAGAGGGCAGAAGAGAAAAGACCCTGAAGGAAAGCCAGAGGAAAATAGAAGAGAACAGAGGAAGAGCACGGAAGATCAACCACCCCCTCCCCAAAAGAGGGGAACTATTCACATGATTATGGGTGGCCCCGCTGACGGGGATTCCTTTAGACAAAGGAAGCAGAGCGTCAGGTCGTTGAAGAGTGGAAGGAACATGGAATGTCGTGAAATAGGAAAGATGACAACAGCTCCAAATATCCATTTTGGACCAGAAGACATCGGAGAACCCAGAGAGATACACAATGATGCCCTAGTCATTACCACGGATATAGCAGGATACGATGTGGCTAGGATCTTTGTAGACACGGGAAGTTCCGCTGATATCATGTTCCTAGAGTGTTTTAAGAAGATGGAATTAAACATAAAACTCAGGCCAGTGGAGACAGCCCTCTATGGATTTTCAGGGGGTGCCATTCAACCCCTTGGTTCAGCGTTATTACATGTAGGGTTAGGAACCGCTCCTAACCGACGCGTGCAAGTGATAGAGTTTTTGATAGTGGATGTCCCATCATCATATAATGTGGTGATGGGAAGACCAAGTTTGAATATCTTTCAGGCCGTGATTTCCACCTTCCACATGAAGATGAAATTCCCTGCCTCGGGGGGTGTGGGAGAGATATGTGGAGACCAGTACCAGGCAAGGAAGTGTTGCGTAGAATCGGTCAAGATAGCAGACAGGGCCGTATTTCGAGGGATGGAGAGATTTAAGGGTGAAGACCCTGAGTTGAAAAAACAGAAAGTGGGTGAACTAGTGCAAGAGCAACCCAAAGCCAAAGTAGATGAGGAATTAATGAATATCGAGCTCTACCCAGGAAAAGAGGGATTCACAACCAGGATAGGTACACATATGAACCCTGAGCTCCAGGGAAAGATGATACTCGCCCTCCAGGAGAATGCGGATATTTTTGCTTTCTCAGCGACGGATATGACAGGTATCCCTCCAGAGATAGCAATGCATTACCTTAATGTGGATCCCAAGGCTAGGCCAGTGAAGCAGAAGTTGAGGAACTTCGGTAAAGAGAAAAACCTCATTGTAAAAGAGGAGATCGATAAGCTGTTGAGTGCAGGGCATGTGAAGAGGGTGCAGTTCCCTGAGTGGCTGTCAAATGCGGTGCTAGTATCTAAAGGAGCTGACAAGTGGAGAATGTGTATCGATTTTAGAGATTTGAATAAAGCATGCCCAAAGGATCACTATCCTCTGCCCCGAATCGACCAGTTGGTAGATGCCACATCTGGGTTTGAATTACTCAGCATGATGGATGCGTACCAAGGGTACCACCAAATCCAGTTGAATTCCCTTGATATACCAAAGGTATGCTTTATAGCCACATGTGGTACTTTCGGTTACGTACGTATGCCTTTTGGACTAATAAATGCAGGAGCCACCTATCAAATAATGGTAGACTCGGTGTTCCGAAGGCAGATAGGCAGGAACATGGAGGTTTACGTGGATGATATGCTGGCTAAAAGTGTCAAGGCAGAGGAGCATATTGGCGACCTGAAGGAGATATTCCAGGTAATCCGAGAGAATGGTATTAAATTAAATCCGGCTAAATGTTCTTTTGGAGTAGGGTCAGGGAAATTCCTGGGATATATGGTGACCCAAAGAGGGATAGAAGTTAACCTTGCCAAGGTGAAGGCGGTGCTTGACATGCAGCCCCCTCGGAATTTGAAGGAATTGCAAACCCTGAATGGTAGGATCGCAGCTCTTAGTAGGTTCATATCAAGGTCAGCAGAAAAGAGCCACCACTTCTTCAGAACCTTAAGGAAGGGGTCGAGGTTCGAGTGGGACGACCAGTGTCAGAAAGCTTTCAAGGAACTCAAGCTTCACCTTGAACAACTTCCGAAGCTGACGAAGCCCTCTCAGGGAGATGTGTTGCTCTTATACCTTTCAGTAGGGGAACACTCCCTGAGCACTGCCCTAATGAAAGAGGAAGGTTCCACACAACAACCTATTTATTACGTGAGCAAGGTCATCCAAGGGGCAGAGATCAGGTATTCAGAAGTGGAGAAGGCAGCCCTGGCGGTGGTGGTAACGGCTAGGCGATTACGCCCCTATTTCCTGTCCTATAAAGTTATGGTGCGAACTAATTTCCCTTTGAAGCAGACACTAGGGAGAGTAGATTTATCAGGTAGAATGGTCAGATGGGCAGTGGAATTACAAGAGTACGATATTGATTATGAACCGAGGAGGGCCATCAAAGCCCAAGCTTTAGCAGACTTTATCCAAGAATCTACCAGAATGGAGGAAGAACAAGGCTGGAAGGTATATGTTGATGGTTCCGCATCCGCTGTAGGATGTGGAGCAGGGATAGTGTTGGTTGACCCTGATGGCCAAGAAGTACAGGTAGCCATCAAGTTCCGGTTCTCAACCTCAAACAACGGTGCAGAGTATGAAGCCCTGATTAGAGGGGCTAACATAGCAGCAGAGTTAGGGGCACAAAAAGTCACCCTGTACTCCGACTCACAGTTGATAGTACAACAGGTCAAGGGGGAGTATCTCGCCAAGGATGAAAGGATGATCGCCTACCTAGAACAGGTAAAGAAGTTAAAGAATAAATTTCAGACCTTTGAAGTAATACAGGTACCAAGAGAAGAGAACGAGAGAGCAGATGGGCTATCTAAGCTGGCTAGTTCTACTGAGTTTGAGGGACATGGAAAAATAACCCTGTTAGTGACGGACCAATTAGCCACCGAGACCCTGGTCGGGGAAATAACAGCAGGAGATGACTGGAGGAGAGAGATTTGGGAAGAGCTGAAGAAAGGACAGGTAACTCCAATGTCCAGAGAAGCCAAAGCTTGGAGAAGGAAATATTGTATCTTGGGGGACCAATTATACAAGAGGTCCTTCGCTCAACCTTATTTAAAATGCCTTTCGAAAAGAGAAGCAGAGCTAGTGATTAAAGATATTCATGAAAGTTGTGCATCTAGCCATGAAGGCTATCAGACTATGGTGAAGAAGGTATATAGAGCGGGTTTTTACTGGCCCAATATAATCAGAGACGCTAGGGAATATGTGAAGAAATGCGAGAAGTGTCAGAAGAACGGACCCTTAATACGAGTACCTGCAGAAGAGATACTCGCCCTGTCCCTTCGCCAAATGGGGAATAGATCTGGTCGGACCCTTCCCCCTAGCACCAGGGGGAAGGAAATTTTTGATTGTGGCCGTGGATTACTTTAGTAAGTGGGTCGAGGCTGTACCCTTGGCCAAGATAGAGGAAGATAATGTAATTCTATTTCTGCCTAGACATATTTGTTGCAGGTTTGGAGTGCCCAGAATCTTGGTCTCTGACAACGGGACACAATTTAATGGGGAGAAGGTGAGAAAGTGGTGCGAAAGATGGAATATCATACAGAGATTCACTTCGGTGGCCCATCCACAAGCCAATGGACAAGTGGAAGTTACAAATAGAATCCTAGTAGACGGCATCCGAACGCGATTGCAAAAAGTAGGAGGAGGATGGGTGAAGGAGCTAGATAATGTTCTCTGGTCTTATAGGACCAGTCCTAAAACAGCCACAGGGGAATCTCCCTTTTATTTGGTGTATGGAGCAGCAGCAGTGATACCTCCCGAGGCCAGGCTTGGGTCCCATAGAATTACGTATTTTGAAGAAAAGAAGAATGAAGAGCTGATGAGGGAGGCCCTGGACCTGATAGAGGAAGAAAGAGAGATGGCAAGACTGAAAGCAGAGAGATATAAAAGCAGGATTAAAGCAGCTTATGATCGCAGGGTGATTCCTAGTTCCTTTAAAGTTGGAGATTTAGTACTTCGAAGAGCAGATGCCTTGAAAAATACAGGAAAAATGGAAGCTAATTGGGAGGGTCCCTACAAGGTAGTACAGGTACTAAAAGGCGGAGCATACAAACTCCAGGACATGACATGGAAAGAGATATTGAGGCCATGGAACGTGTGCCATTTGAAGAGGTTTTATGTTTGAGGAAGGTGTTATCCCTTTACCATCTTCCCCTTTATGAACAAATTTTATGTTTACTTTTCATTCGAATAATTGCTTCACCGGCACTCTTTTTCCCTCTACGTGGGTTTCCCCTTGGGGTTTTACCACGGAGAGGTTTTTAATGAGGCCGGCATAGGTTCCCCTTATTTGCCTATGTTGATAAACATTTTTGAATCAATGGAGCATAGTTTTTGGAAAATTTCAACAATTTCCTTTAATGCATGTTTAATGCGGTGATGAGATGATTTTTATATCCTGATGCTATGATGAGATGATCCTTATGCATGTTGATTTTATGATTAAATATTTCTTATATATTGAGTATTGTGCTGAGATAATTGCCAAATGTCCATGTAATGGGTGTGGAGATAATAAATGCGTTCAACATAAGATGATAGATATATTGCGAGATAGAGAAACATACACCGATTCATAAATATTTTACCTAAGGATAATTCCCAAAGTTTTTGTACGCGACAGCCTCTAAAGCTAGGGGGAGTAGGGGATATGGTAGCGGAAGATGTGATTAACCTGCCAATAATCCCTACGAATCTCAACTTCAGGGAGAGTATAATCCCTAAGAACTCTTACGAGTATAAACAACTTCAGGGAGAGTATAATCCCTAAGAACTCTTACGAGTATAAACAACTTCAGGGAGAGTATAATCCCTAAGAACTCTTACGAGTATAAACAACTTCAGGGAGAGTATAATCCCTAAGAACTCTTACGAGTATAAACAACTTCAGGGAGAGTATAATCCCTAAGAACTCTTACGAGTATAAACAACTTCAGGGAGAGTATAATCCCTAAGAACTCTTACGAGTATAAACAACTTCAGGGAGAGTATAATCCCTAAGAACTCTTACGAGTATAAACAACTTCAGGGAGAGTATAATCCCTAAGAACTCTTACGAGTATAAACAACTTCAGGGAGAGTATAATCCCTACGAATCTTAACTTAAGGGAGAGTATAATCCCTACGAATCTTAACTTAAGGGAGAGTATAATCCCTACGAATCTTAACTTAAGGGAGAGTATAATCCCTACGAATCTTAACTTTTGGGAGAGTATAATCCCTACGAATCTTAACTTTTGGGAGAGTATAATCCCTAAACATTCTAACTTTTGGGAGAGTATAATCCCTAAACATTCTAACTTTTGGGAGAGTATAATCCCTAAACATTCTAACTTTTGGGAGAGTACAATCCCTAAACATTCTAACTTTTGGGAGAGTATAATCCCTAAACATTCTAACTTTTGGGAGAGTATAATCCCTAAACATTCTAACTTCTGGGAGAGTATAATCCCTAAGAACTCTAACCCCAGAGAGAAACTAGAAGCAGTATCAAGACATCAAGTAAGTACAGAAATAAGGAAATATTATACTTTCATGTTAAGACTTCTCTATGAACTTTAGAGCCTTTACGCGTCAAGAAAATGCTAGAGACATGCCAAACTCATAGTAAAGGAAAAGCATAACAGGTATCACACCATATATACGACAGAGATATATATATATGTGTGCATGCCAAATGATAATGTGCAGGTACGATATGAAGTAGCAGATAAAATAGAAATATCCCAGACTAGGGACATCATACCCTAGCCCTCCATAGAAAAACGCAGGAGTGTGGAGTCTCTTGAAAATACCAAAAGGGGCCTTAAAGGCCTTAACAAAAGTAAAAGTGTCTTAAAAGTACCGGAGTGTTATCAAAGAAATAGAGTTATGAAGAGAGGGGAACATCGTTCTTTCCCTCGAAACCTTCTCCTGCTTCCTCAACCTGCCCACTGGAACCACCTCCCTCCGTTTTCTCCTCTAGAGCGTCGACTGCCACAGTTGCCACAGGATCTGGGTTGGCCACATGGATAGGAAAAGATACATCCTTTGCCGGAACAAGGTCGTCCAACTTCAGGGCGGTCTGCTTCAACTCCAACACTGCCTTCCTCATCCCAGGCAGCCACCAAGAAGTGTCAATGTCCTCCTGAGGATCTCCAGGGAACTTAGGGGGAGTAGCTAATTCCTCCAATCGAAGGGCACGAGTATACTGACCATTGAATCCAGGAGCAGAATGTTCAGCCACAGCGTTGGAAAATCCATGATCTATGAAGTGGGGGATATACGCGCCCATCGCCCCCGGGAAGCTGGTACTCTTCAAGAAGGCTTCTAACCATTCTCGGTGAAGGGTACCCAAGAATTTCTGACCTATGGTGGAGGCAAAAAGAGAGTCAATACACAGTTTCATCCCAGCCAAAGGAAGAGTAGTTTCTAAACGCTCAACCCGTTCACCAAACTGAGCCTTCAACGAAGAAACCTCCTCTGACAACCTTGTCTTCTCCGCTTGAAGTGCCTTACATTTCTGGTTAGCCTCCCGTAGCTCTGCTTCGAGTATTTCCTTCTTTACTTTCTCCAACTCTACCTGGCTTTGGAGATCATCCACTAGTTGAAGGGATTGAAGAGCTCGTTCAGATACATCAGAAAACAGGAGGCCAAACTACACAAGAAACAACATTGAGAAGTAAGGTGTCTATATTTTCTCCTATTAATCATTTAAAGCAATATCTACATTGAAAATCTACATGTGTAAAACTATGAGCGGAGTGCACAACTCGGTCCTCTGAGGACAGAGCATTAAGAGCTTCAGCAGTAGGGATAGGAGTATGTCGATCTATGAAGGCCATAAGGTGATCAACACTAATATCCCCAAGGGCATCAGGAGTAGCATTAGCCGAGGAAGGTAAAGAGGACTTAACCTTGGACTTCTTCTTCTTAGAAGCATCGGAAGCAGGGGGCAATGAGGAGATTATGGCTTTTTCTGTGGAAGACCTAGTGCGCTTTGCAACTGACCCAGTAGTAGGTTTCACTGGGGAAGGGAGAACAGGGGCCTTTGAGGAGCTTTCAGGGAAATTTGAGTTAACCAACTCATAGCTGCAAAAGAAAGTGTGGAAGTATGTTAATAAATCATAGCAGTTCAAATCTTGAGGACGATACCAAGGGAAAAGAAATGGTATTACCATCATCAGGACCTAAAGGATAATCAGGACGACCGAAGCCGAAATGAGAGAGGGCTCTAGGATTTTTACAGATACTCATCACATCAAAAAAGCCATGGGCGGAAACGTTATCATTTAAATGGTTCATCACATCCAGATTCAGAGGAGAACAAATGGAAAGAGGAGGACGGGGCACCCCAGGATTCTTATAAATCCACTCATGAGGAAATTCCCAAGGAGATGGATTGGTGACGAAAAAGTAGTAGTCCTTCCAGTCCTGGACCCCTTCATGGAGTTTTTCCATGAACTTTCCGGTCCTGGGAGTACGGCCACATGTGTAAAAGAACCCGTCGGCAAATTTGCACATATATTGAGTTAGGAAGAGTTGGGCGGAGGGTTCACCACCGTTCCCCTTCATCAAAATGTAAAAACCTAACATGGCACGAATAGCGTTGGGAGTAAATTGGTTCAAAGGTATGCGAAGGTAAGTTGAAATCTCAGAAAAGTAAGGATGGATTGGAAAACGAAGGCCCGCTTTTAGTTGAGCCTCCCAAAAGGCCAGAGTGTTAGGGCCTGGGAAATTTGGGCGCTCCTTCCGATGGGCTGCCCTAACAACGTAATCAGGGGGAAAGATGCCCGAACGAAGGAAGGCGGTAACTCGTTCAGGAGGAAGCAGAGACGAACCAGAGATTTTGTTTTTCAAGGCAGGATCGGTTATGGGAAATACGGAGAGTGAGTTGGAAGTAGAACTTTCCATGGATGTCGAGTTTGATGAGTTTAGAGTAGAAGACGACATGGGATACAGTAAAAGAAAAGATGAGAAAGGAGAGGAGATACCTGTAGCGGAGTCGATTTTCGGAGGTGATGAACCGATCGATAAACTCGTGTGGGAAGAAGTTAATAGCAGAAATGGGAGTGAGAATAAAGAGGAGTGGATAAGTTTGAAAGGAAATAAAAGAGGAGTTTTTTACGAAGTGAATATGATTTTTTGAAATGATTGTGAAGAGAGAGAGAGAGGGAAAAGTTGAGAAGAATTAAATGCCCCCCAATGAAGGGGCGCGTGACTGGAAAGAGGCGGCTAGATGTCCCTTCTCGGGCAGACGCGTGGATGCGGGATTCGAGGGCAAGTTGGCGTGTAGAAGTGGAAAAGGCTTACAACTTTTTGGAAGTAATTATCAAGAAATGGAATCATCAATACTCGGAGGGAAATACGAGGAAAAGAGTGTTTAGAGGGAAAGGATTATTTTCTTTGTGATTTATATTATTATTTTCCTACTCTCTTAAAAATTATTCTTTTTTACGAGAGTAGGGGGGAGTGGTTGATGTGGATAAATACACACCTGGACCCTTGAAGGGATTAAGATAATTGGATAAAAAATGGTAGCCTCCATTAGGTCAATGGGCCTGAGGAATTGGATTAATACACACCTGGACCCTTGAAGGGATTAAGATAATTGGGCCTTCGGCCCACAAAGGGGAATTAACAGCTTTTAGGCCCAAGGAGTTGGCCCAAAGGGGAATGCATGGTATGGATCAGTCTTATCTAACTAAGTCAAAAGGAATGAGTCCGTCTTCAAGGAGGAAGACCAAATCTTCAGGGATTTGGGGCCGGATTTATAGGAATGGGCCGAGAATATAGGGAGAAAGAGTCTTTCTCTCTCCCAAGAAAGAGTCCAGGTATATAAGCTTTTCATTTTTACATTATCAGGTATGTTTTTACATAATAGATATACTTTTTACGAAATAAACAGAGAATTAAGGAGAAACGCCGTCTTATTCACCGGAATTTCCCTAAATATACAGGGGAATTCCACTTTGATTCTCCATAAGATCGATTCTGACTTGAGCGTCGGAGCTTCTACGCCGGAGCCCCCCTCCGGTGTATTTTTGCAGGTCATTTTCGGATTCTCAAGGAGATTCGCTTGAAGATTGCCAAAGACGAACGGGTAATTAGATTCGAGATTAGCAGTGCTCGTAGAGGAACGACGGATATCTAAAGGCGTTCTTTTTCGACGCATCACATATTTTTTCATCTACATTCTCATTCAATCCACCACGATCCATAACTTAACCAAACATGCTCTAAATGATTAAAAGATTAATCAAATCATTTTTCAATCTTATCGACTAGGTACTTATTCACTCCATTAGATATCGTTTGATGATGGTTTGCTTCATTTTGTGCTTCCACATCATTGATCAATTCATTACAAAAATCACTGTCACCGCTAGTAGTTTTTTTTTTTATCAGTCAAAAGATTTCATATTGTAAAAATGGAGTACAAGGGGTACTCAATCCATACAATATTCAGATAATTCTATAAGAAAAATAGTAAAAACAGCAGAAACAAAATAACCAAACAACACCTATGAGATTCAAGTAGATTTTGAGTTTTGTTCTCACAGCCTCCCAGCGTCAGACTCCATTGCTCTCCAAACATGACAAAGGATTTCTCCCAGCCTCCCAGCGTCAGACTCCATTGCTCTCTAAAAATATGAGTGATTTGGTGGTGAATCGACGGTAACTCGGCAATGACTCGGTTGTAGATTGTAAATGTATAAATTAGGGTTGATTTTATTATATTTTGTGTAAAATAATAAAAAGATAATATAGTCTTTTAAATGTGATTATTTTTTAAAAAATATTTTGGGGTGCACTCATAAAATGTGCGAATGCAGATAACTGTGGTAAAACAATAATTTGGGGGTGAACTCATAAAATGAGCTAGTGCAAATAATTGTGGTAAAAAATAATTTGGGGGTGAACTCATAGAATGAGCGGGTGTAGATAACCGTTCTAAAAAAGAAATGATAAATTTAAAAAGAAGAGTAATATAGTAAATAACAAAATATAATTTAAAATTTAAATAATACTAAAAATAACTGAAACCTGTATGACAGGTAGTATATCGTTTTTACGGTTACGACGTCACATGGCGCGATTCGACAAAGTGACAGCGTAGTCACTTTGTAAAATGTGACTACCGTAAGAATCGCCAACTTTCAATTTCAATGAAAATTATTAATTTCTTTTTTATCAAATTATCCCCTAACATTTTATTACGGAGTATATTTTTCTCCCCATCGTCACATTACATGAGTGTATGAGATTAACAATGGGTGTATATATAATTATTCCTTCCGACAATCCACCACTCCCACTCCACTATCCGGCTGCTTTAACTCAATTTCTCCAATCTCTAGCTCCCACTAACACACATGCAGGACGGTCAATCAAGGCCGGGTCAGAACCCGAACCCGGTCAAACCCGAGAGACCACCGGTGAACAAGAAGTCCAGAACGACGTCGTCCAACTCCGACGATTCCCAAACCCCACACTCACCCGCTGCCGTCCGACGCCTCTCCCCCACTCCTTCTTTCAATTCCACCACCTCCTCCACCACCTCGCCGCGCGGCGGAGGCAGCAGCAGCAGCGATGCATTCAGTTTCAACTTCTCGGATCGGGACTACATCTTCCCTTCCAATCTGGGTCCCTACTCTACTCGCAGAACCGTCTCTGTCAAATCCCCATCTTCTTCCGCCCCCAAATCTCACCCCCAAACGTCGTCGTTTCAATTGCCGGTTCGCAGCTCCTCCATGCCGCATAGTCTCACTGGTGATTCCGGAGTCGGTTCGCTACCGAATAAGCCAAAGCTGCGAGACGATAAGGATTTGAAGGCGTTGTCGATTCAAGCCTCAGGCTCGTCGTCGCTGGGTTTGATTCCTTCACCTTCGGCGGCATCTGGGCCTCATGACGCCGAAATTTCTTCTAGAGTTCACAAATGTTGCTCAATCAGAAATTATTGGAAGGTGCAATTGGTGAGTAAATTATCATTCTCCATATTTATGCTATTTCCATTTCTCACCTTCTGAATGTAATTGAGCTCAATTTCCCCCTCCAGTTAGATCACCAAATCCTGCCCTAAAAATTAAATTGAGTGATGAACAGCGTTTTGCCTGCGCATGCCCTTTATTGGTGCACATTTTCTGAATATCCCCTATATTACTAATAGCTAGTTTAGAATGCTTACGTTCTTTATATTGATTTTGCTCACGTGTCGTAATTATATGTGTCGTTATCTCAAAGAGTTACATATTTTGGTAAATATGATTTTTATATATGTCATAATTATTATGTGATTTTTTTTTTATATATGAAGATTGTATTGAGTTCATAAAATATAGAAAGTTTGACTATCACAACATTGATTATAATTAAATGAGTAATTATATTAATATTACTAATTGCTTTGATATGCATACATTTTATTTAAAAAGTTACTACTTATTTTATTCCCTTCTTGTTAGTGTAATTGTTCTTAGTGTAATTGTCAACATTCCGCGTAATATGTGAGTGCTCATTTAGTTACTGTTCTAATTGTATGCTATAATTTGAAAATAATACGTTTTGTGTATCCTGTCTGCACACAATAATATTGGTAAAGCAATTATTTGGTTTCTAGTTTGTTTACAAAAAAAAAAAAAAAATGGTTCGTGTATTTATCATTAAAAATTATAGTCTAAATTATATGCATGATGTTATGTTTTTCTTTCAGTTTGATTTAACGCCATATTTATTTATTGTATAATTTTCGTCTTTCAATAGTATTTGTTTTCCTTCTTAATTATACTATGTATTTATTATTTATTCCAAGTTTGTCTTTCGATATTAATGTTTTTAATGTATTCCATTTGAATTAATATCATATTTAATTACATTCATTAAATTTGTTTTAGAGTTTGTTGATGAAATTAATGATGAGTGCATAATGACAAATGCACCCTTCATTAATTACCCTTATTAATTAGTCTTTAATACGGTTAAGTTCTAAATAATGAGAATTTTTTTACTAGATAGTATATATATATATATATATTTTTTTTTTTTTTTTGACAGAAATAAAATTTTGAGATTGAAACAGCCAACAGGGGCAAAAGGGAGAAAAAAGTGAAAATTATCTAAAACATCAAACAATTAAAAACAAGGGTAAAATACACTACTCTGAAGCATCACTTTGTTGGGATTGGAGAGAGTATCATTTACTATTAATTAAATGTAAAATACCTTATTGAATAGTAGTTGTGGTTTCAAACTGTAGTTGATGTTAGATGAAATGAAAACGGAGTTAAGAAATTTCAGAATATGAACTTGGTGTGGAAGATGGGCTTTGAATACAAAATACTGAGTGATCTTTTTAGGTCCCAAGTATCTTTATGAAGGCTATCCATTGCTGAACTGCTCCAGGCAGTTCAGGCTTGACTTAGAATTGTCTTTGTGATGTGAAACTACTGATATCTTTATAAACCACATCAATTTTTCATGGTCCTTTTTTGTTTACGTACCTTGATGCAAAGTAGATCACCTAGCTATGTTTTTTTTTATGCCACGGTATCCGGTCCAAGGACCAACTAATTCGGGGGACCAATCCCCCCGTGGGCCCGTTTAAAGTCAGAGTTTTGCGCTCTGCATGGACATGGCCCCATAGGAATTGTTTGCACCTTAGGGGTTTCGAACCTGAGACTTAGAGAGGAGCACACTCCTAAGTCCCAAGCCTATAACACTAGGCCAACTCCTTGGGGTTAGATCACCTAGTTATGTAGGTGGGAACTATTTTGTATATGAGACTTGGAGGTGTTGTGATCTTTTGTTTGAGACCAGCGTCTTATGGGCTTTAGTTGGAAGATTTTTAGCTCACTTTAATTTAAGGCAGAGTTTTGGGTTGAGCCTAAATTCTGAGCAAACTTCAGTAAATTTTATAGAAACATCTTATATTTAAAGTGCTTCTCAGACTTTTATGACAAGACTTGTCCCTCCTAAGCTATTTCTCCATATATATTTCCTTGCTATGGTCTGTGATAACAAAATATGATATAGGCTAAGCAAACTGAAAGATTTTATGATTATGTTTTATTTTCTCTCACTATACTGTAGATAGTTATCAAGTAACCTTGTTCAATGTCCTTGAACTAGAAAATTTCTATGATTACACTAAGAATTTTAAGGCTGCAACTTACCCAGGTTCCAGAGTTGAAAAGATGGAAATTGAAAGAAGGGGAAAAAACTCTATCAAGAAAGAAGGCTGATTTTTATCTTTGAATTTTTGTTTTTTTCTTTTGCTGAAATTCGAAACTTGAAAGTTTTAATAGACTTTCAAAAATTGTGGTCATCTTTGTGCAAAAAGTGTTATTTAATTTAACGAAAATCTTTTCTGCTAATATTGCATGGTTTTGCTTCGAAATGTTGTGATTTTGAAAAAGTTGCATCATATTACTCCAGGAGGGTAATTTTGAAAATTGACCATTTTAATGAATTCATTTGGGACATATTATTTGTAGTCTTGTAGTTCTATTTCTTATGATAGATACAACTTTTTGCCTTTTTTTTTTTTGAGGGAATTACTACCATACCTTCATCGTGGGTAAGTTCATATTTTCTCTTGTTCTTTGCTCTATAATGTTGTGCTACCGACACCTTGTTCATGTAAACATGAGTCTTTTGCCTACCTATTCTTATGGAATTAAATACAAAAGCTTCATTTTTTATATTTTGCAAGATTACTCTGAAGTTATATTTATCAGCATTATAAATTTTAGGGGGCAAAAAGAAGAGCTGAATATAGTTTGATGCTTATTCTTTATTTCTTAATGTCAATTGAGTTAAAAAAATCTTTAAGGCTTAATTGTTGTTTAAGGGTTTGAGATTAACACTTGTGCCTTCACATGCAGCTCATATTTTCCTTCTTCATATCTGTTACCTATGCAATTCTCTTGCGAAGTGAAGTTGGAAGACTTAAGGTATGTACAACTTGTTAGAATGACTAAATTTACTTTCATTCCATTTTTAAAATATGACTGCCACTCCATTGATCTCCTCCTTTCCAAACGGTTCCCAAAGGCACTTGGATCAATCAATTGATAAGAGCCATAAAACTAATTATAATTATAAGGGAAGTGAAGCTGAATTTCTTCCTGTTATTTTTTGAAGTTCATTTTTTTGTATTTTTACCTGCTACAATGGGTGAGCAACCGGTTTTGAGTTGACGTGGCACATTCTTTCAATTTTGAATTTCGTCATTTTAACTCTCAAAATTGGTTACTAACCCGCTGTAGCCGGTCAACTGACTTAAAAGTTGAATTTAGAAAAAAGTTAAAACAGACAAAATTCAATTTGGGAAAATGTAGTGTCCTGAAGGCGTACTTGGACAAACGTACTGGACTAAAAAAGAAACCTTGACCCTAATTATAAGTCAGAATAACTTTGTAAACAGTAAAGTTCATCATTATTTGATTAGGAAGTATGGTATTCTTGCAGGAAGATTACCTAAAGCTACAGGGGTTTTGTAGTCATGAAAATTCTGCTCGTATGAACGGTATCACAGTTCTGGATTTCAAAACAGAGAGTTCATTTTTTACTTTAGGGAACAAAGATCCTAGAGCAATAGCTTTATGCACAGTTATCATTACCCTCATAACACCATTCGTATTATACGAATATCTTGATTATCTACCACGCATCAAAAGTCTTTCAAAGCGAACAAATGAAAACAAAGAGGTGGTTAGTTTAAAAAAAAGAGTTGCCTATATGGTGGATGTGTGTTTCTCAGGTTATCCTTATGCAAAGCTGCTTGCGCTTCTCTTTGCAACACTGTTTCTTATTGGATTTGGAGGTTTGGCATTATATGGTGTAAGTGATAGCAGCTTTTCTGAAGCTCTTTGGCTTTCTTGGACCTTTGTGGCTGATTCAGGAAATCATGCTGATATGATTGGTACTGGGCCCAGGATTGTTTCAGTTTCTATAAGTTCAGGCGGCATGCTTATATTTGCCATGATGCTGGGGCTCGTTTCTGATGCTATTTCAGAGAAGGTGGACTCGTTGCGCAAGGGCAAGAGCGAGGTCATTGAACGTAACCATATTCTCATTCTTGGATGGAGTGACAAATTGGTAATGCGCTTAAAACTTTTCGTATTACGTTGTGCTGCCATTCAGTTTACGTTGATTGTGATAAGCAGTTTGCATATCTACTGCTTGCTATATTTTTTTCATTGTGGTAATATCATTTTTGGTACCTAAAGTTTACATTTTTCCAGTTTTGGTCCCCCTCCTTACTATCAGATTTGGCCCCGAAACTATTTGAGGGTGCTACATGCAATTAATAATTATTTGGCGGTGCTAAATGTAATTAATAATTTTCAAATAATTACATTTAATCCCAAATAATTGATTACGTCAGTCAATGGACAGACAACTAATGGTGGAACAAATGAAGGAGAAAAAGTGTACTTCCCGGACCAAGTTCGATAGTGAGTGAAATAAGGGGATCAAAACTGGAAAAGGGTAAAATTTAGGGACCAAAATGATATTATCCCATTTTCTTCCGTTCCTTGGTGTGTTCTACTAACTATAATTTCCCTCAATCATGGTTTCATAGAGAAGAAGTCCTGTATCATGAAAATCTTGCAACTATATATACTGGTTTTTTCGTTAATAAAACATTGGATGACTATCATGCAAACCTGCACCACATCATAATAATCATCTCTATGTGCATGGAACTTACTTTTTACTCTTAACTGGGACTCCTAATTTCTACCCTTTAAACTTCTGGGAATTACTATTCAAACCTTAAATGATCTTAAGGTTATTAATGTCCTTTACCACAGGGTTCACTTCTAAAGCAGTTAGCAATAGCGAACAAAAGCATTGGTGGTGGTGTCATTGTTGTTCTTGCAGAAAGAGACAAGGAGGAAATGGAAATGGATATAGCAAAGCTCGAATTTGACTTGATGGGAACATCGGTTATCTGCAGAAGTGGTAGCCCTCTTATACTTGCTGACTTAAAAAAGGTACTATTTCATTACCACATTTATCACCTCTAGTTTAATTTCTTCGAGTAAATTGTAAAATTTACAATGTATCTATTTGGTGTTGTCAATTTTAGTCCCATACAAATCGGTTTTCTAAATTAAGTCTCATTCACTTTTAAAATGATGCAATTTTAGTCGTGTGAAAATTGAAAAAATAAGCATGTGCCGCTCATGTGAGCTGCTGGAATTCCATGTAGCAACCGGACTAATTACTTGTTGTCGCGTACGTGGCATAATGAGACCCAAAATATTAATTTCAATAAAAAAATTCGAAAAAAGTCACAAATTTATTAATACCCTAGAACAAAGTATTGTCAACCTATAGATATGGGAACAATTTTGTATTTTACTCGATTTCTTCTCATTTGTTACGTTAAAATACATTTCAGGGATTGTAATTTATCTTGTAGTTGAATTGTATTCAGGATCCCTTAACAGCAGCATATAGTCATTTTCTCATGTTCTTTTCATGCAGGTGTCTGTTTCGAAGGCACGTGCTATCATTGTATTAGCATCAGATGAGAATGCTGACCAGGTCATTACTTTTGATTCTAAAATCGTTTACTCTGATTTATGCTTGTCCAAATATTAAATTCATATATTTTCGAATCAATCAGAGTGATGCACGGGCTCTCAGGGTTGTGCTTAGCCTGACAGGGGTGAAGGAAGGGTTGAGGGGCCATGTTGTTGTAGAAATGAGTGATCTTGACAATGAGCCCTTGGTGAAGCTTGTTGGAGGTGAACTCATTGAAACAGTTGTTGCACATGATGTGATTGGTCGACTCATGATACAGTGTGCTCTCCAGCCTGGCCTTGCTCAGGTCAGATCCTGTAAATCGTTTTTTTATCAAGTAAACTTCCAAATTGGACTGGGTGTTGGCGATGTTAGTCCCATACAAAACACTTTTCTCAATTAAGTCTCATAGCTTTTAAGAAGCTGCAATTTTAGTCCTATATTGCCCATTTTTGTTTTGAATGATAATTAATTTGTGATTTAAAAAAAAATTCAATTTAAATTTATATGTTTGTTTGGGTCTCATTATGCCACGCAACTAATTTTAGCCCGGTTGCTACATGGAATTCCAAAAGCTACAGTGAGCGACACGTTCAAAAATCCTGCAACCTTTCTACCACACTGGCCTTGAACTTGTGATTAACGAACCATAGTTTTAATGTTGACGAATAGAAAAGGGCAGAATTGTTCAACACTCCTTTTAATTTAACTCTTATGAATGTTATATCTATACACCTAATATTTGTTGAGTATCATTCAGTCAATTCACATATTGAATTTTCTAGTGTGATTTAGAAACTTCCATTCTTCCCTCCTGATAATTAACTTACAAGAAACTTAACAAAATAAAAAAAGAAAAATATTTTGAAAACTTGTAGCAAATTCATATGTCTTGTGGTGGTTCCTTGTCCTCTTTCCTAAAAAATGTCACATTTATTCAAACTTATATTTTTCTTTTTGTATATACAAAAAATGAAGTGCTTAAAATGCTTAAGTTGCTTCATTTAGCCGGAAGATAGTGTCACCAACCACTTGCATTTTTCTTGGGTTTAATATATTCTTAATTTGCAGATATGGGAAGACATTTTGGGGTTTGAAAATGCAGAATTTTATATCAAAAGATGGCCGGAATTGGATGGACATTGTTTTGAAGATGTTCTCATTTCTTTCCCTGCTGCAATTCCTTGTGGGGTAAAGGTTTCTGCAGATGGCGGAAGAATTATAATAAACCCGGATGATAAATATGTTCTACGAGCAGGTGATGAAATTCTTGTAATAGCTGAGGATGATGACACATATGCCCCAGGTCCCTTACCACAGGTTATATCTTTTTCTTGGATTTAAATTTAAGACACATAGGGTCCCTATGAGGCTATGACTTACTCTCAAACCTCTTTTTTTTTTTTCTGCTTCATAATGTGATTCTCATATATGTCCTCTGCAGATCCAGAAGGGCCTATTTCCTAGAATAGCTGATCATCCAAAATTCCCTGAAAAAATCCTTTTTTGTGGTTGGAGACGTGACATTGATGATATGATTATGGTATTATTTCTTTCATTTATTCATTCATTCATTCTTTTTTTTTTTTTTTTTTAAGTTTATTTCTTAAATTTCCATGTTTATCTTGTGAGTTTCATTTTTTTTACATTCTATATCCATTGTTCTATTGAGGTTGATATAAATATCGTTAAAACTGTTTATATTGTCAGAGCAAGACTTGTTGCTTGAAGAAATCATCTTTATTTATGACTTAAGATGTGTTGGTGTCTGGTTGCATAGAGTAAATTATATAATTGGTCTCACATCTATTGGATGTTGATGATTACTTTGTGATTTTTTAAATTTTTTTTTAATTGAATTTAATATGTCTCATATGCCAAGTCATTATTTTGGTTGTTACATGGAATTCCAGCAGCTCACGTGAGTGACTGAGGTCACTGAGCGTGCAAATATCCTGCAGCCTTCTCAATATATGACTAAAATTTCATCATTTTAAAAGGTATGGGACTTAATTGAGAAAACTGATTCGTATGGGCATAGTTATTAAAGGCGTGCCCGAGGCGCATGAGGCTCAAGGGTCTGTGCCTTTTCATGGCTGAGGCGGGCACAAATTCTGAAGTGCACAGAGGTTGCGTGTTTTCTGCTGCGCCTCAGCACGCCTCGGCATGCCTCAGCTATACATTGACATCTTTTTTTACACTTGTTTTAGTTGTTATCCACTTATCCTTAGTTAAAGAGTATAAACCCATACGAAATTGGTTGCAAAATTCTGAAGTATGTTTTTAATCAGTCCTAATATCAGTCTTCATCCCTAGAATAAGGTTACAATCATCCTAATTTATTCTTGCAACGGCATATAAATAAATTTGCAGTCTTTTCTCTTTTTGTTCTAACTCCACCTCTAGAAAACTCGTAAAACTATGGCTTCTTTGCTTTGTATGGCTAAGCTCTCGTTAGATTATGAAATCTTCAACCTGGAATGTGCACACATGATCTTTATTCAATGCTGAATTACATTATGAAACAATTTCATTACCATTTATAACTTCTTTTTCAAATCCTATTTTGTTTAGAAACGTCATCCTAGGTTGTTTAACTTATCTCTAAACTTTATTTGGAGTCCATTGGGTCTTTCCTGAATTTGTCAGTGAGCTGCTGCAAAGTAATCTTGGAGTTTTCATTAAAAAAAGAGGGGAAATACTGTGGAGAATCACTGTTGCGGTGGTATTATGGTCCATATGGTTAGAAAGGAACTAAAGGATTTTTGAGGATGCTTATGAGACCATAAGTGAGATTTGGGATAGAATTAAACATAGAGTTGCCGTATGGTCAGCGAGTCACAGTGTATTTAAAGGTCTATCCTTGTCGGATATAGCTAGGGACTGGTGTTTTGCATTGTAAAAATCTGACGTACATGATAGGGATCTCTCGTCCCTAATGTTTCAGCAATAAAATCTATGTTTTCTTATAAAGAAATTTTTTCTAAATTTATTTGCTGTTCTATTGTCCATCTTTTAGGTACTAGAGGCATTTTTGTCTCCGGGATCAGAATTATGGATGTTTAATGAGGTTCCTGAAAAGGACAGAGAGAGAAAGTTAAAAGACGGTGGACTAGATATTTCTGGATTGGAAAACTTAAAACTTATTCATCGTGTAGGGAATGCAGTCATCCGTCGACATCTGGAGAATCTTCCATTAGAAACATTTGATTCTGTAAGTTTATATGCTGGAATTAATATGGTGTTTATTTTTTTGGAGTGTGAATTAGTATAAAGTGTTTGAGAAGATGTAATGTATAACTTTACTAAGCTAAAATATTGAGCGTGGTGGAGAATATCTCAGTATGAGTGTCCGTTTTAGTAGGAAATTTAATCTTTTTTATAGACTCTAGAATATGTTAATGTTCAGAAGGAACTGAATAAATGGAGAAATTTAAGTAAATATGATTATTCTATAATTCCAAACAAATTTTAAAAATAGATGCTCAATTCTATTCAATTCCTTCCCCAATTTGTGTTGTGTTTGGATCTGATGCCAGACGAACTAGAATCCTTAAAGTTCTAGATTAAATCACGGATTAAATGTGTGTAAGCCTTTTTCTTGTCAAAGAGCAGTATGTTTTGGAGGAAATTGTGGTGCCAATATTATCAAATTATGAGTATGAATACATTTGCTTGGTGGGTGTCTAACCATTTTTGTGTCAAATATTGAGATAGATTGTTGGTGTGCTTTGTAGGCCTTTCTGTCTTTCTTGTTTGGGATTCTTCGTCCCTTTGTGCTCGGTTTTCTTATATATCAATAAAATAATTGTTTCTTATTTTACAAAATAATTAGGACCTCCTTCAGCAAGTCTAAATATGCTACTTTTGTCCAACCAATTGTGGAATAAGCTGGATCAGCACTGTCATTTTAGAAAATCAATTCAAGAAATGGTGTTAGCATACTTTCTGTAAATCTATAACATGTGATTATTACCAGATTGTCTAAATATGAATTAAAAATGATTTACACTGTTCTGGAGAATCTTAATCAAACTTGGTCAATGTCCGTTTTCGTGACAGTATGACATTGTGGCTGTTTGGTGATGAACGTATTATTCTGTAAATGAAATCTTTAGTGACCAGCCATGACAGAATGCATTTTGTAGAGGGTCCAAAGGAATTTAGCACTCTTAGTTTAATGGATTAACTGCAAAATAAATAGACTTTTTAACGTTTTTTAATTAAAACATACTATGTTTTTAGAATTTGCAATTCAATACATGACCATTCAAATTGTTGCAATTCTATCCCGTGACTATTTGTCGGCAAAGTCCTGCTGACGTGCTAGTGTATAACAGAAGGTGGTGAATTTATTGCAATTTTTTTAAAAAAAATTGTGGCTTCTGCATCAGCATAAGTGGCTGGAAAATAGTCATATGATATTGCAACAATTCAAAAGGTTGTGTATTGATTTGCAAATTTTAAGCACACATTGTTATTGTAGACATGTGAAAAAATGTCGTGATTCTTTGTGCAATTAACCCTAGTTTAATGATTGTGCTAGTTTATTAATGGACATGATTTTATGTTGGAGCCTGCCTTCAGTTTTCTGAAATGAACAAGGAGTTGTGAGATTTAAGTTTGTAGGTTAGGGTGGTGGGGCCATTACTAACTCTAAGAGACCAGATTTTAATTCTTGCAGATGAATCTGTAGAAGACTCTATTGTTCACTCCGATTCACGATCCCTTGCCACACTCCTCCTTATCAGAGATATACAGGTCATTTCTCTTCCACCTTCATTTGTTATTCACATCTCTTTTTTTTTTTCCTTGGGATATCTTTTTTGTACCCTCCCCCATTTTTTTTTTGTTTGGTATCCTTCATTAGTAGTATTGTTTTCTAGGCTGCAATTGCTCTTTCAATTTTAAAATCAAATGAACGAAAGTGATTGCTATGTCATGCAGAGAGATGTTAAGTAAGTCTGGGTCCGGCGGGCTAGCCCGTTTAGCCCCTAAAAATGCAGGTTTATACCCAAGTCATTTTGGCCTGAATAGTTTAGCCCCACGGGCAAAACACTCTAGCCTGCCGGTTGAATGGGCTCGCCTGCTAGCCCAGTTAAAATATATATATATATATATATATATATATATTTAATTTAGTAGGTGGAAATAGATTTAAATTTAAATCATAGATATTGTATCTAATTTGGTATTTCACTATTTTGAGTACTTGAGTTTTGTGGGAATTAAATCTTGGATAATGGATACACTTTTATACATTGTCATCCTTGATTCTTTTCTTGTTGCTTGTTGGATTTATGTTAAAAACTTAGTGCTCATATAATATTAAATGTTAATGTTAATCTTCATTCTTGTTGTTTGTTGGATATATGTTAGAGCTTATGTATATTAAATGTATAACACTCGGGTGCATCAATAACTACTACTGTTCAATAAAAACAACTAATACCTTTTAGTAAAACAATTAATACCATTGAAAAAGAGGGGGTCTTGTGTAAGACGGTTTTATGTATGAGACGGAGCTCCATTTTAATCTTTATACCTTATTTTGCTTTAAAACATGATTCAGGTAGGGTCATGCAATATATACGAATGAGACCATCTCATACAAGTTTTTGTCATTTCAAAATGTACTTGGGTTGCATGGTGTAACGGGTGCATAGAAGTATTCGCCTAAATGTATATGTTAAAAGACTTAAAAGTCTAAAGATAGTAATCATTCTTTTAATATTATTGTATTGTGATATTGTTTTATATTAAATTTTTTTTTTTAAAATTTGGAGCCCGTTAGTGGTCCATTTAACAGGAACCACTAGGGTTAGGATTAGGTCCAATTATTAGCGAACGCTTAAAGTGAACCGTTTAGCCAGCAGCCCTGTAGGGCTGGCCCTAATGGGCTAGAGTCAGGCCGTTTGACATCATGCTAGATGCTTATTCATTGTGTGGCTTAGAAATGCAGATGTCAGTCAATTGTCTTCTGAATCATGCCACTTCATGTTTAAGTCTGTTTTCATAGCTTTGTCTGTTTTCAGTTTTCATAGTACATATGTCAGCAGTAAACACTGGTTTCAAATGCTGACGACTATTTTAAATCGCATGCTCATTGCTACAGTCAAAGCGACTTCCTTACAAGGACACTACTAAGTCGTCGTCTCCATTACGGCATTCTGGGTTTTCTCAAAGTTCGTGGATTCGGGAAATGCAGCAAGCTTCAAACAAGTCCATCATAATAAGCGAAATATTGGATTCTAGAACTAGAAATCTTGTGTCCGTAACAAGGATTAGTGATTATGTACTATCAAATGAGCTGGTGAGCATGGCACTGGCCATGGTAGCAGAAGACAAACAAATCAATCGTGTCCTAGAAGAACTTTTTGCAGAAGAGGTACGGTATTCACTCTTGCATTTTCATATATATATATTTTTTTCAGAAATGGGTGGTAACTGCATAGATAGATCCATGGTGAAAAATAATTTGTTTTCCTCTTCTTTAATTCTCCAAGTGATGGTGAATTAGGATATCTAATGTGCACAAAAGTATGCTAATATTGTTTTTAGATATGATTATAATATCCCAGAAATACTATTTCTGTTGCAACAGTTGGAATGCCATTTTAATCTCTCTTTTCCTCAGATTTTACATCAGTAACCTGTTCTTAGTTTGCTCATATACAAACAACTATTATGATGTCAGTAACTTTTGCATTGGCCTAATATACAATTTTTATGTCATTGGTGTAGGTCCGGATTAGCACAAATTTGGTACAGTTTACAATTTGTATATGTAGAAGATAGACATCTTCTGTTAAAGTAAACCTGGATAGCAAAAACGTGATCGCCACAAAAATCACTGCCTTTGACTAAATTACATTTTTAAGTAAACTTTTGCATAATTGCAAAACTTACATTTGAGACACCAGGCAATTCGGGCCCTGCTCGATATACGTATGCCGGTGTTAAATTCATGAACTTTCCCAAACTGCCCGGTATCTCGATTATAATAGAGATGTTAAAGCCATGATTTTTATTTAAATTATCCAAAAGTTTGATTAAAAATGCAACCAAATCAAAGGTCGTGATTTTTACGGCCATCTCCCTCAAAATGTGATAACAAGAAATAACCCGCTAAATATAACTACCTTTGCATCCCATGGTTTCTAACTTATCAGCAGTCGCTTATCAATCTTTTTGTAGATTATGATGCTAGAGTTTCTGTATTTTTTATGCGATTGTCTGCATCTAACTGGGATTCATATCCAAATTGTGTGTAAAGCTTATCTATTCTGCAACTATTAATTGTAAAAGGTTTATCAATATTTACAAATGAACATGACTAAGTGCTAGAAATTCCTATTCATTACACATGGTCTGTAGTGAATTAGGCTCACATGGGATACTGTTTAGTATACTAAATCGTATGGCCAAGTTCATCATAAAACTTTTGTGAACTACATTCATAGAAGTTTTTTTTGTGTATTCATTAATGATTAGTGCATGATGTGCAGGGAAATGAGATGTGCATAAAGCCTGCAGAATTCTATCTTTATGACCAGGAAGAACTCTGTTTCTACGAAATAATGTTGAGGGGTCGTCAGCGCAAGGAAATTGTGATTGGATATCGAGTTGCAACAGCAGAGCAAGCAGTGATCAACCCCGTAGGAAAATCAACACCACGTAAGTGGTCCACTGACGATGTTTTTGTAGTCATTTCAACAGGCGGATGATATTAATGAAAAAGAAAATCACCCAGTGCTCCAAATAACGAAGAACGAGAATGCTTCGATGAGTTGAGATGATGCAGAAGGTGGAAGAATGGAGATAATGTATTCCTCTGAAGAGAAACCAGCTATTTAAGGTGGAAAAAAAATGGGAGTTAAAAGAGATTTTTTGAGGTCGCCTTGAGTAAGGGATTTTGCTCACCTGAAGATGACTGGGTTATAATGATTGTAGGGTAGGGTTAACTCTACGAAATGTTTTTAGCAAATTTGAAATGCAATCGAATGCTGTACAATGAGTTATGTAAATCATTGAGAATAAATTAGTGTATGAGAGTATGAGACAGTGTAATAATAGACACGCTGTGAGGCGAATTCAAATTAGATGTGTTGTATTGACCAACTCGTCAGGTCGACTAATTAGGGAATTAATATCACCGGCGGAAATAGCAGGAATTTATAAAGCATATTTTTTTTCAATTAATGACACCACTAGTAGTACCAAAAAGTTAATTTCCATTTATATTAACATAGTAATATGTTTTTTTTTTTTTAAGGAACAAACTACTAATATGTTTGGTCACTGACAACAAAGATTTTGGAATAAAGGTTTTGAGGTGATTAAATTTTTTAAAATATATTGAGGAACGATTGGGTTGTTGAGAATGAATATGATATTTTATTAATCATTTTTCCTCTTTATAATCATTTTTTCTTGATCATTCACTTATTTATTAACCAACAATATTGTTGTTCTCCCAAATTAAAAAAATTTAAAGTAACAATATAGGTATCTCTCATTATAATTTACAATTTAATAATTTTCATTATTCATCAATGAATAATGTCAACCAAATGCCCCCTAAAAAATGTGAGTATATTAAAAAAAAAAAAATTGGAAGGATAAAATCAAGCCAAACACTCCTCTTAAATGAAAAACCGAAACTAATCAAATAATTTTGTAAAGATTAAATATAACAAATCATCATCAATTCACATCTAAAGTCTTTTTTGAAGTCAATTCACATCTAAAGTCTGTAGTTACCAAAACTACACTATCCACATTATAATTAATTACACTATTAATTTTAAATCAGCCATCCCCAATTTAATCAGTAGCACGAGACTTTGTGAACTGCTATTTAACTTTAGCACACACAGCATTCTTTTCGCATTGCCTCCCGCTCTGTCAGTTTGTTACGGCTGCAATACCTCTGCATATATACACACCGCGCGCATAACTACTCTCTCTCTCTCTTTCTCTTTCTCTCTCTACATTCATACAAGCTTCATATCTGCATTTACTCCTCGTCATTAAGATTTCAACAACAGCTGGGACAAAATGTTCTACTCTCACCAGCTGCTAGCTCGGAAAGCTCCTCTAGGCCAAATATGGTGTGAATTTCATTTACTTTATTGCTCTCTTCTAGATTTAATAATACAATTTGTAATGTCATGAGTTTCTGCTATAGGGATTGGTTGATTTAACTTCTAAGAAATTTTTTATGGCCGTTGATATCATGTGGCGCGAAATATGATAATATGTAGTCTGTTTCGGATTTGGAGCGTAGGATTTTCTTAATTTTTGAACTGTTTCTTTGATGTGAGTTAGTGATCTCGAATTGAGCTGTTTCTGTGATTTTCTTCTTTAATCATAGCACCTACTCTGTTTTTTGGTTTCGTGCTTGCTCTGTATTAACATTTGCAGACTGAAATTTGAAGAAAAGTACATATTGAAAGCTTAAGTTAAGCTAATAACTGCTTTAAAGCAAGTGAGAGTAGCACTTCTTCATAGTTTCTTCATTCCTTGAGACTCTGTGTGTGTCGATCGCGAACATTTGCAGACTGAGAAATTTGAAGAAAAGTACATATGGTGTTTATTGAATTGAAAGCTTTTTAAACTGAAGAGAGAATAATAGAATTACAAACTGCAAGCCTAATATACTAATCCCTGAACGTCTAGAACTAAATAACTGCTTTAAAGAATGAATAAGTGAGAGTAGCACTTCTTCATAGTTCTATTTAACACTTCTTCTTTCCTTGAGACTATGTGTTCTATTTAAGCGCGGATTGTAATTGTAATTCTTTGTTTGCCAATGAGTTTGAAGGATGGCGGCAACTATGCATGCGAAGATTCACAGACGAAAGTTAGATAAGCTTAACATTATCAAAATTTGGTGAGATTTTCCTCCATGATTTTTTTAGAATAATCGTTTTATTTTACTAGTCCATAATTCGTTAATTCCAGCTGATTTTGTTACAGTGAAGAAATTTTAAATCCTTCAGTCCCAATGGCTCTCAGACTTTCTGGAATTCTCATGGGTAACGTTTCAACTTCAATGTTTGTTGTTTGGATTGTTTTGCTCACAGAATCTTAACGTTCGTTTTAAAATTAAATTTCCAGGTGGAGTAGTGATTGTTTATGAGAGAAAAGTAAAACTACTCTTCGGTAGGCTTCATTAAGTTTCTTATAGAATTTCCCTTTTTTTGGTTGAAATTCAAATGTGGTCTTATGAAGTTAAATTCCTCATACCTGCTAATTTCTGTTTCTTCTTGGGATTTTTTATGTCGGTTTATCAAGATGATGTCACCCGCCTACTGGTAAGGCCACTGATTCCCGCTGACGTGATCAATCGACCCAATCTTCTCTCATTCCCATTGGGTTTTCTTCATAATGACCCTATAGCTGGCAATTAGGATTTGATGTTATATAATCGTGAATTTCTACTTTTAATTTTGCATAGGTTGAAATAAATGAAGCTTGGAAAGTTAAAGCTGCTCCATCAGATCCAACTAGACTTCCCAAAGGCAAATCTAAGGCCAAGTGAGTGTCTCCGTTCTCTTTAATAAAATTGTTTGAATGCGTTATTTAAATCTGTGTGAAATTGATGTAGCCATATTTTTTCCTTTGAAATTTGATATTGGATCATTCCAAAAAATACCATGATTAATATATTATCCTAGTTATTGGAGATTTTACTTGCAACATATTTATCCTATAAAGCAACGATAGATGTCAGAGAAACTGCATTTTTCTTTCCTTACCTCAGCTATCGCATCCAAACCACATTGTATACACTGGGAAAGGTTGTGGTTGATAAAGTACTAGCTCGGATGGGCATTAATTTGAACTCCTATTCCTTATGCCTTTTCAATGTTTGGATTGTATAGATATGAATCAGTTACATTGCCAACAAATCGAGATGAAGACCTGGGGGAGATTGAAGAGTCACTTCATTATTCTAATGAAACCATTATGGATTTTCAACAGACCTCCTATTTTGCCATGGTAATGGTATTGAATTTCTAGTTCTTATATAATCTACTCAGTGTGAATGTCCCACCATAAACATGCTGTAATGAGTTGGAGGGTTGCTGAGTTGTTTATGTGTCATTCAATACCAAAGTGAATGAACTAAGAGACTTTGTTACTTCCTATATAGTGCTTGTATTCCTTTTTTAGCTAATGTGTTTAATCTCATTAATTGTTCTTTTGTATAAATATACATGGATGCTTCCTATTAGTATAATGACAAAAAACTGCAAGTATGTGGTTTATATCTTTTGTAGAAATCATGGTGTCCCACATGCTAATGTGGAATCCGATTTCTTTCAGAGACTGGATACTGTGGAGGACCCCTTTTTAAATCAAAACCAGGGTATAAATGAGGACCAACATCAAGGTATCTGGGATACCTTTGAATATTGGATTTGTGTGTACTCTCTTGTTTTCTAGTTTGTAAAATCAACTAATAATCTCTTGTTTTCTAATTTGTAAAATCCCGATCTATTTTCTATTGCAGCTGATGCTGCTAATATTACCTTGGATGATAATTATGATTCGTATCAGAGAGATGCCTCTAACTTCAATCGCTACGAAAGGTATAAATTGAAACTGTGACTTGTATGTTTCTATAAAAATTTACGAGTCTATAAGTTGCACTAGCACACCCAGCAAAACCTTCACTCTGGATATTTGGAGTGTCATGACTAACAAGTAACAAGACAGTTTTCTTTTAATCACCCTACAACTATGTGTCTACTCTGAGCAATGTTACAGGTTTGATATTGAAGGGGATGAGGAGACACAATTCAATCCCACTTTTCCAGAGCATACTGAGTTCCCTAGTACTCTCGTACCATCACCACCTCGTCCCATATCGTCACCACCTCCTCCAGAGGAGCACCATATGCGTAAGTGTTTTTGGTAATCAGTTATTGTGAATAATTGGAGTGATACCAGCATATTAATTTCCATTGTTGCTGAAGTTTCTTGCAGAACTAAAGTTGATTTGCATGTGGTATACATATTTAGGTTATCAAATATGTCACAGAAGATACATAGAACTTATGATAAATCCTTCTCCTGTTGCTTATTTGAGTAATGTATCAGCGTAGAAAGTAAAATGAGGTGTCAGCAGACAGAATTGCATGCAATATTCAAATCAGAATATGTTTTTATAGCAATGAGTAATATTTCCACAGCTGTCTCAAATTTACCGATATCTGATAAAATAGGCAGTGTTTTGCTTGTTGCTTCTGCATCACCCCATCCTTGCTGAATTACCTGAGCCTTTTATCTTGGGCACAAAGACCCTTGTGATGTGCATTTGGCGACATTTAATTGCGTGAATGTGAGGCCTATAATTTCATCTTTATTCTAATGTCGGCAAATATTGCAGCTGATGAATTACATGAACGACATCTTGAGGAGCTAGTCAGGCAGCAAGCTGTTGACAGCAAGAACACTAATCTGGTAGTCTAATATTCATGGAATTATTAGGGGTGCATTGATTCTAGAGTTCCTCACACATATTTCTTCTTTAGCAGGATCAAATGAGGCAAAGGCATGCTCGAAGGAGGGCAAAGAGACCTGCAGCTTTTGCAATGGATTATGACCAAACTATCATTCCTAGTCACACATATACATCTTGGCTTAAGAATTCCAGTGACATTGTGTCTGGAAGAGGAAGGAAAAGAAAGGTGATACTTGTGCAAAAAAATTTCATCTTTTTACATGTACTTAGATAGTTTCAATCTGCTCAAGCATCGAAGCAAAAGATTGTTTCATTTTCTGGTCTTTTGGAAATGGTACATTAAGATTAATGGCATGGAGTCAATCTGCAGCGGCCCATGGATTCCTTCTCCATGATGAAGAAGGGCACTCTCATAGACCTGCCTTCTGTTGTACTGGTGGAGAAGTTAATAACGAGCGAACATAAGGTTCATTATCCAACACCACTTTGGAAACAATGGATGAGAAGTATCCATCCTCCACATGATTCACCTTCAGGTTAGATTTTCTTCACATTATGCTCAAATTCCTATTGAATAAATATTTGAAGGTTAAGGTTTATATGGTTGTACAGTTCGAGCCTCTCATCCTCAACCACCAGAACCAGAACCATCATCATCATCTCCACCTGAAAGAAATCATTTTATGGAACCAACTGGAGATGTAAGCCATACTTTCTTCTTTTTTTTTTTTAATGATATCTTTCTTTTGGTCTAATTAAGAATTTTTATTGTGAAGCCATCTGAAGAGTTTCAAAGAGCAAACGCCCATGACATTGAGATTTCCCAAACAGTAGATCTCAAGAACAACCTTAAATACAATGGATTTGGAACACATGAGGCTAATGGAGTGAGTTCAGCCAACGCTAATCCAATGGCCACCCCAGGAAATTCCGGTACACTAGTATACCCTTTCATGATACGTAGATTTCTGATACTTACCAATGAATATATGCATTCATATATTTATGATGCTATAGGTGATGAATGGATGTCGATCCCCAGCTCAGACTCACACAATGCAGATGTCAATTCAGGAAGGTGAGGTTTGCCTATATAACTCATGTAGATAGCATAATGATGTAAACAGTAATTCCCCGTTAAAAAAAATGTAAACAGTAATTAATTATTTTAATCCCGAACAAACAACCAGATTAGGCTCTTCAGTAAGTATGCATTACCATGGTTCAGGTCTGCAAAAAAACGACCCTTTTCAGCTTCTAAGAACAGTGGAAATGGCCTTGAACCAGTAGCAGAAGAGCTCTCATGGGAAAATCCTTTATCAGACTTTAAGTTTCCTAAACTATCTGGATATGACTTCACATCAGATCATGATGGTAATTGAGTCTTGCAACTCTATTATTTCCAGCATTTATTCTCTTAATATAATTATGTACTTAATTGATTTTTTTTTCTATGTTGCAGAGCTTTTCGTTGAAACTGGACCTACACAAACTCAAAAGCGTCCGGTTATTAATCAGCCACTCGACCAGATAACCGATTCCATCAGAAAGTAATCTTCCCCAAACTTTCTAGTACTTATTCACAACTGAATTTTTGTACAAAGATTTCAAATTAGATCTTAGTAAATCATTTTCACAGTTGATCCAATTAATACAGGCACTTGAAGACTCATTTTGAGACACCAGGAGCTGCTCAAGTTGAATCTCTAAATCAGTTGGCACTGGGGATGAACAAAAAGAGAGCAGCAGGTTTATTCTACCAGGCTTGTGGTATTATTCACTTTCACTTGATTATTATCCTATTTTGTTACATTTGATACTTCCACCTTTACATGATTAAAAATCTATACATTAGTTCTTGCTACACGAGAGTGGATAACAGTTGAACAAAGGGAGCCTTATGGAGACATACTGATTTCCAGAGGGGCAAAGATGTAAGAACAACAGGATGAGTTCAGGCATAGTGTTACTTATCGAGAGGAGTTTGTTCTTCTTCAAAAGATCCTTAAACTTCATTCTTTTGTCCTTAATTAGTGTTTATACATGGTATTGTTAAAAAACACTATTTAGAACATTTGATGCTCTACCTACTGTAACTGGAGCTAGTGTTTATATGTTTAATTGTTGATATGAAGTCAAAACATCAATCTTGTTTATTACAAAAGTCGAGCTTCCATTTTTACCAGTATAATTTAAAAAATCACCAGTAATCCCCAGATGAAGAACCAACCTACTAATTTCCCTCTCAACAATTTTGGAAATCACATTTATATTACTAGCATGGCAAGCTCTCAAGTTGTTGATTACCAACCAGTATAGGTGAGCCCTCTGCAGTACTTATTGCGAACCTTTGACTGTGATATTTAAGTGAGCTTTCAATCCATAACTCAGCTTTTGAAGACACAACTAATGTCTGGCTTATACCCCTCCCTCGTCTTCCATCCGGCAATTGTAGTTTTGACACTGTTTTTGCCTCTTCTAAGCCAAACAATCAAAATTTCCTAAAAAAATCATAATGAAAGTCAACTTGTTCAATTTAAATTGATGAAATAAAATGTATTGACAATTTTATAATGATTTAGCTTATAAATATAATAGTATTTCATTTTTATAATAATGTTAATCGGACCCCATACCCAAAATTTATGTCTCCGTTCGGGTACTATATAAATAACGCGCGTTGATATGTTTTGGGGGTGAATACGAGATCTTTTTATGTAGTTTGTTGGAGAAGGGGAGTTCTTGTACACGTATACAATTGTCAGACGAAAAGTCTAAGTACATTTACTGTCTAAGTCAAGTAACGATCGAAGACACCGAAACTCAAATGCAGAACTACCAACTCCAATAAGGATGAAATTTTGTTGCAAATACATCATTGGCCCAATGCAAAGATTAATTTTGGGCTAATAATGTGGGTGAGCAACAAAATAAACTCTTAACCCGGTGTATAGAATTTACTTAGTTGTAAGGGCCAAAGTGTATTTTGAGCCAAAGTTTCAAAATGATATAATTACAAGTGAGAGTAATGAGAGTAAATACATCATATTAAAAAAAGTGAGAGTAATGATACAAAACTAATTTAGGTCATTTTCTTTTTTAGAATATAATTGAGTTAGAGTTTTTTAAGTTCATAAATCATTTAATAGAGTAAGCTTATTTTAATAATTTTATAAGCTCTGAACATAGATGGGGTGGCAGGATGGAGTGTAGCTTATTAGACATAGATGGGGTGGCAGGATGGAGTGTAGCTTATTAGATAAGTTGAGGTATATATTTATTTATACATAATGTTTTAGAGCTTATTATAAGCATTAAATATATAGTTTATTTTAAGATCTTATTATTTTATTTAATAAATTTAGAGAATTTATAATTTTTTAAAAAATAAATTTAGGGAAGAGAACTGAAAAATGCAACACCATTTACCAAAAAGTGCAAGTCACTAAACTGAAAAATGCAACATAGACTAGAGTGCACAACATGCACTCGAGTCCATAGCAGACCAACCCATAGAAAAATGACACATCAATACAATCAATTATTATATATATACAGTAAAACCTCTATAGATTAATAACCTTGGATCATGAAATTTTATTAATTTAGAGAGGTATTAATTTATCGATAAATTAATATTTTATTAATTAAAAGAGAGACTTTTTAAATTCAACAAATTTAGTACATACGTATTAAAAATAAATGAGTTCGTATATGTTTCATTGATTATATTTGTGTATCAACCAAATTTTTATAACCAATTAAATATATTCATGTATACTATTAATTCATTGTATACAATTAACTATTATATTCATGGACGCATGCATCAATTTATTGGAATTACTTAAATATACATGTTTACATTAATTCGTTGCACTTAAATAACTATTATAGTCAATTAAATATATTCATGCATGATTAATTAAACATATATAAATCTCAATATGGAAATAAAATAATTCATAACTCTCAGTCATGTCTTCTCATCTGAAAGGCATCACAAATTCATCCATGAATAATCAAATGCGTAAAACATTATGTGAGTATAAAAGATCGAGACCATTCTATGGGCACTCAAAAAGATTTACAAGAGTAGGTTGATAAAAAAGATTTATAAGAGAGACCATACCATAATATTTATAATTGTAATATTTATGATCAATTATTAATTTAGAGTTTTAATGGGACCTAATATTTATAAAGGGATTTTTCGAAAAAATATTATCTTATTATCTTATCGAATTTGATGATTTTTTACAAAGGCTCAAGTTGGGACTGAAATTTTTTATTATTTTAAAGAGTTTATTAATTTATAGAGATTTTATTGTATATATATACACTTCATGAGAAATTAATCTCAAATCGACACATCATCATATTAAAAACTCCCTATTAGTATAATAGTAACGGGATGGAAGTTCTTTCCCTCCAATAAGCCAAACTCAAAAGTATACTTAACCTAATAAAAGAATTATTATTACTTTTTATATTATTATTGCATGCTTAGTTACAATACCAGTTAGGCAATTATATAGTTTCACTTTAGAAGATATATTTTTTTTTTAAATAAAGATTATAAAAAATTATATGTGAAGTTGTGAACAACTATGTCTAAAAGTATATTGTGTAGTTTAGAAATTTTATACTATTTTGAAAATGATTTTTCATCTAAACTCTATTATTTAAATAACTTAATTAAAGGCTTTGCATTTAATTAGAATCAAGTTTATAATTTGTTATTTAATTGATCAAATATATATATAAATTTGTGTGTTTGAGAAATGTCAAAGAGTCAATTGAATATGGGTACTTCTGAGTTATTGATTTAATTAGTCGTTAATATATAACACAGCTAATTAAATTAGTGAAGTACAGAATGAGGCATTTGAACTAATAAAATGATAGAGCATATATCACATCATAGCTAGCTAGCTAGTTCATCTCTCATCAATATTAATGCCATAAATATACATAAAATATCCATGATAAAAATAACAAAAATAAAAGTGTGGTTGCAGTTGTAGGCTACTCCAATAATTATAACATTCAATAATGTTACTACATTTTACCAATATTCCTTTTTTTTTTTTTAAAGTGAATTGCACAATTGATTTTTTTTTTCATGATTTGCAGTATTATTCCTTTTTTTTTTTCGGATCTAGAGAATGGTTTTTTTTTTTTAATTTATTATTAAAACAACTAAAAGTTTGAACAGCATGCACACATCTTTTTAGATCTTATTTCAAAATTTCACATAAATTCGAAACCGCCTATGCATTTTCTTTTTGTCTTTTCTTTATTATTCAAAGAGATTAATTTAGTTATTGTATTTTCTGATGCAAAATTGATGATTTTTTTTTGGTTTAAAATGTAGATTATGGTCGACAAATGGAATTAAAAACGACTGGAGGCAATATGGAGAGTATTTATATAGATCGAGTTGATTGGAAAGAGAATATTGGAACCAATTAAAAATTACAAAATCAAACTATATATGTACATACTAAAAGTACTAATTAACTAGCTAGATCACATAAACTAACGTTGTATAGATTAATTGAGGAATTTGAAATTCCAAGCGATATGATCAAATGAATGGATTTGACAATCCATATTTCAAAATGCCTTTGGTAACACTTAAAATTGTGTTTAATGTTCTAAAGATTTACAATCATTCAAGTTGTGTTTTTAGCCAAAGAAGTTGAATGAATCTGATGGTGAATTTTAAATTACCATATATAAAATTCGTACTCGTATACGTATGAATCTTAAATCTGATAGTCAAATGTTAGGTTATGTGGTTTTGGTGGACTAATCATGTAATGAGGCTAACAACTTTGTATTGAATGTTATTGAGTAAGTTTAAGAGTTTAAGAGAAGCTAGAGATAGTGAGTATTTTGTAATTAGGTATTTATATTGTCTTTATTAATTAGGTCAAAGATCCTTTAATTAAATAGTAAATCTGTAAATACAAACATATTAGTTTATAAGATACATGAACTTTTAAGATTTAATGACTAAGTATTTCTATTATCGGTGGACGGACTGACTTATTCTTATCCACTTAAATTAGTCTATATGGTGATGATCTCTGAGTTTGGTGAACGTAAATGTCGATGTGATACTAGCGAACAGTCTTCAAATTAAATTATTGACCTTTAACCAATTTTTATTGACTTTTGAAGTATTCTCATCTTATTAATTTACATGTTGTCATGTACTTAGACTAAATTTGTGAAGATTGATATAACACATGAGCATAATGAATTTCGATGGGAGTATTTTTTTGGGATAAATTACACGAAAACTATCCATATTTCTTTAAAAATTAAAGTTGTACCAAATTCCATTGTTGTTTATTCAATTTAAAGTTAGCTCTACTTTTCTTTTCTTTTTTCGAAACAAGTAAACAATGCTTATCTATCTTTTCTATTTATCGTTATAATATTCTTTGTAATAGTCTCAAAATTTTACTCCAGTATTTGAAAAAACAAGATACAATAAATAAATAAAATCTATGTAGTGTAGTTTCAAAAAAGGGAGACTTAGGTTTATTTAATAGCTAGTAAAATTTTCCATGTATAAATGAAGATGTTAGTTTGTTCATACATGCAATTATGCAAACAAAGATCTACAAAATTAAGTCCAATTAATAAGTAAAGAGGGTAGATCTTGGAACCCCACCTTATATATGCATACTACAAGTCCTCCAAAGAGATTTCATTACATATATATTCCCAAAGTAAAGGGTAGATCTAGCCTATAGGGCAGAAATTAATCTTGAAATAAATAAATTAGAATATTGAAGAATCGGAATTTAGGTCTACAAAGATGTAATTTTGACATTATCAGTGAAATTAATTAAAGAAAGGAGGTGAATGTACGTACCTTCATAATTCCAGACGCAATGCAATGCTGCCCATCACATAAACACCATAAACGATACTAGACCGTTCACAAACTAGTACAAATAGTCGTGTGTAAGAGAGAGATAACAAAGAAATTTTTTCAAGAATGACCTTCATCTGCACTTGCATAAACACCTCCTTCAATGAATTTGTCATGTGTAATTAATGTATTGTATGAAGAAGGTGCAGGTGCAAATGCAGAAAAAGGCGACATCTTGGGGGGAGCTAGCTGTTTTTTAAGCTCCCAAAAATAAAAATTAAAGGAATTGCATTGCATGTGCAATATATTAATATGCATATGAGTTGTGAGTTGTGTGTATTTATAAAGGGATTTTAGGCGTGTGTACGTCTCAATTTATCACCACAAATATCCAATGTTGCCTCCTCGAATAAACCCTGTTCGTTTTTACTCTCTTCCTTCCTTCCTTTTTTTTAAAGTTCTTTTTCATATTGTCCTTTTCTTAATGAGATGTTTTCCGATAATGACATCTTACATTTCTTGGGTCACTCGTGTAATGAAGAAAAAAGTACAACTCTTTTAATTTTTTTTTTATTTTCTTATTCTTCTTTCTCTCTCACACTACTTTTTTTTTTCTCTTCTCAATTTATCTATTTTACAAGTAAACTATTAATATTTTTTAAAATTGGTGTCAAGAAAAATAGAATTAATCTATCATTTTTAAGGTAAAAGTATACTTTATTAAATTATTAGGTTATGTTTAGAGAAATTAAAATGACCGTGATCAGCAGAATTGACTCGTATAAATCGGTAAAATAAAGATTATGATTAGTTATTTCTAACTTAAACCCGTTACTGGTTGTGGAGGTGCGAGAGGCTTTCAAAATATTGTAAACAATGTGAGATTGTTGAATTAATACATGATTGTCCAGTGCAACCAGGGCAATGTCCCGCCACCTCATAGACACTCGACTAGGCTTGCCCCATTGGGACCTCATTCGTCTCGCATGCCTCCGACGAATTGCACTCCTTGGGTGGAGAATCTTGACTCAGCTATAGTGCTCACCTCTGTTCCGATTAGCAATTCCTCTATCCCGTTGAGAAATTTGTTATCGGGCCCGTCGAACGACATCACGGATAATATCCAGGAAGAAATGGCTATTTCACTTTTGGAACCGGCCTCCAGGAACTCCAAAAAGCAACCATCGGACCCAGATCTAACTCTCGCAGTTATCCCTCCATATATCCCCGACAAATTGCTTCGTTGGATTTTGAAGAAGTCGGGCGAAGGCCCTTGTTTCTTAGGCCAGGTTCTACAAAACCGCCAACCTCGAATAGTGTTATGGATGAGTTGAACACTATCACCACAAAGGCCTTCACTGTTGATTTTTCGACACCCTTTGCCAATGTAATGTGTTTTGTAGCATCGCATAAAGGACGATTGGTTGATATTTTTATCCACCATTATGTTTCATACCTCTTAGATTTATTCTTGTTCCTGTTTTCGATTTTTAGGTTTAATTTGTTATTTCGAGTTGTTTTTTAGAGTGTTTCTTTTTCCTTCGCCATAGATTTTATCCCTAAAGTGAATTTTCTCGGACAAAATTTTAAAAGCATCTCTGCCTCTGATTTGGCTGGTGGACTTATGACTCTAAGTTTTTTTTTTCCTTAGATATAAAACTTTATTTGCCTAACTTGTTTTTTTTTTTTTTTAAATTGAATGAATCATATAGCCCGAAGTCTTAATGGGTCAATCTGCCAGCACGTTTAACATTTTTTAGTTTTAAGTTTAATATGAATATAATTGCAAAATTCATAATTTTACTAAAATATTAATATTTTTATTGTTGTATTTATTTTACATGAAGATGAGGTAGAAGTAATTAACATTTCATTCGAATAAGAATAAAATGGTGAGCATTTGTGATTATTAAGAGTAATACTTCTGTGTCGTGCAATTTTACCCCCCACAAAATTTCAACCAAGTTGATTTTATTTTTTCCATGGAACGATTTTCATAAAAAGTATGTCTATTATGGTCACATAAATAAAAATATTAGTCTGTAACAAATTAATATTTTTATTTATATGAAATCATATTTTTCATTATATTCTGTTTTTTGCTTTTTTTTTTTGGTTAAAACTATATACACTAGTTTCATAAAGACTAAAATTGGACCTAAATGATCAAAATTGATAAAGAACCTTTTAGGAATTTAGTCAAGGTTATACTCTTTCGTTGGATTGTTTGCACACTTGCTTTATTAATTCATTTTGCAATTGTTTGACCACCTTAAAAATGAAACTTCTCCGTAAAAATGTCACTCTCACAAAATTCACATATTTACACAAAATATCGTTACTTTTACCCTCATTCTAACCACCATCTTTATTTTATTTTATACCCATTTGTGAATTTGTGTCACAGAAAAACATCTCTCCAGGTAACGACAATTATAAATTCATATATTCCCATGAAAGGAAGCCAAACACGACATTGTCACTCATGCGTAAGGAATTATTCCCACATAAATAATACACTTTCGAATATATAGATATATAATCTTTATTGAATCGAATAAAATCATTTTTTTCTTTTGGTTTTTTGATTTGACAAAACAGACAAGAGACAACCATGTAAGCAGGAACCTGTTTGGTACGTAGCGCAAACTTTGATTATTTATTCACATCAATGCCTTCTTTTTTTAAGAACATTTTCGACTATTAAATTAATATACTATTTTAGGGAAGCGAGTTGTTATTATTTTTAAAAATAATTTATCAATATTTGATGAGATACAATAATAAATATTCATCAAAACTGACGTAAAATTGTTGCACCAAATGTATTGCATGCGTACGACAATCTTTTAAAAGAATGTCACTTTAAAGATAAACAATAGTCAAATACTTCAATGCACGTGCATGGTAGGTACCTCAATTTCATTTTTTTTAAATTCAAATTATATGCACTCATTCATTTAATTAATTCACCTTCTAAATCATTTTTTACTATGATTATCTGCACTTGCACATTTAATGAGTTCACCCCCAAATCTTTTTTTATCACGGTTATTTGTACTCACCCATTTTATGAGTTCACCCCCAAATCATTTTTTTACCACGATTATCTGCACTCATTCATTTTATGAGTTCACTTCCGAATTATTGTTTTATCACGATTATCTGCACCCGCTCATTTTATAAATTCACTCCAAAATAATTTTTTAAAAATAATCACATTAATTAAAAAAAAAACTCTTTTTTTCCAAAATATAATAAAATAAACTCTAATTTATATATTTACAATATGTAGACGAGTTATTGTCTAGTTACCGTCGATTCACCACCAAGTCACCCATATTTTTTTTAAAAATTGTAAAAATATAATTAATAAAAAACTATCGAAATTAGCCACAAATCTCGATTTTTTTCTTTTTATTTTTTTCCCTCATTTTTTCCTTTTTTCTTCCCATTTTCAATTTTTTTCCAAATTTTTTATTTCTTCGTTTTTTTTTTCTTATACTTTTTTTTTCCTGCCTTTTCTTTTTACATTTTTTTCTTTTTTCATTTTTTTCATGTGTATTTTTTTAATCTTAATACAAAATAATATTATAGGTATGGTTTTATTATAATCGGTCGGCGGTGCACCTAAATTTCAATTTTAATTTGATGAGTAAAGGACCTGCCGAAAATCCATGTCGGTCGGTGGGTGACCTAGCCACCACCATATCCGACCACCCCTTTGACGGTGACGGCGGCGCTTCCGTCCTAGCCGCTGAAGCCCGAGACCTCTCCTTAAATCGCAATCGTGATTCTTCAATTCCATGACAATCGACATCATCTTCCATCTCGACCACGATCCATGGCGGCCGAAAATCTCTGCTCATTTCGACCACCGACGCGACTACTTCAATCAATCTCCTTTGTGTTCGCGATCCAGGAGCTTCTCCGACATCAATGGCGCTCGTCTGCAACACTCAGGTCGACGCCGCTTCGCTCTCGCTGTTCATCTTTGTCCAAATTGAAGCTACACTGTTTCGTCTTCTTCACCACTGCGGAACCTCTTCCTCTGGTTGACGACGGTCCGACGGAGGACTGTGAGTATGTTGTCGATGGATCTCTGATCGGTTGGCACTCGGAGCCGGTGACCTTGTCGATGAAATCTCAAGCGTCGATTGTTGACCAAGGGTGCCCTTCTATTTGGCTAGGGTTCTCTTCAATTGAGTTTGGTAATGTGCACCCCGATCTACACTCCCTCCACTTTTTTTATGGTATTATTGTTAGTGGTATTGGTATTACTAGTTATTGATTGTGATATTATTATTAATACACTATTAAATTAATGATTATTGATTACGGTATTATTGATTATTAATTGTGGTATTGCTGGTTATTGTTTGTGGTATTACTGATTGTGTGGAATTATTTATTATTGCTTAAGGCATTACTGATTATTATTATTTTTTATAGTATTACTCATAATTGTTTTTGGTATTAATGAATATAATTTGTTTTGTGATATTATTTGTTATTGTATAAGATATTAATGATCAATGTTCATGGTATTACTAATTAGTTTTCATGCCTTCATGGTATTACTGATAATTATTTTTTGGTATTACTTTATATAATTAGATGTGTGAAATTATTTGTTATTGTATAAATTTTTACTGATTAATATTAATGGTATTACCGATTACTGTTCGTGGTATTACTAATAATTGTTTTTGGTATTATTGAATATAATTAGATGTGTGCAATTATTTGTTATTGTACTCCCTCTGTCCCATACTTGAAGTCTCAAATCAATTGGACACGGGTTTTAATGAATAAATTGTTTATTAATATTGTGTAAGATAAAGTTGGGGTAGTAAAGACTTTTCAACTTTATAAATAGTAATAAAGTTAGTACTTTTTAGTGTAATAAAGTAGTGGCATTTGTTGTAATATTGTGATGTTTTAAGGGGAGTGTTTAAAAGTGTTTTTTCTATTTTAGGTAATGTGCCTTCAAGTATGAGACGCCCAAAATGGTAAAATGTGCCTTCAAGTATGGGACGGAGGGAGTATAAGATATTACTCCCTCTGTCCCATGATTTTATGTACACTTTCCTTAACGGACGTCCCAACATTTTTTGCACACTCCAAAAAAGAAACAATAATACCAATAATACCCCTTCTTTATTTTACCTTTAGTCAAATCTCTTTCACTTTAATCAATGAATTACCAATAATACCCCTCCTTTATTTACCTTACACATCACTTTATTCCATTTTCTTAATCTCCGTGTCGGTCAAAGTGTGCATAAAATCCTGGGACGGAGGGAGTACTAATTATTGTTAATGATATTACTAATTATTGTTTATGGTATTACTGGTTATTACTTATTGTATTAGCGACTATAATAAAATCATACATATAATATTACTTTATATTAAAATTTTAAAAAATACTAAAGAAAAAAAAAGTAGGAAAAAAAAATAAGAAATAAAAAGTTTAGAATAAAAACTGAAAATGGAAAAAAAAATTAAAAAGAAAAAAATTGAGATTTGAGACTAATTTCGATAGTTTTTTTTTTTAATTATGTTTTTACGATTTTTAAAAAAATGTGTGTGATTTAGTTGTGAATCGACGGTAACTCGGCTGTAAATTGTAAATGTATAAATTATGGTTGATTTTATTATATTTTTTTGCAAATTAATAAAAAAGATAATATAGTTTTTTAAATATAATTTTTTTTAAAAAATATTTGGGGGTGAACTAATAAAATGAGCGGGTGTAGATAATTTGGGGGTGAACTCATGAAGTGAGTGGGTGCAGATAACTGTAGTATAATTATAATTTGGGGGTGAACTAATAAAATGAGCGGGTGCAGATAATTTGGGGTGAACTCATAAAGTGAGTGAGTGCAGATAATTGTAGTATAAATATAATATGGGGGTGAACTCATAAAATGAGATTGTGTAGATAATTGTGGTAAAAAAATAATTTTGGGGTGAACTCATAAAATGAGCGGATATAGTTGTAAAAAAATGATTTGAGGGGTGAATTCATAAAATGAGTGGGTAGAGATAACTGTAATAAAAATATGATTTAAGGGTGAACTTATTAAATTAGTGGGTATAAATAAAAAATTAAAATTAGGGAGTACGGTGTATACTATGCACACAAGTGTTACTTTAAACAATATCTGTCTTTTTCTCATAAAAATAATATTCTTTTACAGTTTTATAAAAACAAAATTGAAAACCAAAGGGTATTTTATTCTATACTTATTTTAACTTCAAAATCCCGTCTCCTTCAAATGTTTTAAGTAAACTTTAAGTATTAATAAATGTGCAGAGTGAATAATTGAAATAGAGAAAAATAGCTGGAAAGAAGAAAAAGGAGTAGTAAATTTGTCAAATAAGAACATGTAAATTTTATATATGTTCGAAAGAACATGAAACGAAAATTTAGAAATGTACAAAGTTAATATTAGAAAATTAATTAATATAAATGAATTAATTTTCCAACACTCAACAAATTCAAACTTTTAATTTCCTCTACAAGTTCGAACTTTTATATGAGACGAAATTCTTTCGTTAATATTTAATGTCATTGCATATAATTTCACACTAAGACTTTGCCCTAGAAAATATTACTATTCTCTGTGATAAATTGGGCAAGTGCTGATATATACTCCCTCCGTTCCGAAAGTGTTTGCACCACAATGTGTGCATACTTATTAGAAAAAATGTGTAATGAGTGGAGTGTTGAGGGATAATTTTGTAAATTTATATGAATAAAGTAAAAAGAGTGGTTGAAATAAGTGTAAAAGTACGTAATGATATTTTGTGTAAATATGTGAATTTTGTAAAGGTAGGGTTTATGAAAAAGTTTCATTTTTAAGAAATGCAAATAATGTGAAACAGGCGAATAAAAAAAATACAAATATTTTGCAAATATTTGTGGGACAGGGGAGTATATATTTTGAAAGAGAAACATTTTATTTAAAAGGAGCTGGAATTAGTGAGTTCGGAGTGGACAACCACCAATAGACATTACAAGAAAAATTAGTAACTCGTGAGCAACCGAATTAGAGCTACTATTAACCCAAAAAAGTCCTAGCATTTTTTTTTTAATTATATGAAACCTCTCTATTTATCTGTGTAAATTATAGAAACAGATAGACAAGTACGTGAATTCCAAGTTCCAACTCTTGTACTATATTTTTTGAGTTTCCTTTTAAATTACACTAAAGAATAAATGTAGAGGATTCAAAAATTGATTTGAGAGATATTTTTGTATATGAACTCGTGTAACATTATGTGCCAAGTCTCGCATGCCTCTCTCTATTGCTTTCATACCACCACTTGTAGTATGACTTTTTTAATTATATTAATTTATATATTTCAATTAAAACTATCACTACTCAATATTCAAAACTAATGCCACCTAACCTCTATCTAATTTCATTATTCTTATTTTTTTTGGTTCAATTATTATTATTTTTTAAAAATAATATTATTTATAGGCATTTATCTTCATTCTTCAAAAATTATTTATTCAATTTATTTATAAATAACAGATTTACTTAATCAATAAACTAATTAACATTTGTAGCGAAACGAATGAATTATGTTGTAAAATACTCCATATTGATCCGTACTGAACTTAGAAAAGGAGGGGAGGGGACAAGAAGATATTTGTAGTGGATAAGAAACATGATTTGAGTGGGATAACACACAGAAAATATATATGTGAGCTACGTTTTTTTGTTGTATAATAAAGGTATGGTCCACCGATTGTGCCCATGTGATGGAGAAGCCCTTCTCACGTGGGTTTTACCTTGTCAACTAATCCTCTAATGCCACTTGGACAAAAGCGTACCAGTTTTTGCTTCTTACCACGTGCTTATGTACCACCAACTTTTATCCTCGTAGCTAGATAGAGATAGAGATAGAGATATAGAGAGAGAGAGAGAGAAAAAGTGGCTTTTGCTGCGCATCATACATTACATTACTCTTCTTTACTTGAAGGACTAATTACTAGGGACCTATGATGCACGAATCCACTCCATCCTCACTTGACCGATTCAACTAAATTATTGTAACATGCTTCCTCTATCGTATTATTGTTAGATACTCAATTTTGTTAATAAAATATAAAAAATTGGTTGATTGTATTGAGATTTAGATTAAAAAAATGGATTTAGATAATTTATAAATAATAATTGTATTTTGTCAAGATGGATTCCGATCAGCTAGACGTCTCCAACTAATTAGAACACTTGAATATAGAAGAAATAACTGCTCTAGGATAGTAATTCAGAAAAGTAATCAACGAGACAAACAGCACACAAGAATTTAAGTGGTTCGATCAATGTGATCTACATCCACTGGACCAGATTAGTACTTCTTTGATTGATAAAGAATGTTTACACACTCATTCACTCGGAATTGGATATTTCCTCACTTCACTCGTGAACTCACACAACTCAAAGAATACAATAACGTACTAAATCTCTCCTCCCAAAAAGGTGTCAACTTTTACAATGTACACAATCAAGAGTATATAAAGACCAAAGGTAGTTGCTGCTGTTAGGAACTGTTTTGAGTAGTTATCAACCGTTTGCAACCGCTTGTAACAACCCATGTGCTCTGTTATTGCCCAACTGAAATGGTAGTTATGCCCTCAAGTTGTTGTAACTGTAAAACTGTTAGTTAAACTAACTAACTTCGAACCAGAAGACTTGCCCATAAAGATCAGATCACTACTTAGTGTTCTGATACCCAACTCTTCTGCTCTGATGATCAAAAGCTAACTCTGCTGATAGACTTCATACTGTGCTGACCAACTCTGCTGACCAACTCTGCTGAACAACTCTGCTGGACAACTCTGCTGAACAACTCTGCTGGACAACTCTGCTGGACAACTCTGCTGAACAACTCTGTTGGACAACTCTGCTGGACAACTCTGCTGAAGTCTCAGCATCACCTCCTCAGCTGATTGAAACCATTCCACTCATCTGATTACGGCCTAAGTCATCTTATCTGATCCTATCAGCTCAGTAGTTTACTGTGCTGATTTTGAGATTATGAGATAACACTCACAATTCTCCACCTTTAGCTCATAATCGAACTAATCTCCACCAAAACAAAAAACACCAACACTATTCTCCTCAAAGAATAGCCTCCACTACTGATCTTCTGCCACAAGAACAGTAGCCTTCTCCTCAGAGGAATTAATGCAGTCCAATAAGTCTAAGACACAAGCCAAACTTCTCTTTTGGCAATGCCTTAGTGAACGCATCAGCAGGGTTCTCCTCTGTAGCAATCTTCACTACCTGGACTGACCCCTTCTCTACAATATCTCTTACAAAGTACAGTTTCACATCTATATGTTTAGTTCTCTCATGATACCCCTGATGCTTTGCAAGATGTATTGCACTTTGGTTATCACAGAAGACAGTCACACTTCTTTGTGATATACCAAACTCCTTCAAGATCCCCCTAAGCCACATGCTCTCCTTTACTGCTTCAGTCAAGGCTACATATTCTGATTCTGTAGTAGATAATGCAACTACGGACTGATGTATTGACCTCCATGATATAGCTGTACCAAATAAGGTGAATACATACCCTGTCAAGGACTTTCTTGTGTCTACATTGGCTGCATAGTCGGCATCAACATATCCCACAAGTGCTTCTCCCTCATCTGATATCTTCTGAAATTTCAGACCTTTCTCAGCTGATCCTAGAACATATCTCATGACCCATTTAACTGTCTCCCAATGACTCAAACCTGGATCACTCATGTATCTGCTGATTACACTCATTGCATGAGTTAAATCTGGTCTACAACACACCATAGCATACATTAAACTCCCTACTGCACTGGCATAAGGAACCTTACTCATCTGAGCTCTTTCTTGGCTGTTCTTGGGACACATCTGATTGGATAGCTTCTGATGCTGACCAATTGGTGTAGAAACTGACTTAGCTTGATTCATCCTGAATCTCTCTAACACCTTCCTCAGATAGGTAGGCTGACTAAGCTGAATTGCTCCCTCAACTCTACTGATCTCCATCCCAAGAATCACTTTAGCTTCACCAAGATCTTTCATCTCAAACTCCCTTTTGAGAATCTCCTTAACTTGATTGATACTGTTAATAGACTCCCCAGCTATTAACATATCATCTACATACATCAGAAGATAGGTAACTGAACTCCCAACCCTCCTGAAGTAAACACAGCTGTCATACAAGCTTCTTGCAAAACCAACTGAGCAAATGTACTCATCAAACCTTAAGTACCATTGTCTAGGGCTTTGTTTGAGGCCATAGAGTGATTTTCTGAGTAAGCACACTTTGTCTTCTCCATCTTCTATGTCCAACCCTTCTGGTATTTTCATGTAGATCTTCTCATCTAAAGTCCCATGAAGAAATGCTGTGGTCACATCCATCTGATGCAGCTCCAATTCATATTGAGCAACCATAGCCAACAAGATTCTGATGCTACAATGCTTTACAACAGGTGAGAAGATTTCATTAAAGTCAATACCTTCTTTCTGTGTAAATCCTTTAGCTACAAGTCTTGCCTTGTACCTAATCTTGCCACCTCTTTGAGCCTCCACCTTTTTCTTGTAGATCCACTTACACCCAACAAGTTTCTTGTTCTTAGGCCTCTCAACAATCTCCCAAGTCTGGTTCTTGTTCAGAGATAACAGTTCTTCCTCCATAGCAACTAACCACTTCTCTTTGTCATGGCAGTTGATGGCTTCTGTGTAAGTTTTAGGCTCCAAAGACTCCACCTCAAGAGCTGCACATAATGCAAATGATACTATGTCAGCTTGACCATACCTCTGAGGTGGGTGGACTTCTCTTCTGGTTCTGTCCCTAGTCAGCTGATAGTCATGAAGCTCAGTATCACTATGAGTAATCTCCTCCTCATCTGGATCAATCTGATCTTCAGTTAGTGTTCTGATGTCACCATGCTCCACCTCCACCCGTGTCTCATCTGGTTTGTTGTGTGCTGTACTGGAGCTTGCCTCCTCTTTCAATGGCATTCTATTCTCATCAAAAGTTACATCTCTGCTGATAATACACTTCTGCATTCCAGCTTCTAGGCACCACAATCTATACCCTTTCACACCTGAAGGATACCCTATGAACACACATTTCAAGGCTCGAGGCTCAAGCTTATCTTGCTTGACATGGGCATATGCTGAACAACCATACACCTTCAAATTACTGTACTCAGCTGCATGGCCAGACCATAACTCTTCTGGGGTCTTAAATTGCACAGCTGAGGAAGGGCTTCTGTTTATCAAATAGGCTGCTGTTGACACTGCTTCTCCCAAAAATACTTTAGGCAATCCAGAGCTGCTCAACATGCACCTAACTCTCTCAAGCAAAGTCTGGTTCATTCTCTCAGCTACTCCATTCTGCTGAGGTGTACCTGGTACTGTTCTGTGCCTCACTATACCCTTCTTCTTGCAGAAAACATTGAACTCTTCTGATATGAACTCCAGCCCATTATCAGTTCTCAAATGCTTTAGATTCTTTCCAGAAATGTTCTCCACCTCAGTGAGCCATTCCTTAAAATTTTCAAATGCTTCTGACTTGGATTTCAGGATAGTGATCCATACCTTTCTTGAGTAGTCATCTATGATAGACATGAAGTATCTCCCACCACTTCTGGTCTGATTCCTAGCTGGCCCCCATAAATCTAAATGGACATAGTCCAAAATTCCTTTGGTAGAGTGTGAACTCTTTCCAAACTTCAATCTCTTGGATTTCCCAAGAATGCAGTGCTCACACAAATCCAGCTTTGTGATCTTGTCACCACATAGCAATCCTTGCTTACTTAGCTCAAGTAGGCCCTTCTCTCCTACATGACCTAATCTTCTGTGCCACAACATTGAGTTGTCTTGCACCCTTGCCACATCTGATCTGCCAATAACTGTTCCTCCCTTAAGAAAGTAGAGATCATTTCTTCTCTCTCCTTTAAGAACAGTAAGCTTCCCCTTTGAAACTCTGAGCTCTCCATCTTCAGACTGGAATTTATAGCCCAATGAATCCAGCATACCAAGGGATATCAAATTTCTCTTGAGTTCAGGAACATACCTGACCCTCTTGAGAATCCTCACTACTCCATCATACATCTTCAAGTGTACTGTACCTTCACCTCTGACTTTGCAAGTGTGATCATTCCCTAACAACACAGAACCTCCATTCTGATGCTTAAAATCATGAAACCACTCTCTTCTTGGAGTCATGTGGAAAGAACACCCTGAATCTAAAATCCAATCTTGCTGCTCTTTAGTGGAAGTGATGGATAGGGACTGAGCTGACTCATAGCCTTTCTGCTCCTTATCATCTTGGGTTTGATTTGCTTGATTCTTATCAACAGGGTTCTTAGGACCAGATTTTCTCATAAGCTGTTTGTACTTGTAACAAGTACTCTTAAAGTGTCCGGGTTTGTTGCAGTGGTGGCACACTACTTCCCCTTGATTTGACACAGCTGATTTTCCCTTATCAGCTCCCTTGGGTTGACTAGACCCTTTCTTGGAGACAGACTTCTTCTGACCTCCTTTGATTGCCAATCCTTCCCCACTGCTACTTTTATCTCCTTGAGATGTTTTGTTATGTAACAACTTGGACTTGACAGCCAAGATCACATCCTCCAATGTGATTGCTTCCTTTCTACCATATAAGATGGTGTCCTTTAGGATTTCAAAGGACTTAGGCAGAGCACTCAACAAGATCAGAGCCTTATCCTCTTCCTCTAACTTGACATCCAAATTCTCCAGATCATCAAGAATCTTGTTGAACTCATCTAGCTGCTCCGTAATGGGTTTGTCATCTCCCATTCTAAAGGCATACAGCTTCTGCTTCGAATAGAGTCGGTTAGCAAGAGTTTTCACCATATATAGCTTCTCAAGCTTATCCCAAACCTCCTTCGCTGACTTCTCTTTAGCAACCTCCCTCAAGACCTTATCTCCAAGGCAGAGTAGGATCGTGCTTCGAGCTTTCCTGAGCAACTTGCTCCTTTCAGCCGCAGCTGTTGCAGATTCTTCTGCAATCTCTTCGGATTCTTCGAGAGCCTCGAATAATCCTTGCTGTTCAAGGAGGGCCTGCATCTTGACCTTCCACAGCCCAAAATCTCCAGTGCCTGTAAACTTCTCTATGTTGTACTTGGTAGAATTCCCCATCTTTAGATCTGCAGCTACTTCGGTTTCCCACAGACGGCGCCAATTGTCAAGATGGATTCCGATCAGCTAGACGTCTCCAACTAATTAGAACACTTGAATATAGAAGAAATAACTGCTCTAGGATAGTAATTCAGAAAAGTAATCAACGAGACAAACAGCACACAAGAATTTAAGTGGTTCGATCAATGTGATCTACATCCACTGGACCAGATTAGTACTTCTTTGATTGATAAAGAATGTTTACACACTCATTCACTCGGAATTGGATATTTCCTCACTTCACTCGTGAACTCACACAACTCAAAGAATACAATAACGTACTAAATCTCTCCTCCCAAAAAGGTGTCAACTTTTACAATGTACACAATCAAGAGTATATAAAGACCAAAGGTAGTTGCTGCTGTTAGGAACTGTTTTGAGTAGTTATCAACCGTTTGCAACCGCTTGTAACAACCCATGTGCTCTGTTATTGCCCAACTGAAATGGTAGTTATGCCCTCAAGTTGTTGTAACTGTAAAACTGTTAGTTAAACTAACTAACTTCGAACCAGAAGACTTGCCCATAAAGATCAGATCACTACTTAGTGTTCTGATACCCAACTCTTCTGCTCTGATGATCAAAAGCTAACTCTGCTGATAGACTTCATACTGTGCTGACCAACTCTGCTGACCAACTCTGCTGAACAACTCTGCTGGACAACTCTGCTGAACAACTCTGCTGGACAACTCTGCTGGACAACTCTGCTGAACAACTCTGTTGGACAACTCTGCTGGACAACTCTGCTGAAGTCTCAGCATCACCTCCTCAGCTGATTGAAACCATTCCACTCATCTGATTACGGCCTAAGTCATCTTATCTGATCCTATCAGCTCAGTAGTTTACTGTGCTGATTTTGAGATTATGAGATAACACTCACATATTTGAATATAGATTAAGAGGTAGGAGTGAATGTAATTTTATGTTAAATTAACATTGATGTTGTAATATTTTATTAAGTGTGTGAAAGAAAAGTAAAAGAGATAATGACATTTAAAAAATAGTGATGTAATTGTATAAAAATAGGTGTTTATATATGTGTATTATAAGAATAAATTGATATTTGAATTTGAATTAAAAAGATTGAAAGATATTGGATTGGAAATGATCAATCCAAATTCGAGTTGGTCAATCACAAACCAAACAAGGTCTAAATTCCTTGATTCAAATTTATTATGTACAGAGTACGTAGTAGTACTCACTTTATCATAGTGAAAGTTATTCAACTTTCATTTTTTGTATGTTCAGATAGAAATTATTCATTCTTCTTTTAACAAACTACGGAGTATCTCTCATATTCATTGATGCAAAAAGCGGCGCCTAGGCCCGCCTAGGCGGCGCCTAGGCGCTAGGCGGCAAAAAAAGATTAGTTTTTTACTAATCTGACCACATTAGGCGCCAGGCTGATTAGGCGGTCCTAGGCGGGGCCTAGGCGGAGCACCGATTAGGATGGTGCATTTTTAATTTTTTTTAAATACACAAAACGACGTCGTTTTGGTTAAAATAATAAAAAAAATTAAATTACGTAATTAAGTTAGGGTTCATTCATTTTGAATCAATTGATTCAATTCTGAAAAACAGAAAGTGAAAGACAACAGGTTCTCGCGCAGCCCATCGCCTAGTATGATTAGCCTGTTTAAAAGTGAATTAGGTGTAATTTAGACTTTTGAATTTGGTACTCGTAGGCTCGTAGCATGTTTTGGACTTTTGGAGCCTAGTATGATTAGCCTGTTTAATTTGGTATTTGGTATGAACTATGATGCATTGTTTAATATTTTCATTTGGTATGAAGTACAAAAAAAATAAAAAAAAAAACTGAAAATTCTAGGCGAGGCGGCCGAAAACGCCCGCTTAGTGATTTCCGCCTTTTACAACACTGCTCATATTTCACTATATTATTTCCTTTCAATCACATTACCTTTTTTGCAGACTTATCTTATTTATCCATTCTACAATTATTTGCACACTTTAAAAGGGAAACTCCTCCACAAACTCCACCTTTACAAAATTCACACATTTATACAAAATGTCATTACTTTTACACTCATTTCAATCACTTTATTTATTTTATTCATATAAGTTTATAAAATCATTTTTTGATACTCCACTTATTACGTTTTTTTCTTTAAAAATGTATCAATTTTGTAGTGCAAACACTTATGAAATGGAGGAAGTATTTTTATAGTATTTTTTTACCCAAATTCAGGGCGGAGAGAATAATATCTTAATCTTAATACTCTATATTTGTGAGAATATAATGGACACGTGTCACAATTTCATGCTCTATCACATTCTCTCTCTTCACCAAAATTCTCCATTTTAAAATATATGCATTTCTCAGGCATTCTCATCAAAAAAATATATATTTCCTATTTTAATATTAAAATTATAATTAATTTTTTTTAATTATAATTATTATTTTTAATCTCTCACCTCTTCAAATTTTTCGATTTCAAATCTTAATCTTAATCTTATCTTAATACTCTATATTTGTGAGAATATAATGTACACGTGTCACAATTTCATGCTCTATCACAGTCTCTCTCTTCACCAAAATCCTCCATTTCAAAATCTCTGCATTTCTCAATATTCACATTAAAAAAATATATATTTCCTATTTTAATATCAAAATTATAATTAATTTTTTTAATTATAATTATTATTTTTAATCTCTCATCTCTTCAAATTTTTCCATTTCAAAATCTCAATATTGTGAAGCATTCTTATTAAAATTTTATTCTCCTAATTTGTTTATCACGGTTCTTTCATTATTTATTAATTCAAATCTTAATATATATCTTAATCTTAATTATATATTTATCATATATTTGCAAACATTTTAACAAGCCACGTGTTGCAAATTGATTAGTCTATTGCAATCTATTTTTTCTCAAATTCCTCCATTTCAAAAATCTCTTTTTTCTCATTAATTTCACATTTTATTAATTTTTTTATTAATCTTAATCATTAATCTAACATACATTTTTTAAATGCATAATTTTAAATATTAAAATTTAAATGAAATCGAACTTTTGAATTTAAACAGAACTTTTAAAATGGAAATTCTCATATTTTAAATGCATAATTTTGAATATTAAAATTTAAATGAAATCGAACTTTTGAATTTAAACAGAACTTTTAAAATGAAACAGAATTTCTGCATAATCTTCTATGGAGTATTCTATATAAATCTCAACATCTTTCTTTCATTTCAACAATTATAATTTTTTTTTCAATTTTAGTTTTTCCTTCTCCCACATATGTATATGTAGCCTAATATTATGTAGATTTTTTCTTTTTCTTGCGTATTATTTTTTTTTGCCAAGCCTTGATAATCTTCTAATATGTAGATTTTTTCTTTTTCTTACGCATTTTTTTTTTTGTTTTTCGGTATAATTTTTTTTTCTATCTATGGTTCTATTCTTATATGATTCTCTTTTAATTTCTTTCTTTAGTATGCTTTTTTTTTTCTTATTTCCTTCTTCTATTTAGATTTTTTCCTTTTTTTATGTATTTTTTTTTTTGCCCTATTTTCATCTTAAAATAATAATTTTAATATTATTTACTCATAATTATTATTTTTAAATTTCAAATCATTTTAATCTTATCTTTTTAATTATTTTATTTTACTTTTTTTGCTTTTACAATTTTCTTTAATTTCTCTCATTTTTTTCAATTATTTTTCTGTTCTCTCTCTTATTTTTTATTTATAAATTTACAGTTTTTTAAATTATTTTTTCTAAAACTGTAAATTAATCAAAATTGGACGGTAAATTAATTTACGAAAATTATTTTTCTGTTCTCTCTCTTATTTTTTATTTATAGATTTACAGTTTTTTAAATTATTTTTTCTCAAACTATAAATTAATAGTTTTTTCAAAATTGGACGGTAAATCTATTAATTTACGAAATTGGACGGTAAATTAATAGATTTACAAAATTAGATTTTCTTGATAGTTATTGTCGTATATTTTTAATTATAATTTTTTTAATTTAATTATAATCAATCGATAGGTCACATCTAATTTTCTTATTGTTTAACATAAGAGTATATATTTATGACCTTGATATGTTAGGTATTTTCTTATTGTCTAACATAGATGTATATATTTATGACCTTGGTTAGGTATGATTTATTTTTATTGTTCAGCGTGTCTACAGAAGTTTCTAATGTAAATTATAAAATAAAAATGAAAACAATGTAAATTTTTACAATTTTTTTATCTAAAATTCTTTTAGAAATGTATTTTATATTTGAAGATCATGTAAATTATAAACTTAGGAATGTGATCTCTCACATTGTATTAATTTTTGTTGTATTCATATGATATGAAGTTGATTATTTCATTATATATTCAATTTGAATATTCATATTTTAAATGGATGTGTGTATACAGTATACATATTAAATTGATGAATAATGGTTTTAAAAAAGTAATCAATTTAAATTCTAAAAAATTAAGAAAAAAATAATTAAAAATCTTTTAATTAATCAACCTTGAATAAATAGAATTGGTATTTATTCTTGATTTATTATTAATATTTTTTTTACATATTTAATATATATCAAATTATTGTATTCATTTTTAAATTTAATTATTTATAAATAGGCACGCGTAACAGTAAAGTTAAATATTATAAATTTACTGTAACTGTAACTGACACTGACGTAACCACTAATTTTCTCAGTTATATATTTTATGTAAATAATTTTTTTCTAATAATAATGGACATTTATTTTGTTAAAGATTTTTTAATTGCATATTATGAAGAATGAAGGGTAAAAAAACTATATGTATTTAACTTTATAAATGATTATCTGGATGTGGATGTATGTATATATAGGGTGTGAATGAATGTATTTTAAAATAATTTTAAAAACTTTCTAAAGTGTATAAAGTATTGTGGAGGATTTTAGAGAATTTTAAAAAACATTTGAAAAATCTGCAGTGAATGATTTTTAAAAACAATTTTGGAAATTCTCCATGATAACGGGGAGGTAATTTGTGATATCTTTTAAATATATAAATTTATATTTTTATTATTTTCAAATTAACAAATTTTTTAACAATATTTTTTTAAATATATAAATTTATATTTTTATTATTTCTAAATTAATAAATTAATTTTAACAATATTTTTTTATTGTCTTGATATATTTCATAGTATTTTTTTTTTAAATTGCAGGATTAAGTCATAAATTTCCATCCGAACTAGAAATGTCACGATTTCTTTAAGGAAATGTTTGTTTTGAAATGGAAAATTTCACACGGTTTTACTTTAAAATTTAGATTAAAAATTTTAAAATCTTAACCTACAAAATTCAACCCTATAATATTTATAAACTTATATACATTCCTATATAAAATTATTTTACAATGCCCATTCTTATTAAAAATATTTTTAATTTTACAATTAAAATTATAATTTTATTAATGCACATTTTATTAATATATTAAAAAAATATTATAATATATAGAAATATAAATACAATAATATAGATTCAAATTTATAGATGTGTAATTATATTAGAATAAAAAAAATTATTCTCACAAAATCCTAACAAATAAAAAAAGATATAAAAATTAATATAGTATTTAAAATTATTATTTTAATAAATCAACCCCGCGTAAAAACGCGGGTATAGGACTAGTTACTTATATTGACATTGTAACAAACTCTTTTAGATTGAATTCCGATGGTATTTGTTTGTTTCATTACTTAGTTAAATTAAATAATTGAATACGAAAATGTTGTATCTAATTTTCTTTTTTGAAAATTTGTATCCCCTTCATAACCCGACACACGTGCAACATAGCTAGGGACAGGCTGTCCTCAATTTCCCCCTATTTTTTGCAAACTGCAATCCCACTAACTAGGACGGGTTTAGAATTAATGGATGAAATTTTTTTACTTCTACGGTTCAATTTTATAATTTTCTATTTTCTAAGTTTTCTTTATCTATCAAATTAGTAATTTGCATTTCTAAAAAAATGAAACTTTACTCACATTCAATACTTTATTTTTACTTTTCTTCATCCACATCTTTCATTTATTACATAAACAATCAATTTTTTTTTAAAACTCGTGTTCAACCCAAATAAAAATTATAAAATTAAACGGATGGAGTATATTACTCCCTCCGTCTATAATAAGTAGTCTCATTGAGAGTGGACACGCGTTTTAAAAAAAGTCGTAGATAAAGTAAGGGTATTGTGGGGGTCCATTATAAATAAAATGATTGTTTGTGAATAAAATTGATGAAAATTTGAGTAATTAAGTGATGATTTAAGAATGATGATAAAGTGATGATTGAAATAGAGTGTATGAGACTACATTTTATGGACATAGAATATAAAGTAAATGAGACTACATTTTGGGGAGTATAAAAATATATTGGGTTACAATAATAATTGTACCCATCTTGTAAAAAAATACAAATTTAATATTTGATTTGAATTTTGAGTATATTTTTAAATGAATCTTATATTTATCATTAGCATCAATTTGTATGACTTTCTTTATATATTAAATAATCCTTAAATTCAAGTTAGGTCTATATCAAATTTCAATGATGGTCGATGCCACTATATTCAGGTCATGCATCCCAATAAATTGTTGGGGCAACTTGGATTTTTCTAAAGTGGACCATTTCAAAATAAAAATGGAATCGATATCAATTGGAATCATCACTGAATATTTCAAAGTATCAACAAGAAATTGGTTAAGTATAATACTAGCCATATTTTAGTTAGATTGATGTCATGTTTAAGTCAAAATAGGTGTCATGTTTCATTTATTTGTAATTGTTTATATAAATTAATATTGTTCAATTATACTGTCTCAATCCTTTAAAAGTTTTGAGCACATAATTTAAGAAAAGTGTGTAATAATTAATGATTATTAGAGATGTTTATCGGGTTGATCCTAGTCTTATAGGGTCAGTTCTAAAGAGCCACGGGTTAGGGCATTAACCAATTCATATTTAACGGTCCTACAATTGTTGTGATCTAACCCTAATTCTAGCGGGCCACGGGCTAATCGGGGCACTAATGGACTACGATATATTTTTTTTCTTTTAAAATTAAATGTCACAATTGACACGTTCAACAAACAAATAACATAGAAAAATAAATAATTAATTAATAATTGGTAAATGAGAAAATAAAAGTATGATTTAAACAAAAAGTAAACTAATTGCACATATCAAATTATCAATATACATACATGATGCGGCCTAAAAATGTCACCTAATAAGAAGTCGACACGTGTATAGAGGATAAGATAAAAGTGGAAGGATCAGATTATATAATACTCTCTGATGAAGAATCCCCTCTGGAGATCCCTTTGGAGGGAGCTCCGTCTGAAAAGAAGCTTCAGGAAGAATCAGTTTTGATGTAAGGTCGTGAGCCTTAAATGTAGGGAGATTCCGCCATTTTCGGTCCAGACTTGATAAAAGGAAGACCTTATCCTCCTTTATCTTAGGGAACCAAGTCTACTAAGAAGGAGTGTTGCCGAGTCTTCAGGAAGTGGAGAGAAGGGAAGACTTCGTCCACTCAGCAGGGCCGAGTCTTATGGGCAGCTCCGAAAGAAGAGGAAGACTTGACTTCCTCTCGAAGAAGGAACTCTATAAATAGGTAAATCCAAGGAGATTTCCAGGTTAGACATTCTTATATTACAAACTTGATATACTAAACGAAAAACACCTTTTTGATATTCTCTGATTTGATACATCAAGGATCTCGAGATCCTTGGGAGATTTTTATAAGCCCTATACTGACTTAGGCATCGGAGTGTCCACGCCGGACCCCCCTCCGGCGTGTTCTTTGCAGGTAGTTGAGGATTTCGAGTGAAGGCAGCATACTTGGAGTGATTGTACGTGTTCGAAGAGTGGGACATCCAATCCAGAGGACACGCAATCCTCCCGTGCAAATTTTGGCACATCAACTGGCGCCGTCTGTGGGAATGAGTTGAAAGATTTTCTCACGAATTTCTACCTATTCGAGCAAATGGGTGGCGGAAACAAAACATCTACTTCGGGAAAGAAGAATCTTCAAGGGGAAAATTCCCCTTTGCCAACGGATCCCCCATCAAGGGGAGGCCGGGGGAAAGATCCAATCCATACTCTTTCTGGATCAAATCAGCCATTGGCGCATACCCCAGGCTTGGGCGACGAAAGTCATCCCCTACCGGTCGGGGAGAGAGTAACAGAGAACCTTGAAGCCCCAGAGTCCCAGACAGCGGATCCTCAGCGAGAAGATATTCTAGACTCGGGGCCGCTCCTGATCTCTCCCGATCAGTTGAACGCCCTCATTAAGCAAGCTGTAGAGAGAGCCTTCGCGGGTCAAAGAGATCGGGTTCCCAGAGCTGCACCAGGAAACCTGGAGGTACCTGCCCCGAGACCCCAAGATGAGGCACTTGTAGCCTCCCAAGTGTTGTCCAAGGAAATGGGGATGCGGGCGGAAGAAGACGATAAGGTGCCCTCCCGAGCGGAGAGAACCATTCCCCTTCGGAATACAAGAAGGAATGCAGATCTGGCACCCCGAGAGACAGAACTCCCTGAAGCAGAAGAAAGCACGGATGATACCTACGGAGGGCCAGTTAGTGATCAACTACAGGCCCTGCAGAAGGAGATGAAGGATATGAGGAAACAGATGAATAATCGAGCAAGTAGATCCGCGTATGTTTCTGGATGTCAGTTCTCTCCTAGCATACTACAGGATGAACTACCATTCAATTTCAAGCACCCTCAATTTCGAATACGACGGTACGGCTGACCCTTATGAACACCTAGTAAGATTTGAGAATGCTGCGCTATTACACCGCTACGGAGAAGGAATCAAGTGCAGGGTGTTCCTGACCACCCTGGCAAAAGCGGCGCAGCAATGGTTCACTCAACTAGAACCTAATACTATCCGATCCTGGGGGGAATTCAGTGAGTTATTTCTCCATCAATTTGCAAGTGCCCGGAGGCAACCACAGGCCACTTTGACCCTCTTCAATCTGAGGCAGGGGGAGAGCGAGAGTTTGAGAGCTTTTCTCCGGAGATTCAATCAGGCAGCTCTAGAGGTCCCTACAGCTTCTCCGGAGGTGAAGATCAACGCTCTCACCAACGGATTACGGGATGGAGATTTCTTCTCCTCCTTAGCTAAGAAGCCAGTTAAGAATTTTGATGAGTTGCTGCACAGAGCAGAGAAGTACCTCACTCTGGAGGAGGTCCGTAAAGCCAAAAGACTGGAGGTTAGGCCACAAGACCGAGAGAGAAGAAGAGAAGGTCCCTCCAGACGACCCAGCCCAGAGGTCCCTCGGACCTCTGGATCAACAAGAGATAGCAATCCCTCCGGAGGTCCCCGGTCTGGCCCTCGCGGGAGGTTTGAGAAATACACGCCCTTGAGGATTGAGCCTGCTTAAGTACTAGAGGTAGCAGGAGATCATCGAGACTTGAAATTCCCATATTCCAGAGGTCGAGGACCTCAGAAGCCTAAGTCTGATCGATTTTGCCGATTTCACAATGAATATGGACATGACACAAATCAGTGTTACCACCTGAAAGACGAGATTGAGAGGATGATCCAAGCGGGCCATCTAAAAGAATTTATATTTAGAGACAGACAGGGCCCTCGAGGGCAGAAGCGAAAAGACCATGAAAGAAAACCGGAAGAGAAGGAAACCAGAGAGGCGGCCGAAGATATGCCCCCTCCACCGCCGAAGAGATGAGTGATTCACATGATTGTGGGAGGACCAGCCGATGGAGATTCCTTTCGGAAGAGAAAACAGAGTGTCCGAGCTCTAAAAGCAGAGCAAGGGGGTCAGTTAAGAGAAGTAGGACGTATGACGGAGACGCCCAATATCCGATTTGGGCCGGAGGATGTGAAGGGAGTTAAGGAAGATCACAACGATGCTCTGGTGATCACTACCGACATAGCTGGGTTCGATGTTGCTCGAATCTTCGTAGATACGGGGAGTTCAGCTGACATTATGTTTTTTGAATGTTTTAAGAGAATGGAGCTGAGTGTGAAGCTGCGTCCTGTAGATACCTCTCTGTATGGTTTCTCCGGAGGTGCCATCCAACCTTTGGGATCAGTAATGTTACAGGTAGGATTGGGGGACGCTCCAGCTCGGAAGGTCCACTTGGTGGAGTTCCTTATTGTAGACATCCCCTCATCATACAATGTTGTGATGGGACGACCTAGCCTGAATCTCTTTCAGGCAATCATTTCTACATTTCATATGAAAATGAAATTCCCTACAGCCACAGGGATGGGAGAAGTAAGAGGAGACCAGTACCAAGCACGGAAGTGCTATGCAGAGTTTGTAAAGATGGCGGACAGAGCCCTAACTAAGGGCTTGGAGCGGACGAGAGGACATGACTCTGAGGTCAAGAGGAAGAAAGTAGAGGGAGCAACACCTGAACAGGTGAATGTTAAAACAGACGAGGAACTGATGAGCGTGGAGCTCTTCCCAGGGAAACTCGGCTTTGCCACTAAGATAGGTACCCAACTGGGACCTGAACTCACAGAGAAGGTAATCTTTACATTACGTCGAAATTCCGATATATTTGCATTTTCTCCAGCTGACATGACAGGGGTCCCTCCGGAGATAGCAATACATTGCCTTAATGTTGATCCAAAGGCAAAGCCCGTGAAACAGAAACTACGAAATTTTGGAATTGAAAAGAATAACATCGTGAAAGAAGAAGTCGAGAAGCTATTGAAAGCAGGACACGTGGTGAAAGTCCAATTCCCAGAATGGCTCTCCAATGCTGTGCTAGTGCCTAAAGGGGGAGGAAAATGGAGAATGTGCATCGATTTCAGGGACCTCAACAAGGCATGCCCTAAAGACTACTATCCGTTACCAAGAATAGACCAGTTAGTAGATGCAACTTCAGGCTTCGAGCTGCTAAGCATGATGGATGCATACCAAGGATACCACCAGATCCAGCTAAACCCCTCAGATGTCTCCAAAGTGTGCTTCATAGCAGCGTGTGGAACGTTCGGCTATGTTCGAATGCCATTCGGATTAATCAATGCTGGAGCAACGTATCAAAGGATGGTCGATGCTGTCTTTCGGAGACAGTTGGGGAGGAACATGGAGATATATGTAGATGATATGCTGGCTAAGAGTGTAAAGGCATATCAGCATATGGAAGATCTGGAGGAAATTTTCCAAGTAATTCGAGAGAACGACATCAAGTTGAACCCCGCCAAGTGCTCTTTTGGAGTAAAATCAGGGAAGTTCCTCGGATACATGGTCACTCAAAGAGGTATAGAAGTGAATCCAGCCAAGGTGAAGGCTGTACTGGACATGTAGCCACCGAGAAACGTGAAAGAGCTCCAGACGCTCAATGGGAGGATTACAGCATTGAGCAGGTTCATAGCTAAGTCTGCCGAAAAGAGTCATCCCTTCTTTAAGATTCTCAAGAAAGGAACCAAGTTTGAATGGAAGGAAACATGCTAACAGGCCTTTGAAGACCTGAAGCATCATTTATCCCAGCTACCGAAGCTGACAAAGCCTTCTCCGGGAGATACTCTCATTTTGTATCTCTCCGTAGGGGAATTCTCACTAAGCACCGCCTTGGTTAAAGAAGAGGGATCTCTCCAGTGTCCTATTTATTACGTCAGTAAGGTCATGCAAGGGGCTGAAACTCGATACTCAGAAATTGAAAAGGCTGCTCTAGTAGTGGTAGTTACAGCGCGAAGGCTGCGCCCATATTTCCTCTCTTACAAAATACTGGTCCGCACTAATTACTTTCTGAAACAGGTTATAGGGCGAGCAGACCTCTCTGGAAGGATGGTGAAATGGGCAATAGAGCTCCAAGAATATGATGTGGATTTCGAGCCACGGAAAGCCATAAAAGCCCAAGTTTTGTCCGACTTCATCCAAGAGTCGACCAAACCAGAGGAAGCTGAGGGATGGAAGGTATATGTAGATGGCTCAGTGACTTTGAGCGGATGCGGAGCAGGGATTGTGCTAGCGGGCCCTCAAGGAGAGGACCTACAATTTGCAGTGAGGTTTCGATTCATGACCTCGAATAATGGAGCGGAGTACGAAGCTTTGATCAGAGGAATGGATATGGCATTAGAATTGGGAGCTCCAAAGGTAACCATATACTCAGACTCCCAATTAGTTGTTCAACAGGTGAATGGGGAGTATATAGCCAAAGATAGTAGGATGGTTGCCTATCTGGAACGAGCCAAAGAAGTGATGGGCAAATTCCAAGAGTGCGAGGTAGTCCAGATACCTCGAGAGAAAAATATGCAGGCGGATAGCCTCTCCAAACTCGCTAGCTCCACAGAGTTTGATGGACAAGGAACAGTGACCTTGGTAGTGGTAGAAAGAGAGACCCTGGAGAACCCCATTGGTGCCATTGAGGAGGAAGATGATTGGAGAAGAGCCATATGGGTGGAACTCACTAAGGGAGCAGACGCCCCTACCACCAAAGAGACCCGAGCCCTTCGGATCAAATATTGTATTATCGGAGGACACTTATACAAGAAATCGTTCACACAACCATATTTGAGGTGTATATCAACCCGAGAAGCGATGTACACACTCAAAGAGATCCATGAAGGTGATGCAGCTAGTTATGAAGGATACAAAGCAGTGGTGAAGAAAGTTTTAAGGGCTGGATTATATTGGCCCTCCATGACAAAAGACGCTAGGGAATTTGTGAAAAAATGTGTCAAGTGTCAGAAAAATGGTCCATTGATAAGGACCCCTGCGGAAGAGATGGGAGCTATGCACTCTCCCTGTCCCTTTGCTAAGTGGGGAATCGATTTGGTAGGACCCTTCCCTCCAGCCTCCGGAGGAAGGAAATTTCTGATAGTAGCAGTGGACTATTTTAGCAAATGGGTGGAAGCTGCTCCTCTGGCTACGATAGATGAAGAAAATGTGATTAAATTCTTGAGAAAACAGATTTGTTGCAGATTCGGAGTACCCAGAATATTGGTCTCTGATAATGGAACACAGTTTAACGGAGAAAATGTACAAGGATGGTGTGCAAGACTAAACATAATACAGAGATTCACCTCTGTAGCTCATCCTCAAGCCAATGGACAAGTGGAGGTTACTAATCGAACGATAGTTGATGGTATTCGAACAAGACTGACGAAGATAGGAGGAGGATGGGTGAACGAGTTAGACAATGTATTGTGGTCATATAGAACTAGTCCAAAGACAGCAACTGGAGAGTCCCCATTTCAGCTGGTCTACAGAGCCACGGCGGTGATACCTCCAGAGGCCGTGTTGCAGTCGCATCGAATTGCCCAATTTGAAGAACATCAGAATGAAAGATTGATGAGAGAGGCCCTAGATTTAATGGAAGAAGAAAGAGAGATGGTTAGAGTACGTGCCGAAAGGTATAAGAGCAGAATTAAAGCCGCATATGACCGAAGGGTGATCCCGAGGTCCTTCAGAGTGGGGGACCTGGTACTAAGAAGAGTTGATGCCCTAAAGAATACGGGAAAGTTGGAGCCCAACTGGGAGGGGCCTTATAAAATCACACAGGTACTGAAGGGAGGAGCCTATAGATTACAGAGCATGGAAGGGGTCGACATAGCTAGACCCTGGAACGTTTGCCATTTGAAGAGATTCTTTATTTGAAGAAAGTGTAAGGTCTTGAGACCATTTATGACTTTTGTTTTGTGATTTTTTGCATGGATTCATATTTTGCTTAATGTATTTTGTGGCTTCACCGGAGCTCTTTTTCCCTCTCTACGGGTTTCCCCTCTGGGGTTTTTCCGTAAAGAGGTTTTTAATGAGACCGGCGTAGGTTATCTATGGCCTATGTTGAAAACTGACAATAAATCAATGAAGTCTTATCCCTTTTTGAAGAAAGAATTATTCAGAATTATTGTGTCTTGATTATCTTTTTCATATTTGAATATGCGATATATGAGTATAAAAAATAACGAGTGAGAAACACTCAAAGGCCTAGAGGTCGAGGTGCTCCAGAGAGCCCTCATATTACTTGAGACCCAAGTGGGTTACTGAAATGAGAAGATTTTATGAATTAAAATCTTTTAAGAATTCGAGTGAGAAACACTCAAAGGCCTAGAGGCCGAGGTACTCTAGAGAGCCCTCATCTTACTTGAGACCAAAGAGGGTTACTGAAATGAGAAGATTTTATGAATTAAAATCTTTTAAGAATTCGAGGGAGAAACACTCAAAGGCCTAGAGGCGAGGTGCTCCAGAGAGCCCTCATCTTACTTGAGACCCAAGTGGGTTACCGAAATGAGAAGATTTTATGAATTAAAATCTTTTAAGAATTCGAGTGAGAAACACTCAAAGGCCTAGAGGCCGAGGTGCTCCAGAGAGCCCTCATCTTACTTGAGACCCAAGTGGGTTACTGAAATGAGAAGATTTTATGAATTAAAATCTTTTAAGAATACAAGTGAGAAACACTCAGAGGCCTAGAGGCCGAGGTGCTCCAGAGAGCCCTCATCGTACTTGAAACCCAAGAAGGTTAATTAATGAAAGGAGAAGATTTTTTGCGAATAAAAGTCTTTTAAGCACAAGAAAGTGAAAAGAAGGTGAAATGCTTAGAGGCTTAGAGACCAAGATCCTCCAGAAAGCCCTCACCATGCTTGAGAATTACAAAGACTAGATAATGAAAAGGATAGATTTTATGATCCAGGAGTCAAGAGAAGAGGGAGGATGTCCCCCCATAACCAAGCCAATTGAAATCAAAAGATAGGACAACCAAGAGATGATTCCAACGTAGCCTACAAGACCAACAAAAAGGGGGGAAGAGAGCACACCTCCAACATATTCTTTGCTGGTCTTGTAAGTTACTCATGCAAACAGAGAAGAAAAAGCACGCCAACAGACAAGCAATATCAAGACAATACGATCACTACAAAAGCCCCCACATATCCAGGAGTGTGGGGTCCCCTACGAAGTATGAGAACAAGTATTATGAGCAGAAAATGAAAAGAGTGCAGCAAAACGAAAGAAAAGTAAATTGTTCATTGTGACCACCGGAAATATGAAATCTAAACTGCTTTTTTAGCCGCAGCTTCCTCGACAACAGCCCCCTCGACCTCAACTCCTTCAATTCCTCTAGCAGCGCCCTCCTCTTCAGCGACATGGTTGCTAGATCCTCCGCCCTCCTCTGGACCCTCTGTACCTTTCACGGTATCTTCAACGCCTGTCCCTCCATCTACCTTTGTTGCCATCTCTGGAGCAGAGGCATAAGGATAAACTAGACGCTCCAGGGGCTTTAGCTCAGCCATGCTCACCTTAGCAGCCTGCAACTTGGTGATGGCCTGATTCATGCCGGGCAACCACCAAGGACTGTCGGGGCTCTCCTTAGGATCCCCCAAGAATTTTGGAGGAGTAGCTTGTTGATCCAGGTGGAACTCATGGGAGTAGGTCCCATCGAACCCCGGGGCTGAGTGTTCGGCCACAGCATTGCTGAAGCCATGGTCGATGAAATGAGGGATATGGGGCCCCATGGCGCATAAGAAGCTCGAGCTCTTTAGGAAGCCGGACAGCCACTGAGTATGGAGAGTCCCCAAGAATTCTTGACCCAAGGAGGAAGTGAATAGAGACTTAATAAAAGCCTGCACTTCAACGTCTGGTAGCTCGCGTTCCATCCGTCCCACCTCCCGCACCAGATATTTAATTCGGGCTGCATCCTGCTTGCTTTGAGTCTGTAGAAGAGATAACTCCTCAGCCAGAGCTTGAGCTCGTTTATGAGCCTTGTCTTTCTCCGTAGTGATCCCTTTGAGTGTTGACTGAAGAGAAGATGCTTCAGCCCGGAGAAGTTCGAGCTCAGCCACCATCTCAATGCCTTGGTCGAGTATCTTAGTATAGATAAGACCAAACTACAAAAGAAAAAGAAACAATGTTTAGGATGTGAAGAAGGCAGAGATCTGAAAATAATAGAAAGTACCTCGGAAAAAAGATGAGCCCCCCGGAGCAGTAGATCTTCAGGAAGAGGCGTGTCGGATAACTCAGCGTTGGGAGGAGCAGGGCATCGGTCGATAAGACGGTGGAGAGGCTCGTACACAGTAGGAGGGGGAGATTCCTTCTCAGCACGGGTCGCTTTTCCCTTCTTCTTCTTAGAGGTGCCACAGTCAGAAAAGAAGGCGTTGGCAGCTGATCGGGTTCTCCTAGCAACTGAACCAGGAACTTGAGTGGATGAACCGGGGAGAGGAGGAACCTTTGAAGGGCTCCCTGGAGCCGGGGTCTTTGCTGAGCTCTCGAGAGCAAGAGACGGAGGAGCTTTTGGAGGATCTTCTGGAGCGGATAATACAGGGGTCTTCACTATGCTGAGAGCAGGGGCATCCCGTGAGATGTGAGTTAGCCAACTCATTGCTGCAGATAACCAAGAAGATGTTCAGAATGTAGAAAAATAGCCACATACGAGAAGTAAGAAACAAGAATAAAAGATTTTTTACCATCTCGAGAATCTAAAGGGAAGTCTTGAGGGCAAAAGCCAAAGTGGGAGAGGATGCGAGGATTTTTACAAATACCAGGAATATCGAAATAATCGTGCAGATGGATGTGAGTATTGAGATCAGTCATAACAGTGTGATTGGAAACAGAATAAGTTTTCAAAGGAGGAGGAAGTACTCATGGGTTGTGGAATATCCAATCCCCGTGAGGAAATGACCAATCAGTGGGGCTTGTAACAAAAAAATAATAATCTCGCCAGGATGAGTCTTCTTCATGGAGTTTTTTCAGAAACTTACAAACACGGGACCTTCGCCCACTAACATAAAAGAAGCCATCGTTCACTTTACAAGAATGTTGGCTCAGAAACAGTTCGGCAGATGGGTCACCCCCATTCCCTTTCACTAGGATGAAAAAGCCTATCATAGTACGGATAGCATTCGGAGTAAACTGGTTAAGAGGGATCTGCATGCGAGTCGATATGGCAGCCAAATAGGGATGAATCGGAAATCGTAGTCCTGCCCTAAGTTGAGCTTCGAAAAAAGCAAGAGTTCGGGGTTGGGAGAGATCTGGGCGTTCATTTGAGCGAGGAACGCGAAAGGTATATTCCGATGGAAAACCATAAGCATGAGTAAGGCTAACTAGATGAGTATGGTCGATTTGGGATGAAGGGGAAATCTTATTCTCTGGACTCCCCATCAAAGAGGGAGTCAATTCAGAAGAGTTTGGGCTAAGAGTTTCAGGCGGAGAAAGGGGGCTTAACATCGAGTTACAGTGCTAATAAAAGAAAGAAAAAAAAAGATAGCTGGGTTACCTTGATTAGAAGGACTACGGAATCGGTCGGGGCGGCCGGCGACGGCGAAAACTCGGGAGGAAGAACACCGAAGGAGAAAGATGAAGACGATATGAGACTTTTGGGAGGAAATGAAATTTGAAAAATGAAGAAAAGAAAAGAGGCGGTTGTGTGGAGTAAATGAGAGAAGATATGGGGAGGAATCGAGAATTTTCCTCGGGAGAATAACAAAGGAGAGAGAAAAGCGATCGCGTGGGGCCCACGCGCGGAAACCGAAAAGTCTCCCTAGTTGGAGGCGGGAAAAGCCTTCGGAGAAGGACATGTTTTGAAACTTCCTCTCCAAAGCAGGAATGATACACGTCTCTCCAGAAGGACCCTTGTACTAGATTTTAGGAAATTTCTCTACTCTCCCAAAAGATGTCCCCCTTTTACGAGAGTAGGGGGGAGTAGATGATGCGGCCTAAAAATGTCACCTAATAAGAAGTCGACACGTGTATAGAGGATAAGATAAAAGTGGAAGGATCAGATTATATAATACTCTCTGATGAAGAATCCCCTCTGGAGATCCCTTTGGAGGGAGCTCCGTCTAGAAAGAAGCTTCAGGAAGAATCAGTTTTGATGTAAGGTCGTGAGCCTTAAATGTAGGGAGATTCCGCCATTTTCGGTCCAGACTTGATAAAAGGAAGACCTTATCCTCCTTTATCTTAGGGAACCAAGTCTACTAAGAAGGAGTGTTGCCGAGTCTTCAGGAAGTGGAGAGAAGGGAAGACTTCGTCCACTCAGCAGGGCCGAGTCTTATGGGCAGCTCCGAAAGAAGAGGAAGACTTGACTTCCTCTCGAGGAAGGATCTCTATAAATAGGTAAATCCAAGGAGATTTCCAGGTTAGACATTCTTATATTACAAACTTGATATACTAAACGAAAAACACCTTTTTGATATTCTTTGAGAACTGATTTGATACATCAAGGATCTCGAAATCCTTGGGAGATTTTTATAAGCCCTATACTGACTTAGGCATCGGAGTGTCCACGCCGGACCCCTCTCCGGCATGTTCTTTGCAGGTTCTTGAGGATTTCGAGTGAAGGCAGCATACTTGGAGTGATTGTACGTGTTCGAAGAGTGGGACATCCAATCCAGAGGACACGCAATCCTCCCGTGCAAATTTTGGCACATCAATACATATTTAAAAAATATAGCAAACTATACCTATTAAAATAATACATATTTAAAAAACATAGCAAAGCATGCATATTAAAATAATTACCTTTCTTCAGTTTTTCGTACAACAAGTTTGCAAAGTTACTGTTGCTTCAAATCTTTAATAATTGCGGATGTTGAGAGAAATCTAATTGGACAGTATTATATTAGTAAGTAGTAATAATGATTAATGGATGGTAAATGGTAAAATGGTAATGGGTTCCTTAATGCTTATAGTTATGATCAAGGATGAAAATATTGTTATCGGTGGAAATATCGAGACCTTAAATTTATGGAAATATCGACGGATATATCGATATCGAATATCGATGTTGGTAAATTTTAAAAATTGTAAAAATTTAATAACAAGCCTTTAGTACATAAAATCAACAAAATAATTTGAATACATTTTATATCAATGATAAATTTATATAAAATATAATATACAATGTTATTTCGTATGACATTTATTGATATTTTTCGAAATTTATCGATATTTTCCGATATTTTTTCGATATTTTACCGATATTAGACTCGATATTGTTATTGTCTACCGATATTTATCGATATTTTCAATTTTTTTACAAATATCGTGGAAATATCGGTTCTTCCCAATATCGATATCGGTGACCCCGAAAAATGGATATATCGAGGATATATCGGGGATATTTTCATCCTTGGTTATGATTATGGGCAAAATGACCCAAAATTTGTTCATAAATTATTTATTAAAAAAAAAAAAAGTAACAATCTGGGCTAGCGGGCTGGCCCGGTTTAGCCCATGAGCTAATCGGTCTGGATAAAAAACACCTGAATTTAAATGGGCCTACAACTCATAAACCCTAACCCTACGTTTTTTAGGATTAAACGGGCTAGCCCGACCCGGATAAATATCTCTATTGATTATAGTGTTGATGGATAATATTTTAAATGTTTATATATGAAGTAAATAATTAAAGTAACTGAATTGAGTGAATGCTAGGCCAAAAAATAAAGACATAAAGGATAAATATGTGTATAATGTGAGGGTGAAGATTGTGATGATTATTTCCATTTTGTGGTATGTAAACTTTGAGGGACAAACTAAAAGGAAAGTACGAAAACTTTTAGATAATTGAGAAAGTACTTGTTTACATGTTTTAATTAAAGTTGGTACCACGTTTTACCCTTATGCCTAATTGTATGATGTAACTAGTGCACATGAAACTGATTAAAAAAAAATGTTATACACAATATATATATATATTTTTTTTTTCTAAATGAAATTGAAATTAAGTCAAATAACATACGAGACTTCCTTACCACCAAACCATGGTCCGGCCAAGTCTTTCTAAATATTCGTTGTACTGATCATATACACTCTTTAATATCTAGGCCCATTGTTTCTTTAGGTCTTATTTTGTGGGATTTTTTCTATTTAAAGCTTATGGGCTGCTTATTTATCCCACTTATTCACTCTTGTATTGATGCGCACTCCTTTTATATGTTTTTTAATTTCAAAATAATTACAAAATGTCAAAAATGTTTTCAATAGATACGAAGATATCTCATAATCTCATTAATTAATATATTTAATTGACACACCCCGTGCAGGTTTAGTAGGTACATTTTTTAACTTCTTTTTCATTTTCTTCTTTCCCTCGGCACCACCCCAGCTGCAGCCACTACCTCCGTCCAGCACTGTCAAGTTGGATACAGAATATTTAAAAATTTGAAGGAAAAAAAAAAAGCAATTATTATTAAGAAAATTTATTAATGAAACTGAAAATAAATACAATGTTGATTTTCATGTTCAATTTAAAATATACGGAGTATAAATTTTCGAAATGTGAAAATTTGCATTTTTTGGTAAAACAAAGTCTAAAACATTTGTTTTTTTTTTTTTCAAAAAATATACTACTACAAATTTTTGAAAAAAATTAATCGAAAATTTACTACTTTTCAACACCGCTTAATTAAAAAAAATAAAAAATCAAGAGCTAGATTTACAAGAAAATTCAAAATAATCACAAAGTAAAGAGGGTGCATATATTACGAGCATTTACTAATTATAAAAAGAAAGAAAAAAAAAACAGATGGTGCATCTAAAACATTTGGAGGTGCGTAACTTTTAATTAAAGTTTCTTTTGTTTTTCTGTACTTGCTTAGGTCGGGAATGGCTCCTCCTCTTTTTAATGGAGCGGTTATACACACACCAACCTATTGAGGACACCGAACACCCACCGTAAGATGAGTACACCCACATTAAAAGTTCTAAAATACCCCTCCCTTTCTAAACCCTAATTAAACTCATTCTTCCTTTCATTTTCTCAAAAATTTCGAACACCCACCTTCCTCCTCCGAGCGGCGCCGCATCTCCCAGCGGCAGCGCCCGGCCACCTCCTCCCTCCCCCTCCCTGTTCTGGCACGTCTCCCAGCGGTGACGCACGCCTTCTGGCAGCGGCAGCAGCCGCGCACGCCGTCCAACTCCCCTCCCCTCGCCGCCGCTTCCCTCAGGCCTCGCCGCCGCCGTCGGCCGTTCACACCCAACTCCAGTGGCGGCCGTTCGCAGCCCCTCCCCGTCAAGCCACGTCCGCCCCTCTCCGTTGCGCCGCGTCCGCTCACGTTTCCCAGCCTCGCCGCCGCGCACGTTGCCCAGCCCGCCGTCGGGCACATCGTCCTGCCTCGCCGGTAAGTTTAGAAAAATTAGGGTTTTAGATTTTAGATCTAAAATTATTATTTTTTTCGAATTTGTGGTGTTTGTTGGAAATTTATTGCGGAATCAAAACCAGAAATTTGTCTCAAATGTATTATTTTACTGAACTGATAATGTTGAATTTGTATTTGTTCATTGATTTTTTTCGGACAATGTTGATTTGTCCCGAAAGAAAATTCCGAACAACTTTTTTTTTTTTTTCAGTCAATGTGTATTAGTCCAAAAATAAATCGCTAACATTTTTTTTTGTGTGTATTTGTTAAGATTTTTTTTAAGATTATGATGATGGTGGGGACAATTATGGTAAAATAAAATGGGTGGGAGTACTCATCTTTGTATTTTTTTTTTAATTGTATATTTTTTTTAAATTTTGCAGAAGGAGTATATAGAACATTTTACATAAAAAATTTTTTGTCGAGTGAGTATACTCAATAGGTCGGTGTGTATAACCGCGCCCCTTTTTAATAGAGCAGTCAGTTTACCTTAATATATAAGCCCAAATAGAATAGTAAGATGTAATCTAATTAACAAATGGCGTAGGTTATATGCCCCTCCAAGTATGTTTAATGCACTCTCCCAATCATTGAAGAGAGATATAGTGGTCTTTACTCAAATTATCTTTTATACCCTTTTTTCTTAAAACTATATATATGATAAATGCACTCCCGTCAAAACCCCTAATTTTCACACTAAAATCTAATTTTCACCCTCTCCTTTTTCCCACTTCATTTTTTCTACCTTTCTCCCACCCTTCTTCCTCAATCCATGGTCGTCATCTGCCTCAGCGTCGCCCGCCGCCCAACGCCTCCTTCCCCTGTCGGTGCCCCCTCCCTCATTTTCTTCTTTTTGTTAAGATCTGTGCAATAGCGGCAATGCGCGCCGCCTCCTCCTCACCCTCCCCCTGCCGCTGTCCTTCGCCCAACCTTCAGCATCGTCCCTTCCTCCCTCATTTTTTTTTACTATTTGTGCAACAATGGTTCGTGTCGCCGCCTCTTTCACCGCCGCCGCATAACCTTCCGCCGCCCTGAAGTAGGGTTTTTTTTCTTCGATAATAATGGTCGACCAAAAACACTCTCGTCGACACTTGGACACTGGTTTATCGATGAGAGTGTTTTTGGTCGACCCATTAATATCGAAAATATAAAAAAAAAAAAATTCTTCTTTCGACAAACCAGTGTCGATGGGAGTGTTTTTGGTCGACTCTGGTTTGTCGAAAATACGTTTTTTTCTTTTTTTAATTTCTAAATTTTAAAAAAAAATTATTTGGGGGCGGCTGTAGCTGTCGGAGGTGGGGCAGCGACGACTGCCGAAAGTGGGGTTGCGGCGGCGGCAACGGAAGCCTCTCCCATTAGGGTAGGGTTAGGGTTAGTTAGAATTAAGGTTAAAATTACTTTAAATTTTAGGGGATGTATCTATATTTTTGTATTTTATTAAAATAACAAAGATTGATATTTTACATGAAATATTTTATTAAAAAAAAATGGAGGGGGAGTGCATTAACTCGGAGGGACATATATATAATCCACGCCTTAACAAATTTGGAATTAAAACTAGAAGAAAATTATATTGGGCTAGTTGGGCCACAAGAATAAAATAAAGGGTTGGGGTATATAACCCTCCAGCTTTGTTTAATACACTTTCCCGATACACGTACTCCCACAAAATACACATAAGATCGATGCACTCCCCCCTAAATTATCTATTATACTCTTTCTTTTAAATTTTTTTAGGATAAATACACACCCCTTAAAACCTCATTATATCTTCTCCACTTCTTAAAAAACCCTAAAATCATTCTTCTCTTCCACCTTCTTCCACCGCCGTTGACGCCGCCTGCGACGCCAACCGCCCAGTCGCCCGTCGTCCAGCCCCAGCCCTTTATTTTTTTTCTTTTTCTCGCTTGCCGTCCAGCCCCCTTCCCCTCCCCCTCCCCGTCCGGCGCTTCCCCTCTTCCCGTCCGCTTCAATATTTGTTCGCCGCCCTTCGTCCGATCTCCCGCTTCAGGTAAGATTTTTTTTCTCGGTTGCACAAGGCGGCGGCGGTCGATCTCCCGCTGCCTAGCGCCGCCGCCGCCCCCCAGGTAAGCATTTTTTGGTCGACTCCTCCATTTTGTTTCTGTTGCATCTCCTCCAGCGTTTTTTTTTTAACAATGTTGAGTCAATTAAAAACACTCCCGGACACAAATTATTGTCGACGGAAGTATTTTTGGTCGACTCAATAATGTCGAAAATTTCAATTTTTTTTTTAAATTCTTTCGAATTTTTTTTATTGACCGGAGTGTTTTTGGTCGACAAATTAGAGTCGACCGAAGTGTTTTTGATCGACAAATCAGAGTCGATCGGAGAGTTTTTGGGCGACAATCCGGTGTCGACGGAAGAAATTTTGGTCGACTCTAGTCTGTCGATTTTTTTTTTCCTACTTTTTATGTTATGTTTTGTTAATTTCTGAGTTTTTAATTGTTGTATGTATGTATTTGGACATTTGGTGTATGTATGTAATTTCTGAGTATTTGGAAATTTTGGGCATTTGTTCAACATAATTTCTGAGTTTTTGGGGGCAGCGGCGGCCGGAAGTTCGACGGCGTTCGGCGAGGGTTAATACCTCTCAAATTAGGGTGACGAGGGTTAATACCTCTCAAATTAGGGTTATGGTTAAAATTAGGGTTAGAGTTAGAGTTAGTTTAATTTATGAGGAGTGTATGTATCTTTTTGTATTTTATTAAAAGGGCAAAACAATCATTTTACATGAATATTTAATTAATAAAAATGGAGATGGCGTGTATTAAACAAAGTTGGAGGGGTATATACCCCAACCCTAAAATAAATTGTAAATAAGGGCAGACTATACACCCCTCCACACTTGTTAAATATACTCCCAATATATACATCCCTATTGACATATGTTAGATGTACTTCCCAAATTATCTATTATACCATTTTATCCCTAAAATACATTTGAATATATATATACCCCTGTAATCCTAATTTTTCCCACCTTCTTCTTTCTCACCACTCTGTCGACCGTCGTCCATCGCCAACGTTACAGCCCACTGCCCCCATCTTTTTTTTCCTCTTCCCCCACTCAAAGCCGCTGCCCCACTCCTCCCTAACCAACATCGTCGACCTTTTCTTCCCTTTTTTTTTTGGTTCTTAATCCTCCGCCCCATCCCTGCCGACCCCCACCCTCCTCAATTTCTTTCTTTTCTCCTTCTCGCATACATGTAGAGTTTCATTCTTTTTTTTCGACAATAAATTGTCGAAAAATAAACATTATGGTCGACATATTGTGGTCGACCATAATGTTTATTTTTTACAATTTTTAGTCGAAAATTATGTTTTTTATTTTATTTTCTTTCGAAAAAAAATTATCGACAAGAATGTTTTCCGTCGATAAATTATAGTCGACGATATACTCTATAGTCTACAAACTAGAAAAGGTATTTTTTTTATTTCTAAATTTGGAGGTGGTGGGGCTGCTGTCGACGGCGATGGGTGTTAGAGGAGGCGGCGACCGTGGAAGTTGGCGTCTACTGCAAGAATTAGAGTTATGGTTTTAACTTTGGAAGAGGGTGTATCTATCTATAAATATTTTACTAAAAGGATAAATTAGGGTTTTTACTTGTATATTTAATCAATAAATGTAGAGGGGAGTATATTTAACATGCGGGGAGGTATACTATATAGCCTGGCCCGTGTAAATATTTGAATTGCGAAAATTTTGGGCCTTTTTCAGAGTGGGCTGATAAAGGAAAGGGCGCGGCTAAAGGCACCCGGCGTTCCTATGAGTACACCCATGAGATGAGGACACACGCCATTTGGATGAGGACACCCACCTGGAAAACCCAAAATTGCCCTTAACATTTCTTCCCCCCTTCCCTCCATTCTCTCCATTCGGTACACCCACCCTTCCCATCTTCCCCAAACCTCTCCCCCACTAAACTCTTCTCCCCCATTCCCTACTCCCACTCCACCGTTACCCCCAAACAAGAGAGAGAGAGAGCACCGTTCTCCCCCACTCTCACTACATCATTTTTTCGAAGAATAGGAGGAAGCGTTTTTTTTTTTCATTTTGCAAAAATGGTTAAAGGTTAGTTTTTCTTGCTTATATTTGAGAAGAAGAGGAGGATGCGTGTTTAATTTCGGTTTTTGTTGATTGAAACATTGTTTTTATTGTTGTAGGGTTTAGGTTTTGTTTTTTGAATTTGGTGTTAATTTCATGCATGTGTTGATTAAGGTTAGTTTTTTGTGTTATAATCATGTTTATGTGTACAATGTATCAATATTTGAAGTGTTAGGATGAAAATAAACCAATGGGCATCTAATTGGCATGGTTTAGGAAGAAATGAAACGGTTTAGGAAAAATTGAACGAATTTTGACTGGTTTTTCGAACATGGAGGACATGTCCGGGACAAATTTTTGAACATGGCTTATTTGTTGGGAACTAATTTTTGAACATTGGTGTCATGTTGGGAACTAATTTTCGAACATTGGTGTCATGTTGGGAACTAATTTTCGAACATTGGTCTCATGTTGGGAACTAATTTTCGAACATTGGTGTCATGTTGGGAACTAATTTTCGAACATTGGGCATATGTTCGAAAATTTATTCCCAACAGAGGGTTTTGGGTTTTAAATTCGACCAAGTAAAACTCGCGGAACTAAATTTCGAACATTGGCCCAATGTTGGGAACTTTTTTTCGAACATAAGCCCAATGTTCGAAAATTTGTTCGTTACAGAGAGTTTTGGGTTTGAAATTCGACCAAGTAAAACTCGCGGAACTAAATTTCGAACATTGGCCCAATGTTGGGAACTTTTTTTCGAACATAAGAGATATGTTCGAAAAAAAGTTCAAAACAAAAGAGATTTGTCCCAGTCTTTTTTTCGGACAACACATCAATGTCCGAAAAAAAAACACGAACATAGTCGTCTTCTTCGCAAAACCAGTCGCGAAAAGGGTTTTGTTTTTGAAAAATGACCAAATGCAATACATAATGTCAAAATGTATGTCCTAAATGCATATTATTTCAATTACATACCACTATAGAGTCATAAGATGCAAAAAAAAAACAAGCATAAACACCAACACAAACACACAAAAACCCTAAATATAAAAACTCTTTCACTTTCGAAAAAAAAACTTTCAAAACATGATAAATAACTTGCAAATGAGTCTTTGGCACCACCACTCGTAGTTATTGCATCATAATCGACCATTTTCGACCCCATCTTAGCTCTAAAAATCGAAATTGCAGAACTGGAAATTTTGGAATTGAGAGTTGTGATGACTCTCTGCATTCTCGCGATTTAGAAAGGAGGTGGGTGTACTCATCCGGGGATTTTTTTTAAAAATATACAGAAGGGGTAAAAACGTCATTTCGCTGCACCCTTTTCACAAAAAAAAAAATTACCTGGGTGTACTCATAGGAATCCTGGGTGCCTTTAGCCGCGCCCTAAAGGAAATACAAGTTGGGCCCTTTCAATCTCATTTTATTATTACTATTTTATTGGGTTTGACTATATGCACCTCCATTTCGGAGAGATGCACTCCCCCGATTTATACACTCCCCGAATTTTAGGTCACACCCTCCCTCAAATGTCATAAATACCGCTCCTTCATAAAAATCCTATTACTACCCACACACCCCCCAAATTCTCCATCTTCTCCCCCACCCCTCACCACCACCGCCGGCGACCTGCCCCTCCACCACCCGTCGCCGCCGACGCCACCCCCTCCCTCCCTCGCCGAGCCCGTCGGCCCCCCACCGCCTGTAAAAAAAACAGATCGCGGCCGCACCGTCCATCGGCCGCCGCGGCCATCACCTCCCTCCCCCCTACTCCTCCCTCCCTCGCCGAGCCCGTCGCCCCCCCCCCCCCGCCTGTAAAAAAAAAAAAACAAAAACAAATTGCGGCCGTCCCCTCCCTCCTCCTCTCTCCCTCGCCGAGCCCGTCGCCCCCTCCCTCCGATGCCGATACACCCCACCCCACCTGGTTTCCCCCCTTTCCCAATGTTAGGGTTTTCTGCATTTTTGCAGAAAACCCTAGTTTTTTTCTTTTTTTTTTTTCAATTTTCGACCGGTCGATTAAATACACCTTCGTTGACAAATTGTTGTCGACGAGAGTGTATTTGGTCGACCTTTTACATAGTCGAATTTTAAAAAAAATTGTTTTTTTTTTTAATTTTCGACCAACCGTTTCGACCATATACATTCACGTGGACAACGATTTGTCGACGAGAGTGTATATGGTCGACACTGGTTGGTCGAAAATTGAAAAAAAATTGTGATTTTTTTGAGTATATGGTCGACCATTTCTGTTTTTTTTTTTTTTGAGTTGATGGTCGCCGAAAATGGTGTCGCCGGCGACGGAAAGTTTTGTGTTAGGGGAAGGTGAAAGAAATGAAGGTGGGGGTGCATTCAGTAGGGATGATGCATTTAGCATAGTTTATATTTAATGAAGGGTATTTTAAGTTTTTTATCTATTATTTTATTAATAAAATTGAAAGGGGGAGTGCATCTCTCTGAAATGGAGGTGCATATAGTCAGACCCTATTTTATTACGAAATTTATGCAAATTTTTTACTATGGCCAAAATGCAATGCTTTCCTCCAATGTTTGCACACCATTTCTCTCTTTCCATCTCTCTCTCTCTCTTTTTTTTTTTTTAGGAAATCATTGAATCATGGACCTATGAGTTATAAAGGAAATCCCTTCGACTACAACCGTTTATATTAATAATGCAAAATTATATTTGGTCACCTAGCGAATTTAAAATGAAAGCGTGAATGCACTTGAGTGCACACAAGACTCACCTTAATGATTAGTGAAATAATTGGTTGAAATCATGTGTATATTTTGTACTATAATTTTATAGGATTTTGTCTAATGTGATTTGTTACTTATGTAGAAAAAATAGAATTTAGAGCAAAATATGTCTCATTTATATTTTGAAGTCAATCGAAAATATATTTAAAACAAGTTGAATCGATGATATTGAGAAAGAAAATTGAAAGGGGCTCATTTAATTAAGTAGCTAAGCAGCCGGCCCGTTAACAGTTTAAATAGAAGATTTGTACTATAGCCCATTTTCTATGCTAAGATTGTTACATGGGCACGGCTAAAGGCACCTGGTTTCCAATGAGTACACTCAGGGGATGAGAAGACACACAAAACGGATGAGGACACCCACCTGGAAAACCCAAGATTGCCCCCCATTCATTCAATTAGCCTTCCTCTCCCTTTCTCAACAATTGAGACACCCACAATTCTTGCGATGCTTCGTCGGCACGGCGGAACCCACTCCGCCAACGCCGCCCTCCCCGTCGCGCCGCCCTCCTCGTCGCACAGACCTCTCCGTCGCGCCGCCCTCCCTAGCAACCTCGTTCGCGGCCGCCCCCCTCCTCCCCACAGTCGCGGCCGCCGCCCACCCCCTCCTCCCCTTCGCCGCGGCCGCCCTCCCTTCTCCCCACAGTCGCGGCCGCTGCCCTCCCTTTTCCTGGCCTACAGACGCGGCCGCCGCCCTCCCTCCTCCCCACAATCGCGGCCGCCACCCTCCCTCCCCACAGACGCGGCCGTCGCCGCGGCCGTAGTGGTCCTCCCCTCGCTGCCGCCGCAAACATGTAAGTTTAGGTTTGAAAAATTAGGGTTTTCTAGAAAAAAAAATTAGGATTTTTTTTGAAGTTTGAGAATTATTTTCGAACATAGTGCGTTTGTTTTGTTAAAATTTTCGAACAACTTGAGTTTGTTTTGGAAAAAATTTTGAACAACATGTTCGATTTTTTTTTTTCGGACAAATTTATGTTGTTTTGAATTTTTTTTCGAACATATTGTGTTTGTTTTGGAAACAATTTCGAACAACTTGAGTTTGTTTTGGAAAAAATTTCGAACAAGATGTTCGATCTTTTTTTTCGAACAAATTTGAGTTGTTTTGGAATTTTTTTCGAACATACTGTGTTTGTTTTGAAATTTTTTTCGAACATGTTGAGTTTGTTTTGGAAAAAATTTTGAACATGTTTGTTTTAGAAATTTTTTGAACAGTTGGTGTTTTAGGTTAATTTTTGTTGCAATTTTGGAATTTTTTTTTGTTGAATGGTGGTGGTGGTGGTGGAGGAGAGGTGGTGGTGGTGAAATAGAATGGGTGGGTGTACTCATCTTCGTTTTTTCATAAATTTTACCCTAGGGGTATATTGGACATTTCACATGTTTTAACAAATTAAAAAAATGTTTGGTGAGTGTACTCATAGGAAATCCGGGTGCCTTTAGCCGCACCCTTGTTACATACATAATTCGACCACAACAGATTAAGAAAGAAAATGGTGTGAGGTATATACCCCTCCAGCTTTGTAAGATGCACCCCCTTCCATTTATTAATTAAATATGTATGTAAAATATTATATTTGTCCTTTTAGTAAAATGATGTAGATAAATACACTCCCCTTAAAAAAAATTATAACCCTAATTTTGGGGCAGCAGCCGTCGTCGCCACCCCATCCAAAAATATATTCAGAAAATTAAAAAAAGAAACTTAAAATTAAATATATATATATATATATTTTCGACAAACCAGTGTCGATCGACACTGATATGTCGAACGTAGAATATATCATCGACTATCATTTGTCGGTGAAAAACAACTTTGCCGATAAATTTTATCGAAAGAAAAAAAAATCGACGAGAAATGTCGACCATAAACATTGCGGTCGACATTTCCCATCGAAAAAAACAAACAAAAAAAGAAACGTCGTACTTGTGCGAAGAAACGGAGAAGGAGGGAGAGGAGGTGAGGCGGCGACGGGGGATGAGACGGAGGTGGAAAATCGCGGCTGAGGTGGCTCCGGCACGACGACGCTTATTGGCGGGGGTTGGCCACGGCGCGGCGTCGTATGGCCGACCTCCATGGCCCTCCCCGTCTGGAAGATTTGGAAAACAAAAAAAACAAAGAAGAAGAAGAGGGGAGAAAGAGAGGGCGACGGCGGCAAAGGGAGGCTGTCCGCGATGGGCGTCGGACATCGAGCGGCGGATAGCGTCTAGACGGCGACGGTTGGAAAGATTTGGAGAAGAAAAATATTTTGGGTTTAAATGGGGAAGAAAGAAGGGAGTGTGTATTTATCCTACACAATTTTAAGAGATAAAGGTATAATAGGTAATTTAGGGAGAGTGCATCTATCTTACCTGTGTTGAGGGTAGTCTATCGAGGGAGTGCATCTAACAAAGCTGAAGGGGTATTTACCCTACGCCTAAGAAAATTCGTTGGGCCCAATGGCCCATTTCAAAATTAATATACAGCCCGTTAAATGTGAAAGAGGTGCCGTCAGCTGAAGCCGAGAGCAATACAAAAAAAAAAGGGAGGAGTCTGTAATTGGTGTAGTGATTAAATTGTTGGATTTATTTGATTAATGACACAATTTCAATTATTAATGCATGGGAGCCCTATTAATTTAGATTGATTACTTTAATAAAAATTTAAGTAATTAGTAAAAAGATGATAGAGTTTAAACATGTAAGTGAAAAATTATGATAATTGATTATAATACATTAAAGTAGAATCCCCTTATCATGTGATTACTCGGATAGAAACGAGTTAACTCATCCTCACAATTTTAGATGAGTAGTTTGATATGTAATTATTTGTGATTGATCTTATCAAACACCAACAAAAGAATAGACGTCGAAGTTATCTTTTGAATGAACTCTTACATAAGAAAAAATAAACCAATACTATTCCTCTCAGTTTGGCATTTGATCATAATTTTACTCTCTTTTCTTAATTGGCAGTATTATTTATTTTGTTGAATTGTGCATTTAGTATAAATTATTGAAATCATGTTTCATCACTATAATTATTTGACAATTTATAGAATTAAGGATAAACTTGCAAACTAGTCTTGTGACTCTTGTTGATTGATAATTTAACTGAACAATTATCATTATTACTACGAGAATCCTCTCACACTTAAAGATGAATATTGAAAAAATATGTATTCCCAATCAATTTTCACTTTTAAATATTTCAAAATACATAACTATACATTTAATATTTTAAAACGTAATATATCAAATGTGTACACAGTACACTACACCTGATAATTTGAGTTGTAAATTAGCACATATCAAAGGCAAAAACTTGTGTCATGTATCTTTTTCTGTGAGACGAATCCCTTTTAACCCATGTTTTAAAATTTTGGGTAGGATTACTCATATTTTTTTTCCAGATTTTTTATTTGTAAAAAAATGATAATATTTTAAGTAAAAAGTGATAATATTTTGAACAAAAGTGACTTTCAATTTTTTATTTAAACATTATCATTTTTTACTCAAAATTATCATTTTTTATATGAGTATTAAGGGAGACCCGTCCCACGGATCTCATTGTGTGAGACGCTCTCACCCAAGACTAGCCCCATATCAAATAAAATTAAAAAACTTACATTATAAATATATATGAAATTTGTCATCTTTCAAATAATATATTGAAATCATAACAATAATATATAATGAAATAATTATATGCAATAATAAAATAATTTACACATTATAAAAAAAACATATACAGTATATATAGGTGGGGGTGGGGTCTGGGCCCCTGTGATATAGAGGTGGCTGAGTGGCTCCGTCACTGCGGTGGCGATCAAAGGCAAAGTGGGTGACTCTATTTTAATGTTTTGAAACTGTAGGGTATCAATTTTAGAAGAAAGGTCAAATAAGTGAATTGTGATAACTACATGGTTTGTTTTAACATAAATGACACAAGTTAACCAAAAAAAAAATAGAGAGAGAGAGAATTTTGAAAAAATAATTAATAATTATTTATATATAAAGTAAAAAATTAAACAATGTATTAATGCATAAGAATAAACATTTTCATTTATGAGAGTGTCCACATTAGAATTGGACAGATAAAATAAATAACTGAGAGAATGCATTTTATACACTCATATACTAATTTAACTTCCAATCTAACATAATAATTATAGAAAAATGATATAGAGTCACCGCTTATTAGTTTATGTGAAATATCTATGTCAATAAATTCTTTATTATTTATATTTAATTTAAATTTAATCTATTATTTAATTTATATCAAAATTATAAAAATAAAATTATTTAGGGTGTATTCAATTGAAATTATATTGAATTTTGTTGGACTTTAAAAAGTATGTAGATTTGTAAAATCCATAGTCCATGCAGAGTTTGACTGCATTTTTTTATTGATTTATATGGATTTTGATAGATTTGACAGGATTGTGAAATATATTTATTTTTATTGATTTACATATATTTTCATAAATTTAGGCGATGAACTATTAACGTGAAGATTTTTTTTTAAAATTAATATTATATATATATTATATGTATATAAATAAAGCATTTTATCAATAATATATATATATATAATATTAAATTTATATATATATATAAAGTTTTTATATATATAAATTCGGAAATATTCGCGGATCTGATCCGACCCATTCTCAATACGGGATGGATCCGACTTAACCCAAAACTCGTGGGGTGGAGCGGTTACTCGCGGGTCAGTATTGTCATCCTTACTCTGACCTTTCGTCTTCAGAGTTCTCTGAGAGAATCCGTTGAAATATTTGATTTTTAGAAAAGATTTTGGATAGTTCAATTTGTTTATATTTTTTTAAGTAGAATTCAATAAAATCGATAGACTCTTGAATACTTAAAGATTTTTAAAGACTTTTTAAAATTCGTATTGAATACTTCATAATTTTTAAAGACTTTTGAAAATCCGAATTGAATACCCCTACTTTGAAAATCCAAAAAAATCTTACAGAATCCACATACATTCACCTCAATTTAATACCTAAATTTAATATTATGTAACCATTAATCTTTTTCTCAAATCTTTTGATTGCCATTAATTTTTTCTGAGATCTCTTCTCCACAAAATAAAAATTAATATCATTATAAGAAATTCACTTGTATATATAGATTATGAAATGAGAACTTCATTCATCACAGCCACATTAAATGTTTTTGATAACTAATTCAATAAATCAACTAAGCTTCTATGATATGATTTACGAACAGGATGTGTTCTTGAACACATGTGAAAACTCACGCATACTATGATAGTAAGTTTATTTTAACATGCCAGCATACTATCACAATATATTAAGTTTATTTTAACATGCCACAGTGATCATATAGACCGTGAACACATAAATAGTGACCACTGGTGGACTCTTCCGAATAATTTTGAGGGGCAAAGTTTTAGGTAGATACAACAAATTTACTTTTAAATAATAATAATTGTTTCACTCAAAGATACTTCCTACTTCCTGATTTATATTTTATGTGTATTTTTAAATAATATTAATTGTTTCATTATTTTAACTATGTATTATTTATTTCTTTTGATAGATGTAGTACAAATAATGTATGTAGGAAAAAAAATAATAAATATATTGTATACCAAAAGTTGGAATAATATATAATGAAACAATATAAAATTAAAATAATGTACATATATGGTATAATGGACCGGAAAAAAGTTGGAATAATATATAGTGAAACAATATAAAATTAAAATAATGTACATATAGAGTATAATGGGAAGGACAGAGTATTGATTTAATAGTATTAATTATTTTATTAACCGAGCGTTAATAGTTGGTAATTTTAAAACGTAGCAAATATTGGAGTATGAAGTCTGAATTGATACTAACGGGCCTTAACGGGCTTAGAGTGGAGCGCAAGTTTGTTCCTTGTGAACTTGGAGCAGGGAGCAAGTTTGTTCCTTATGGACTTGGAGTGAGGAGCAAGTTTGTTCTTAATAGGCTTATGGTTAATTATGCCAAGTTTGTTACTAATGGGCGCGGAGTAGGGAGCAAGTTTGTTCCTAATGGGATTAGGGTTAATTATGACAAGTTTTCTATTATAAATAGATGTTTTCTCATTGTAATCATTGCGCATTCGAAAAACATACTGAAATACCTGGCTTGGCATCGCCCCCAGACGTAGTCGAAAGACAAACTGGCTAAACAAATCTCGTGTTATTTTCTTATCGTCATCGTCATTGTGTGCGTGTGTTTATTTCCTAACAACTAGTATCAGAGCCTAGTGTTCAGAGGGAGCAGTCACGATGTGCGACGAGAAGATTTCAATCAAGCAGTTTGACGGATCGAATTTCGGGTTCTGGAAGATGCAGATCGAGGATTACCTTTATGGTAAAGATTTGTATGTGCCCCTAGAGGAGAAGGAGAAACCCGAAAAGATAGAACAGAATGAGTGGAATCTGTTGAACCGAAAGGCGATGAGTGTGATAAGTTTATCGCTGTCCATGAACGTAGCCTACCACACGACTAAAGCCAAGTCCGCAAGGGAGATGCTGTAGATCTTGGAGGAGATGTATCAAAAGCCCACAACGGTGAACAAGGTTCACCTGATCAGACGGTTGTTCAAACTCAGGATGTCGTAGAGCACACCCGTGCAACAACACCTGAACGAGTTCAACATGATCATTGGACAGTTGTGTTCTGTCGAGATCGAATTCAGTGACGAGGTACTTGCTTTAGTTTTATTATCTTCTTTGCCAGATAGTTGGGCTGTCACAGTAACTGCAGTTAGCGCTTCATCCGCGAAAGACAAACCGAAGCTTGACGAAGTGAGGGATCTGATGATTAGCGAGGAGGTTCGCAGGAAAGAATCTGGATCCACTTCAGGGTCAACGCTGAACGCGTAAGAAGGGGGCAGATCGAAGGGTAGGCAGAAATGTGGCAGATCAGAGTCCAGAGGAAAGAGTCAATCCAAGAAAGATAAAGACTCGATCCAGTGCTGGAATTGTGTTGAGTTTGGTCACTACAGGAACCAGTTTTCAGCACCCAAGAAAAACAGGAAGGGACAGAACGAGAAGAAGACAGCAAACGCAACTACAGTTGATATTGGAGACGCGTTGGTCTTGAGTGTCAATAGTCCGGTAGAATCATGGGTGTTGGATTCTGGAGCATCATTCCACTCTTGCAGTGATGCTAAATCTGTTAAGTGTACGTTCATTGGTTATGGTAGTGATGAGTTCGGTTATAGACTTTGGGATGAGAATAACCGAAAGATTATTCGCAGCAGAGATGTAGTTTTCAATGAACATGTTATGTACAAGAACAGATTGGAGGCATCAGATTCTGACAATACCAATACCCAAGAGGTTGAGTTAGACAACTCAAACTCGAGTGAGAGTAAGGAGAGTCAGAATGAAGAAGTAGTTCTTGTTGAAGAACCAATGACCCCACCACCACGGGAGAATTCGCTGCAAAGACCAGTTAGAGAGCGACGTGCACCTAATAGGTATTCACCCTCTAACTACTACTTGTTATTTACTAAGGTGGCGACCTTAGAGAAGTTGAAGTTATGCATAACTTCAATTGGCCTTGGAACTTGAAGATAAGGCTTGGTGATGTCAGGCGGATACAGGAGGAGAATCAAGAAGATATGGTTACATGGAGAATTCAGTCTCCAAGTGGGAGATTGTTGGAGTATGGAGTCTGAATTGATCCTAACGGGCTTGGAGTGGGGCACAAGTTTATTCCTTATGGGCTTGGAGTAGGGAGCAAGTTTGTTCCTTATGGCTTGGAGTGGTGAGCAAGTTTGTTCCTAATAGGCTTAAGATTAATTATGACAAGTTTGTTCCTAATGGGCTTGGAGTAGGGAGTAAGTTTGTTCCTAATGGGCTCAGGGTTAATTAGGGCAAACTTTCTATTATAAATAGATGTTCTCTCATTGTAATCATTGCGCATCCAAAAAAACATAGTGAAGCTTGGCATCGCCTCCTGACGTAGTCGAAAGACGAATTGGGTAAACAAATCTTGTGTTATTTTCTTATCGTCATTGTGTGTGTATATTTATTTGCTAACAACAAATTTTAGGAAAAAAAGTTGTTAGTACAATAAATAAAGTAGTAAACCCCGAAGGAGCCATGGACGTCGGCACACCCCAATTTACATGACCCAAACACACTATTTTCAACCCAAAAGAATTACTTAAGTCAACATCATCCTATTATTTTACGAGAAATTAAATTAACATGTATTTTGACTTATTTTCTTTTGGAGTGACGGTATACGACTAATAGTCAACTAATTTTAAGGATCAATTTCATTATTCACTAATGCAGGCTCGTATAAAGTCAGAACTAAGCTATGTATGAACTGATTTCTAATTCTTAACGTCGAATGTGAAATTTAGAGAAAAACACGTCCCTAAATTTATAACTCAATTTCGTGTACTATGACATTAATGTGATAATGTAGGTGCAATTTTGTCTAAGCAGGGCGTATATGTATGAATGCGCAGTCTATTTTGACAACTCATCACACACTCCACACACACGCCATTTTTCTCTCTACTAGTGGAGTAGTATTTATTATCCAGCTTCATTATATTTATATTTCCTCTCTTTTCCATTTTCCTAGCATATTTCTACTCTAGCAAAACCCAAAAATTTATCCGGCAAGTTTTTTGGAAATGGGTGAGGTTCGTACTGCTAACTGTTTTCTCTCTCTCTACTCTCTCTCCTCTACTCTCTCTGATGTATTTCTTCATTGTGATGTTGCAGAAGAAGAAGGAAAAGGACAACGGAGGAATCGTCGTTGTGCTAAAAGCTGACATCCATTGCGATGGCTGCGCTTCAAAAGTCGTCAAGAGCATTCGCTCCTTCGATGGTAAACAGATTCGATCGACATTGTTTCTGCTTTTTTCAAATAAGCTCGCTCTGTTTTTGTTTTCCACTTTTCAAATGCCTTTTTGCTGCTTTGTGTAAAAGGAGTGGATACAGTTACGATTGAGGACCAGAAAGTTACGGTGGTGGGAAAGGTGGATCCGGTGAAGCTCCGGGAAAAGGTTGAGCAGAAAACTCACAAAAAAGTGGAACTCATCTCACCCAAGCCTAATAACGACGGCGGCAATGGAAAAGGGAAAGACAAGGACGGCGGAAAAAAAGAGGATGAGAAAAAATCAAAAAACAAAAACAAAAACTCAAATGATAAATCTGATCAGAAAACATCCAAGGAAAAGGAGGTATTCATTAATTACATTAATTGTTTCTGCTCAAATTTCTCCACCCTCTCTTATTGGTGATTTTGTGTCGTTCGAATTGAATGCGTCTTCAATCATATGAGCAGTTTAATTTTTAGGAGATTAAATAATAAATTCCGTTGAAAGCGGGAATTCATGTGGCAGCCAGTGCACGATAGCACTCACCGAGTGGTTACTGTTCTAGCAGTCGTAATATTGCTTGTGACATATCATGTCAACTCATTGAATTTTGTGAAAATTTTCCTTCAGTCTTTCGATTTTCATATGCCGTAAATCCCACGCATTGACCAGTCGCACAGTTTCTCTCTGTAATTTTTCTGATTTCAATCTCATCGCCCGCTCCACATTGTTGACTGCAGCCACCGGTCACGACGGCGGTGTTGAAGCTGTATTTGCACTGCGACGGATGCATCGAGAAAATATACAAAACTATCACCAAAACCAAAGGTACATTTTATCATACTCTTCCTGTTTTCTTTCTATGTTTGTTATAATGCTAATTTTGTGGCGGTTGCAGGGTACAACGACATGAAGATTGATACTCAAAAGGATCTGGTGACGGTTACCGGCGCCATTGACATGAAAGCTCTAGCTGAGGTGCTCCAGAAGAAGCTAAAGAGAGAAGTAGCAATTGTACCACCAAAGAAGGAGGGAGAGAACAAAGAGAAAGGAGGCGGCGAAAAAGCTGGTGAAGAGAAGGCGGAAGGGAAGAAGAATCAGGCGGCAGTGGAGAGTTTGTACCCGTTTATGTACGGGCCGGTTGTTAACGTGGGAGACCAGATCCACTACAACCCGTACGCACCGCAGTACACTGCTCCACAAATGTTCAGCGACGAGAACCCAAATGCTTGCAGCGTGATGTGAGAGGAGAGGAGTGGCAGCATGTGTAAATAAGGAAGTATTGCCTGGGCATTTTAGGCATTTTGTCCTTTTTCAAATTTGCTACTAGAGACTAGAGAGGGTTCAATTTCACATTTGGTCACGACTTAAACAAGGTCATGAATTTAAGAAAGTTGGTCTTTAATTTTGTTAATTAGATTCAAAGGATTTTTTTTATAAACCAATATATTTTACTAGCATATAATATTTTGGGTTAGTCTTATGTGAAATATTGCATACATGCATTTCATCCCAATTAGGCAAGTCAAAACCCTAAGTTCAAAAGTCAAATTAAGTCAATTTTAAAAAATTCGCGGGTCATGGGTCTGGATCCGGGTTGCTCAGAAAATTCGCGGGTTGCAAACAGGTGGTTTACTACATGACCAAAATATTATTACTACAAGGCCAAAATATTACCACTACAAGGCCAAAAAATTAATACTATATGTCAAAACATTTTGAAAAATTCACCAAAAAATAAAGTCTCCAGAATATTTTTGAACATGTAGTAATACACTTTTGACCTTGTAGTGATAAAATTTTGGTCTTGTAGTAACATTGTTTTAGTCATGTAGTAGCCGAATAAGTCAAAATTATTTTAGTAATTTTGCCCCCAAAAAATAAGTGTCCAGAATATTTTTGGACTTGTAGTAATACACTTTTGACCTTGTAGTGACGAAATTTAGTTCTTGTAGTAACATAATTTTGATCATGTAGTAAAATAATAATATATTAGAGTGAAAATAAATATTTTAATTAAGGTTGACCCGCTTTGACCCGTGTTGACCCGCGTTGACCCACGAATTTTGACCTAATTACCTTAATTAGTCATATTGCATGTATGCAATATTGCATATATGTTTTTGCCTAATATCTTTTAGTTATATTTTGATTAAATAAATTGTTAAGTTTATGTAGATTGATTGGTTAACATAATTTGTTGTGAAGGTCGTTGGTGGAACTGGAAAAGGGTTAAAGAGAATTTTCTAGATATCATTAAAAATCATCTTTCATCTCTCACATTTTCTCCTAGTTTTGTTTTCATTTATATTTATGTCAGTATTTATTAAAAAAAAAATCATTTTTGAGCTTTCATTAATTGTTTTCAAGAACGTGCATCTATCCTTTCGTATAATATTACAGTTGGCGGTGAGGTGGACATAGGATTGAAATTCGAGCCACCATAAATTTTTATGTTTTTATATAAAAAAAAAATAATCTACTTATTATTCTATACTTGTAATATTTTTCAAAATGTATAATCCACAAATTAAGATTATTTCTAAGTACAAAACGAGTTTTAGACAGTTAAGCCTGTCTTAAGGGTCTACACGATTTTTCATAAATATCAACTTAATTTGATATCGGTCAACTTTTGAGATTGATTATCATCCCTAACTGAATATACTCTCATTCATCAACTATTTTATTTTTCAGTTGACTTAACTCAGTTGTTTTAATTGGTCGTTACACGGAAAAATTATTTTAATTTTAAAAGTTTATTCACTACTTTCCTCTATACTTTTAACCTTCACGTATCTCGTTCTACACCTAAAAAAAAGTGACTTGAACTCAAATTATTTTTTTTTTTTTTTTCATTTTACACCCAACTACTTTTTATTACTTAGTTATTCTTTATTGTAATTGATCTCATAAATTAATTTATTGGTATATATTGAACGCGTATAATTAGAATAATATATAATTTTGTACTAGTCCTTAAATTATACTCCGTATTACTAATTTTACATGAAATACATTAATTATTTATTTCATTCTATACATTTAATTATAAGTGTGTTTACTCTCCCATAAAATACTTCAGGTTTTATGTCCTTTTGCTATGCACTCTGCAATTTGCTCTCAATTTACTATGTCATTTCATCTGCATTCATCTTTCGTATTTTAATATTTAGATGAATAACATATATATGTTCGAACAATCAATTAATTGTATGTACATGTTGAAATATGAAAAAAATACAACAGAAGAATAATTAAATATTCAGTTGATTATAGTGTAGTATCCGGCCCACTTCTTCTATATCCTATGATATAAATTACTCCAGCAATTGTAAAATGTAACTCGATTTTTTTAAATAATTTTGGTACATATTAATAAATTTAGTAGTAGTAGTGGTAAATTAAAATGAAATTCGTAAAAAGAGACAAGTGTGGGGTGGACAATTTTCAATAATATTTTAATTCTACCTACTCACTACGCGATTAATGAATATATACGACAAGCTTCAATTTATTATTCATAACTCCAATCACAAACTTGTAACGCGACTTAAATACAAAAGTATGGAGAAAGCGTGCGTTATTTTATAATTTAAAAAAAAAGGAGAATGACTAGTATTACTATAGATGGCATGTGGTGGGGTTACTCGTGATGATTACATGAGGAATATCCATGTGCCTTTTCACAATACTCCTACGCAGACATGCATGCACGATCAATGAATATACTTCTAACAAAATCAAGATCCCTAATATTTTATTAGCCTCACAATTATAAGAACAATCATCTAACAGTTTGGACTTATAGCACTAAAAAAAAAAAAAAATTTAATGACATGTAAAAATGTTATAATAAAATATCTATAATCACATTTTTTGTATTATTACATGAATTTTATATGTGGTCTAAAGTCGTGTGGGGATAGAATAATAAGATATTATCACACTTTAGAAGGACAAGATAAATTATCACACTCTAAAATATACATTTATATATTAATTAAAAATAAGGTGATGACTTTGCATTACGCTACAACTTATTTAGTACTATAAAAATACACTAATATATATATCTATATAAAACAGTACAAATAATTTTTTTAAAGTACGTAAAAAAAATAAGAGGTCTTATATTTTAATGTGATTATATATGTTTTAATAGGAAACGAAAAAAAAATATTGATTTGTACGTGTTTAGGAATGACACTCTTATTATTTTTAGGGAACCAATTTAAATTAATTATATTTATTCTTAAAATTTTAATTTACGAAAATAAAAATCATCTAAGAAAAAAGAAAAGAAAAATTACATTTTTTTATCCGCCAAAATAAAATATTAATATTAATTTTGAATTATAATTCTAACACAATAGTGTAGCATTAGAGTTTATATTAACATAATTTTTTTTATTAGTGTGTAAATAATATACTTATTAACACATTTAAAATATAATGTATTTAAAAGGCACTTATAAACACATTTATTTTTAGTGTGTTTAAAGGGATGTGACAATAGATAAGATTTATTATCATGTACGTAATTGAGTATATATTCACACACTTATTATTCAATGTTTTTATAAAAACACATATTAACACACTAAAAAATTTAATGTGACTACATAATACTTTTTACAACATTTATTTTATCATGTGACAAAAAGCGTGTGACAAAAGGCTTTGGTAAAAATAAACCTATGAAATCATTAGCTTCATATTTGTATTTTATAGTGTGAATGAATGACAGGTGAAAAATGTTGGAGAACTTGGTTAAAAATGATTAATTTTAATTAATTAATTAATTTTAAAATGAGAGTGAAGAACACTCGTCTTTAACCAATTTATTGAGGGCTATAAATGTAATTTTAGAGAAATTAAATGGCAAAGAATCGTTCTACTTTTGGAGTAGATAGTCGTAGTGTATTTAAAATCTCAAAATCGAATTTCGGTGACTGAGAAATTAATTCACGAAGTTGAAACGTCAAATAATACACATCATGATAATTGTCCCACATTGAAACTTTGAATGTTTAATGGGGCTAATTACTCCTTATAAATATAGAAGGACGTTACAATAGTTCAAATCATAATGATTAAGGAGCAATTCAATAGTCTATACGGATGCACGTGTGTGCTTATCCGGTTGAGCTTAATCCTAGCTTATCCGGTTGAGCTTAATCCTAGTTTTGGACTTGTTGCTGGGTTTGACCCATACAAATCAAGTTTCTAAAAAATTGAAGCTCAATTTGAAATTGGGTTAACTTAAATGAATTTAAGTTGAATTTAAACTATGATGAATTTGGACGTCGAGGATGTTTAGGTACATTGGTTTTACGAACAAATCAAGTTTCTAGAAAATTGAAGCTCAATTTGAAATTGGGTTAACTTAAATGAATTTAAGTTGAATTTGAACTATGATGAATTTGGACGTTGAGGATGTTTAGGTACATTAGTTTTATGAACAAATCAAGTTTTTAGAAAATTGAAGCTCAATTTGAAATTGGGTTAACTTAAATGAATTTAAGTTGAATTTGAACTATGATGAATTTGGATGTCGAGGATGTTTAGGTACATTGGTTTTACGAATTGTGATGAACTTGGACGTTTTTTAGAAATGAATTTGTAACCACAAGAAGTTACAAAATCCATGAATGTCATAATTAAATATTGTAACCACATGGGGGTTACAAATAGCATGGATGCCATAATAAATGTGGAGATCCCTCACATGTTGGAATATGCCTATAAATAGGGTGCATGTTTTATGTTGAAAACACACTCATACTCATACACACTCATACTCATACTTATACACATTCACACAAAGATACAACATTTGATTTCCTAGAAAAAATCATAACATCATACATATTTTCATCAAGCATATAGAGTAACTTTTCTTATTCCTATTGCTCATGAGATGGATGGATCGTTGCTGATTTCGAGAATTTTGCTAAAGAGAAAAATCTAAGTCGTCTTTGTATAAATAACAAAAAAATTATTAATAAATATATACCACACTAATATGTATTAACAATAATCAAATTAACGTACGTCCTCAAACAAGCCCTCAATACAAAACTATTTCTTCTCCTCCTCCGCAGTTGCAGCAATTGTCTCCTCCTCTGCTTCCGTCTCGGTCTCCATTTCCGTCGACGTCTCTGCCTTGGAAATTAATCTGGCCTCCTTTTGTTTCAAGTATTTGGCCCTGCCCATTTTTTTGTGGTCCCCTTTATTTTTTTTGTTCCAGCTCTCCTCTTTATCTAAATCAAATTTGATGGGACGTGTCTTTCGGGCGATTCTGGCTTCTTCTTCATATTTGTTGACATATACATTCTTTTCCTTTTTCTTTCCCCCTCGCCGCTTCTTTCTTTTGCTTGCCACGATCACTGCAGGCACCGTGCGAGGAGTACTCAGCAGAGTAAGGCTAATTAATCGTTTCGAACACATGAATTTTAATTGCATTGGTACTGTAATTACTACTTTGACTGAGCTGAATGGCGCAATACCCATGCAATTTTGCAGGCCCATTATTCTCATGGAATTAGCTGCTGCCATTCTTCCTTAATTGAACTACCTAAAGAAAAGGAGAGGTATATATATATATATATATATATATGTAACTGATTGCGTAGATTTTGAACTAATCAGGGGCGTATTTCCGTCTCATTATTTGCTGAATTTTTCATTTACTCTATTTTCTCTCTATTTTGTTACGATGATCTATCTATTTTATATTTTAATTAAATATATCTATAACTGCCTTTTAAAAAAAAAAAATTTAATTATGATATCTCTAAACTAATTAATCTAGCTAGCTACCACAAGCCAAAATAGTTTGTATGTTTGGTTTTGTTATTGACGAACATTCTAGAGTAATATCTTCTACCACAACAAAAATATGGAGATTATTAATTGCAATATGAACAAATTTTTTGGGAAACTCTGGAGCATAATAAAAAGCTTTAAATTTGTTTTTAACTACTCCAATATAATTAAATAAATTGATTAAGTAGATGTGGAATGCCACGTACGTTAACGATTTTGCAGCAACATGAGAGTTCATTAATTATTGATTCCATATAAACTAATGCACATTGTGAATCAAAAGCCTTTGCAGGTGGGGCGGAAAGATAAATGGAGGTGGACAACATCAAAGAACGGCGAATACAAAACAAATGAAGCATATTACGGGATCATTTCGGACAGCGAAGGAGCAGCCGGAGATCAAACGGACAGGCTGGAATTCAGCAAAGTGTGGAGCAAATTGGCACCCTTAAAGGTGTCGGCAACAGCGTGGAGGGCAATATGGGACAGACTACCAACTCGCGACAACCTTATCCGGCGGAGAATCATACAAGACACAGATGATAAGAGGTGTATTATATGCGGATTTGAGAGAGAGACGGCGAATCATGTGTTTATCGAGTGTCCATTCACATCAAAAATCTGGGAAGAAAACTTTCGGTGGTTGGGAATATCAACAGTGCTGCACAACAACGTGAGAGATCATTTTACCCAACACATTAGTCTGATCCGAGGTAAACGTTTCACACATTTTACTATATGTTTATGGGTGTGCACTATATGGATAATTTGGAGAGGAAGAAACGCGAAGCTGTTCAACAACGAGAGTTTGGAAGTGGAGAAGGTAGCTGACGAGATTAAGAGTCGGACGTGGAGCTGGATATCGACTAAAGAGGCGTTCGTAAATTGGACCTTTGACGATTGGAGGACGAACCCCATTAAGCTGTTAGAATTATGAAATGCAGATGTTGTTCTGCAAGTAATTGGGGTACCTTTTTTATGCTTGTCTGCATGTACAAAACTACTGGTTATATTTCATAACCAAATTTTGCAATACAAGCACTTATTTACCGATCAAAAAAAAAATTATTGATTCCATATCAAAACTATCACTTATTATACTAATAGAGAGTTAAAGTACACTAAGGTGTCGTCTTCTAGTTGATTTTGCATACGTGTCATATTTTATAAATTTTTGTTCACATGTCAAACTTATACGGGATATTAAATTCTCAATGTAATTGAAAATTTTAAATGATACAATAGCAATTCGAATCATTTAAATTTGTAATGTTATTGATAGTAAATTATGTGATATCAATTTCTTTCAATTAATAATCCTCTTACAATTATTAATTTATTGATATTTAATTCCCCTATATACTTGACTAAATTTATTAAGAGTTATTTTGATATTTTTTAAGTTGTTTATTTTCTAGATTTATCATTATTTTTTGTTAAGAATATGTTCATATTTACTAAAGGTTGTATCAAAAATATTATCCATTTAATTCCATTTTGAATCTCTTTGTTTTTATTATTATTTTTTAAATTATTTAAATATATAAATATTATAAATAATTATTTTTATTTAAATTCCGCTTAATACGCAGGTGCAAATATATATATGAATATAAGGTGGACAAGTAGTCATAAGTTTGGAAATTGATAAATGAAAACTGTAGTTGTAATTAATTTTAATCATCTATTTATTTCTTTAGGCGTGGCAAGGGGATTGATGTTCCTACTTTCAACTTTTCGTATTTTATTTCATGTTTCTTCTTACTGAATTTTTAAAATGACACACGTCAAACATTTAAAAGGTGAAATGCAATACAAACCATAAAAAATGGATCACAGATGATTTCATGTGACAAGGATCCTTTTTATATTTGTTATATCCTATATAGGGAGTATATGCTTTCAAGGATTACAAAGTACAAGTATATATGAAGATCGAAAAGAACTGGCTGAGGTGCTCCAAAAGAAGCTGAAAATTGTGCCTCCCAAGAAAATAAAGAGATCGAAAGGCGGCGGCAATAAGAATAGAATTTTGTTTACTTTCACCAGTTTTTTTTTTTTTTTTTAATTTATTGCTGATCTTTCTAGAGCTTGTTGCATTTTAATTATGTATGTAAATAAAATAATTCAAAAATTAAATCTCGTTAAGAAGATACACACCAAAGAGTGTTTATAAAATCTCAAAAACATCAATATACATACGTGTCTCATTTTACAGGTCTATTTCAGTGGAGTTGTAAAGCATTTATGGCTATTGTTAATAATTTCGGTATGATAACAGAATGAAAATGTGGTATTTTGTTATATTGAATTTTTTTTGGTATTCGATATAAAACGGTATATCATTAATAAAATAATAATTTTATAATATAATTTATATAGATTTTAATTTTTCAATATCAAAATTTTTGGTATGATTAGGTATACCGTATCGAACCACACCTAATATTGATACCACCTCAAACTTGCAAAAGTACTGCCTCATACGTATTGCTCCTTTTTCTTAAATAGTGTGCAAAATTGCTACCCACAAAAAAAAGAAGGTAAACAATAAAATAAAAGTTTGGGCGCCAATGCTATCGCGTAGACTGATTGCGTAAGAAAATGTCCTAGAAGGCAAAATCGTGTCGGTAACATATACTATGATTAATCTAATTTAAATACTTAAAAATGTCCTAGGAGTATAAATTTGTCCTTCAAATAATTTAAATACTCAAATATAGGTGCATTAGAATGACATGACTTATTTTGAATAGAAATTAGTAATTTAGAAAAAAATAAAAGTTGAAAAAGAGACATTGTCTGTCGGGTTCCAAGAATATTCTTCGATCATAAGGCGATTATGTATTGCTCAAGGTGTTATGCTTCATGCAAAATTCCAAGCACAAACTTGAAACGCGACTAAAATACAAAAGTAAGGAGAAAGCGTGCTATTATTTTATTACTAGTATATAATTAATCGAAACATCTACATATATGTACATATAGTTGGATTCCAAATACATGTGGGCCGGGTTGTATTCATAAAGTCGTGTTGACGAACCCACATGCCTTTTCAATACTTGAAAAGTGATTGATACTACGCAAAACAAAATAAATGCATCTGCATTTTAAAGAATATATTATAAAATGCTTAGGGAAGAGTTGAGATTGGGTGGAAATAATTAAGAAAGTGTAGAAAGAGATAATAATGATAAAAGGTAACGAAAAATAGTGAATTTTGTCATTTAAATAAATATAAAACTTATATTGAGATATTTGAAATAGGTAAAGATAAACTTATGGTAAAATAAAATGAGTAATGTTTTCTTAAAAGATTTAGAGTATTAAAGTCCACAAAGTTCGTTTGGAAATGTAGTTGGGTATAGTGGCAGATACAATTGGTCACATGGTGATACAATTATATTGAAAATTTTCTAATTTTATTTTATGCACAAAATAATAAAAAACATTAATAATGTACCCTAAAAATCTCGACAACGGCCCATATAGAGGCCCAAATGCACAATCTTAAAAAAAGGTCTGCAAAAGTTGAAGCATACAATACAACCTCATTATTTTATTCCTCTTCTACGACTTCCTTTGTCTCATGCAATCGAAATACCTATGTAAAAAATAAGTTATGAATTGGTGATTAACTATTAAAAGGGATGTGTTTTTAAAAAAAATTCTGATGGTTATATCATACTCCTGGATCGTTTTTAAAAAAATGAGGATTTAGTGAAATCCATTGTAAATGTAATTTAATTTGGATGTGATGTGACTTTTTTTTTTCAAGTTACATGGAATTGGATGACTTTTATTATTAAACACTCTCTTTATTTCTTATTCAATTTGACATTTATTGTTACATTGATTTTAAGGCACGAGCCATTTATTGATATTTAAAGTGATAATATTTATTTTGTTTGACAAAGTGATAAAATTATTTTTTAATGTGGATTAAATGATCAATTGAAGGGAACAAATTGAGATATTTTTATCTAGAAAAAGTAATGACGTGTATAATATTAAAATATTTGAGAGTGATGGATAAAAGAAAATGAGCTGTTTTATTTCTTTTATGTGAAATGTCAAAAATAAGTGAGGGGCAAAATCATTTTGACAATTGTCAAATCGAGTGAGGACGGTGGAATTAGTATTTTTATAGTTTAGATTAAGGTGGTGTTTTCAAACACAACAAACTTTTTTAAAATAACTTATTTTCAAAGCCTCCTTTCACAACTTTTGAAAAAAAAAAAACTTTTTTAAAATCACTTATTTTCAAAGCCTCCTTTCACAACTTTTGAAAAAAAAAAGTGATTTTAGAAGCTGTTAGTTGAGTTTGCAAACACCCACTAAATCTAGATTAACTATATCTCAGCTTTTATAAATTGTTTGATAATTTAGACTAATGGTGATTATGCTTTAAAATTTATATATCATTCAAATTTTAGTCTAATTCATCTTTGTTATTAAACATGGTTTAATATATTTCGTATCCCAATTTCAAGATCTCTAATCCGCGCATAATTCGACACTATTTGGGTAAAAAATAATCCGCATTCATGTCACGTTTCATAATGTAAGTTATGGAAGTACAATTTTCCTTTCGTATTAAAATTTAATTGTAATCGATTCTCAAATTTTCTCCGGTTCATTCCATGCCCACCATGAGCAATTGAACATCCAAGAACTCATTCTGTAAAATAATTTACACAATTCAACCAAAAAAAAAATATATCAAAATTTGCAGAGCACCCATTCTCCATTGTAAAATAAATCCATTTCAATTGGAGATCATTTGCAGCAAATGATGACAATAAAAAAATTCACGCTGCAGCACATTTATGCATAATTTATACAGTACATAGATAGAGGGAGAGGGTGTTTTAAAATGAAGTGAATAGTCAATTTTTTTTAGTGAGCCTAACAACACAATAAATTATTTTACAGATAATTTATTATGATAAATGATAATGTTAGGCTTCTTTAAAAAGTCATCATACATTGAATAAGTATACTCCTATATCCTAGACTTCCTAGTATTCATATGTTTTGTCGTTACAAAAAGTATCTTTTCATTGAAAAAAATCATCAAATTAAGCCTAACTACTAAACAATTTCATTAAGCCTCAAACTGTCAAACTATATCACATCCCATATATGCTTCTCTTCGCCAACTATATAAACACCAACGACAAGTCCAAAATATATAAAAAAAAAAACCCAAGATAAAGATGATGACACCCCTCTTCCTATTAGCCACTCTCTCATTGGCTTTCTTATGCAACTGTGTAGAAATCAAATATGTTGTTTAGCGTGAGGCATTGAATTCAATATGCTCTGTAAATGTGTTTTATTCAATTGAAGAAGAAAATGGGATAAACCCAAAACTTATACAATCTAATGAAAGTAACCGCTTCTAAACATAACCTAAAACGACACCGTAAATAAATGAGTAAAAGCGTGTTTCACTAAAAAAACAACTCTACTAACATTTCATATCTCAACATCCCCCCCTCAAGATGGAGTATGATAAGCATCGATCATACCCATCTTGGAAATAAAATCTGAAAAAACACTTCCTGTAAGGATTTTTGTAAAGAAATCTGCAAGCTGCAACTTTGAGGAAACAAAAGTAGGAAGGACAACCCCATCTTTGTAAGCATCTCGAACCACATGACAATCAATATCAAGATGCTTGGTGCGCTCGTGGAAGACGGGATTAGTAGTGATATGAATGGTTGCTTTATTATCACAGTGTAGTGGGATAAGAAGATCAACGGGAAGATGAAAATCCAGAAACACATTTCTTATCCACTTTAACTCGCAGACTGTAGAACCAAGTGCACGATATTCTGCCTCAGCGGAAGAACGGGAAACGATGCTCTGTTTTTTGCTCTTCCAAGATATCAAAGAGTTTCCCAAGAAAACACAATAACCTGTAATGGACCGTCGTGTATCTTTACACGCTGCCCAATCTGCATCTGAGTAAGCTTCAATAGTAAGAGATCCTTTTGAAGGATAGAATAAACCTAAGGAAGGAGTACCTTTTAGGTACCGAATCACATGTGTCACTGCATCCCAGTGTGAAGTCCTTGGATCACCAACGAATTGACTAAGTTGTTGGACAACATAAGTAACATCAGGACGAGTCATATTAAGATACAACAATCGCCCGACCAGTCGACGATATTGATCCGGATGCTCAAGAGGAGTACCACCATCTGAAGTCAAGTGTAACCCATGTGGCAAAGGAGTAGGTGCTGGTCTACAGCCTTGCATCTTCATATCAGTAAGTATATCAAGTATATACTTTCTTTGGTAAAGAGAAATTCCATCCAAATTCCTAGTAATCTCAACTCCCAAGAAAAACTTTGCTAAATGTAGATTTTTGATGGAGAAAGCATTATCTAGAAATGTCTTCAATCTGGATATTAGAACTGCATTCGAACCCGTAATTAGCACATCATCGACATACACAATCATAGCCAAGGATCCTTCATCAGTGTTCATTGTAAATAAACAATGATCAAAACAAGATTGAATGAGCCCAAATTGAGACAACTTAGAACACAATTCTATGTTCCACTCCCTCGAGGCTTGTTTAAGCCCATATACACTACGTTTTAATTTGCAAACCTGTCCATCAATTGCTTTGGTATAACCTGGAGGTGGGTGCATATACACTTCCTCTGAAAGATATCCGTGCAAAAATGCGTTGTTCACATCAAGTTGATGTAACTCCCATCCTTGTAATGAGGCAAGTGAAATCATCAAATGTACTGTGACTATCTTTGCTACCGGAGAGAAACAATCAAAGTAGTCAATCCCTTCAATTTGACTATAGCCTTTAGCTACCAAACGGGCCTTATATCGTTCAACTCCTTCATCAGGCTTTCTTTTCACCTTATATACCCACTTGCAGCCTATAACTCGTTTTCTAGGTGGGAGCTGGACCAAATCCCACGTTTGATTAGCCTCCAAGGCCTGCAACTCCTGTTGCATAGCAACTCTCCAATTTTCATGTTGGCTTGCCTAAGAATAATGGGATGGTTCTTTTTCTATTGTAGCATTCCCCATGAATGCCAAATATTGCTCATCTGATATAGTTGATTCAGCATATGGAAATACCCTCAGAGGATAAGGTATAGATGTAGAAGACATGGAACCAGAGACTGAATTACACACATAGTCCTTGTGCCAATATGGAGGGTGTGACACCCTTGTACTTCTTCTCTCAGCTGGTAACTCAACACTACCATAATCTGGAATAGAAAATTGTGATGTGTCAGTTGCTCTTTGAACATCCAGGTCTTTGTTCACAGTGATCGGTGTAGTATGAAACTCCTCCCGAGATGTTTGGAATGGAAAAATATCCACAAAAAATCTTACATCTCTAGAAACCAAAAAAGTTTTGGCATCCAAATCATACAAATGATACCCTTTCTTGCCTGGCACATATCCTAAAAAAATAAATTTGTGAGCTCTTGCATCAAATTTACTCCTCAAATTATGGAATCTAGCTGCAAAAGCTAGACATCCAAAAGGCTTCAGGTTATCATAGTCGGGAAGTATTCCTTGCAGCATCTCATAGGGAGACTTCCAATTTAGCACAGCAGTAGGCAACCTATTTATGATATAGGCTGCAATTAACACAGAAAATTGCCAAAACTTCAAAGGCAAATTAGCTTGAAACAAAACAGATCTTGATATCTCAAGTATGTGCCTGTGTTTTCTCTCCACTACACCATTCTGTTGGGGGTGTATACACACATGATCTCTCATGTAGTATCCCCTTTTCAAGAAAGAAATTCTGACATTCTCTACTCAGAAATTCCAGACCATTGTCACTCCTTATCACCTTAACATTCTTCTCATATTGGTTTTCCACCATAATAACAAAGTGTTTCAACAAATTGCTCACCTCTGATTTATGTTTTATAAGAAACACCCATGTTCCTCTGCTGAAATCATCTACCACAGTGAGAAAGTATGGTGTATTAATTAGATCCTCGTCTCTTGAAGGTCCCCAAATATCAACATGGATTAACTGAAAACAATTGTGTGTTTGTATGGTGCTATGTGGAAATGGTAATCTGTGTTGTTTGGCCTTTATACAAACCTCACAATTCTGAATTTTATTCATCTCATCAGGAGTACATTGTTTTGAAACAAAAGGCAAATGTTTCATTGTACTAAAAGATGCATGATCTAAAGATTTATGCCAGCTATGTAAAGAAACATTACAAGCTATCACTGCAGAATCAACTTGTGTCTTATTCCTCAAAATATAGAGACTTCCAACCAGATCTCCTACTCCAACCACCTTACTAGTCTGTAGGTCCTGAAATTGGCATGATGTTGACAAAAAAACACACCTCAAGTTAGAAGTTGTGCATAACTGAGCTACAGACAACAAATTGTACCTAAAACTTGGAATGTACAACACATCCTTGAGTATTATTTCTGCAGAAATACTCACATCTCCTGATTGTGTTACTTGTGCTGTAGTACCATCAGGTAAACAAACAACCACTTTCCTTCTCAATTGACACAAGTTTTTCATAAATTTTTGGAATTATTACACATGTGCTTACTAGCACCCGTGTCAATAATCCAAGTATCCTGTGGCTCATTATCAAATATGCTCAAAGCAAATTGCAAAGGTAAATGAGATTGGTTACCTGCAAAATTTGCAAACTGAGCAAAATCCATACTCATATTAGCTCTATCCCTCTCCTTCATGTACTCAGTCATTTTCTGTAATTGTTGAAGAACTGCAGTGAAATCATTAGCACCTCATTCCCTTTTATCAGAATGAGTATTCCTCTGTGGAGTATCAAATGTCATGTTGGCAGAACTCTTTGATTTGTTCTTCATTTCTTTGTACCAGTCAGGTACACCATGTAGCTTAAAATATGTGGTTGAATTATGTCCTGGTCCACCACAGTGTTCACAGATGAGCTTTGCTTTCTCCTCTCTTGTCCTTCTAGGAAAAATACTTTTTCCTTTATTCCCATTCCAATTGTCAACAGTACTTCTAAACTTAGTACTTCCATTCCTATCAAATGTTTTAGCTACCATAGCTGCAGAATCAGGTTTTTCAGCAAAACCTATATTAATAGATCTTTGTCTCTCAGCTGTTAGTACCATAGAGAACACTTTATCTACTGAAGGCCAGGGATCCATCACCATAATCTGATTCTTGAGATGGTCATAACTCTCATTTAATCCCATTAAAAAATGAATTACTTTGTCATCCTCATGATCTTTAGCCACTTTTCTGCCTATTTCACAATCACATGACATTACACCAACTATGCTAGCCAATTCATCCCATAATTTGGTGAGTCTATTGAAATACTCCGCCACAGTACTACTTCCCTGACTCATTGTATTTATTTCTCTTTTAACCTTATATTTCAAAGGTCCATTGTTTTCTCCGTATCTAGCACATATTGCATCCCACAATTTCTTAGCAGACTCAATATAGATAAACGTTTCACTCAATTCCTTTGATAAGGAATTCAAAATCCAAGAGGCAACAGTTGAGTTCACTTTCCGCCACATAACATAACTCTCATCATCAACATTAGGCATTATTATTTTTCCATTTATGAAATCCAGTTTATTTTTAGCGCCGAGAGCTAATAACATAGAATGCTTACATGGAAGAAAATTACCTCCACTTGTCAAAGGATAGGCGACCAGAATTAATCCAGGATGATCTGCTCCGTGCAAGTATAACGGATCTCCTTCTGATAACTTTGACACAGAACTCGATCCGGTTTCTGAAGTTGCCACAAGCACCGGACATGTTGTGCTTCTTCGTTTAAGCATTCTTCAAATCGAACCTGCTCTCGATACCATGTAGAAATCAAATATGTTGTTTAGCGTGAGGCATTGAATTCAATATGCTCTGTAAATGTGTTTTATTCAATTGAAGAAGAAAATGGGATAAACCCAGAACTCATACAATCTGATGAAAGTAACCGCGTCTAAACATAACCTAAAACGACACCGTAAATGAATGAGTAAAAGCGTGTTTCACTAAAAAAACAACTCTACTAACATTTCATATCTCAACAAACTGTCAAGCTGATTTGATATCAACCGTTTGCTCTCAAGCCCGCAATCCCCGATTATGCATTCAAGTCCTAAAATCGGACCCACAATCTCGTGGGGCTGATCTTACAAGTTTGGGTCAAATCGTAATTAAGAAAGCTAAGATTGCAACCAAGAACACTCTAAGGGTAGCTAAGTCATTTGACAAGGGCAAAAACAAAGGAGTAGGCCATGTATGTATTGTAACATGCGATAATGCCATTGATGAGTTAGAAGAATGCTCCAAATTATTGAAGGAATTCAATGAAGGGGGAAAAGGGAGGAAACGTGAACTTCTGAATCATGGGTCGTGGGCATCAACTAATGTCGTGACGTGTGATGATGCATTCGAAAATAATGAGCCGGTTAAGGTTCAGAAGGCCAGTAAAAAAGCAAAGGATCTTATTAACGTTCTTCTAGTTATTGCTAATACTTTGTAAGTTTTTTTTCCTCTAAAAAATGTTTATGATAATGAGTTGAGCGCGCTTTGAAACTTGCTATAGATGTGTAATTGTGAACTTTTGATGCCATATATGCGATGTTATGATATATATATATATATATATATATATATATATATATATATATATACTTAATTGCACTAAACTGTCTCGTGATTTTGAAAATGTTGTACGTAATTCTCTTAGGGGATGTTTCCTTTTGGTTTTAAAAACCAGGTTTTGGATTTCAAGATCCAAAACCCGTTTTATTTCGGGATTTAAAAACCGGTTTTCAAAATCCACTAAAAACCACCCTTATCAAACATATTGATTTGACATAAAGTTATATCTATATAATATTACTCCAATCATTATATTCTTTTTCAACAATAATATAATAATAATAATATAATAATACAATAATATAATACATTTAATCAACTAATCATTATAATCTCACCAAACAATAATATAATAATACAAACTCATTCAATCTTACAACTTGATTTGACATAAAGTTAAATCCTTCACTATTCCAAAACCCAAAAGAAACACCCCTATTACTATTCATTACTATTCATCGTGATTTCAAAAACCAAGATTTAAAAAATCTGTTTTTTAAAACCACTCAAAGCCCAAAAGAAACACCCCTTATCATTTGGGTTGTACGGAATTTTCCTAGGATTTGTTAAAAACTAAACGAACTCATAATAATTTCAAAAAAATTGAGTTAACGATTTTACCTATTTATTCTATTTTCATACTTTTTTTCTCCAAATATTGAAGTTATGAGCATGTACTATGAAGGACAATAGAAAATAACGTGAAATTGAAAATTCGATAACTCGTTTAAATTCTAAAAATAAAAGGAGAATTTGTCGAATTTAATAAACCACTGAAAGATTTAGTGCAATTTCCAAAAAACAAAGGGATTTGTGCAACATTCCCAATTTAGGGATAGAAAATGTGTTATAAATACTCTTAACTAGAATAATTAAATTTAAAAAAATAAAAAATTTCAGGGAGCTCAATGCCCTCCTCTGTATTCATCAGTACATGCATGAGTTGCACTTGTAGTTAGTGGGTGAAAAGGTAATGAGATGTGGGGTAAATATAAGAGATGTTTGAAGAAGTTTTTTAAAAGAGTAAAAAGTTATTTTTTTTAAATAAGAAAATTTCACAATTAATAATGGAACATATGTTTTTGTCAAATGTTCAAACAACAATGGAACGGAGGAAGTATTTTATATATCAACATTGAATTCATGTAACTAACATAAGATTTACAGAAATTTAATTACTGCTCGTAGCAAGCAGAAAACAACAACACACATAATTAATTACTAATACACCCACTATATATATATATATATATTTTGATATAGATATGTAAACAGGCACATCATATCTCACATGTGCACCATCTTTATTACACATAAACCAAACATATTTATTACTCATATTTTGTTTAATATTCTTGCATAAGTTAATTAAAAGTACACTCCTTTACACAATTAATTAAAAGTACACAACCAAGTGCCAAGTCACCTACCTGAATTTACCAGTTAATTTTAAAGCACTATTTTAATTAATTAATTTTTTCAATGTTTTCAATCTACTGTATTACGTTTTTCAAAAATATTTTGGGTCCAGAAAAGCCATCGTAGAATGGGTTAAAATGAGATTTTATTTGATTAGTGAGTACAAAAAGTTTTTAATTAAATAGACATATTTATATTCTAAATCCATGACCTCATCATAAATATTCTCTCCATTCCATAATAAACTTCACATTTTTCTTTTTAGTTCGTCCCACAATAAACTTTACGTACACCCTTTAAAATGGAAACTCTCCATAAATTCCACCCTCACAATATTTACAATTCTACAAAAAATGTCATTATTTTTTAGTCCATACATACACACAATCCAACACATTTATTTATTTTATACATAAAATTTTACTAAATTACACCTCAATATCCTACTTATTATTTAACTTTCTTAAAAGTGTATCCTCACACTGATTCTTGAAATTCTGCACAAAAAATAAGTAACTAAACTATCAGTTTTAAGTTCATTTCTTTTAAAAAATGATCCTCACTAAAATTATGTCATATCATCATTTCAATGAAAACCTAGTATAATGAATTTTCAGGAGCCGCAGATAAATGTTTTTCTTGATATTATACCCATCGAAAAAATTCATATTACAAAATCCGTTATCCCTGTGTTAATTGAAGCATAATATTCCTGATTCTATTAAGAATCGAGATTTAAAAAAGTAATCGAGTCTTGATTTCAACTATTGTTTTAATACGATCATAAACTCTACTCAAAGTGAACAACAACAAACCTAGATCGAAATTGAGCACAATGTACATGTACCATCTTAACTCAAATATGATCACTGAAAATGTGGTGAAGAATAACATTCTTCACAAATCACAGAAAATGCCTCTCATTTTCATTCAAGGCCCCGTCCCAAATTCGATCTCGATAGCTAATGTAATTCCCAAAATCCACAACGCAAAGAGTCTATTTCATCACATGCAAGGGGAAATATTATTGCCTACTATTAATACAAGTTTCCATTCCATAATAATTTTCTAAATTCCCAACAGTTTATTTTATACAAATTAATATTATCTTGTTAATGCTACTAAATTTGGTTTACTGAGGAAGGCAAATATGCCTATTTGTAATCTGAACAGAGAAAAAAAAAACAGAGTACCTTTTCAATAACTTTAATATTTTCCAAATTATAAGTGAGAAGATTATGTGGATACACTTGCGATGGTGCACTAAAAACCCCTAAATATAGTAGGAATTGAGAAAAATAGAACACAAAAGTTACGAACTAAGCTGGAATCTACATGTAGCGCAAATGAAATTAAATTTATAAATATCAGAAAAACAGTTATGACAACGGGCAAAGACAATACCCGTTGTTGTAGGCCATATTTGGCATAGTGGTTACATTTTCTAAAAAAAAAATAAGAAAATGTTCAATTAATAATGGAACATACATTTTTGTCAAATGTTCAAATAATAATGGAACGAATGAAGTATTTTATATATCAGCATTGAATTCATGTAACTAACATAAGGTTTACAGAAATTTAATTACTGCTCGCAGCAAGCAGAAAACGACCCCACACAATTAATTACTAATGCACCCAATATATAAATATAGATATAGATATGTAAACAGACACATGTGCACCATCTTTATTACACATAAACCAAACATATTTATTACTCATATTTTGTTTAATATTCTTGCATAAGTTAGTTAATTAAAAGTACACTCCTTTCCTTTAGAACCCAAATTTAGACAATTAATTAAAAGTAGACATATACTCTCAAGGGGTGACTTACCTTATGGCTAAACTGCATTAGCAGTGTATTAGGGAACAAATTAAACACAATAGTTTATGTTAATTTAGAATAGAACTTCCTAGCTAGCTGTTATCTTAGGAACACCTGTAGCTTTGCTAGAGAGAGAATTCATATCCAACCAACAATAGCTATGCACGTTATATTTTATCCATTTCTCAAAAAAATGAAGAAGGTATTTTTTCTTAACAAATCACAATTGCTATTGCAGAAATTTTATAACTGATTCACGTGTTATGCAACACTAAATAAACAACCGCAAGTGTACGGCGTCTATTGTAGCGTAATAAGCACGAGGTCGATCCCACAGGGAGGTTTAGCGTAAAAGGGTAGTTTGTTAATTGAGTTCTAAATAGACGTGATCGAATAAATTAAAGGTTGAATTACCCCTAAAATTGTCTAACAATATGTCACAAATAGACAACGAAAGAGTAAATACGAAGTCGATCAAATACCATTCAAATCAATAAAACGAAAGTGAAGTGGGTGAAAATGCAAAGAAAGAGGGTGGGTTCCAAGGCAATTGTAACACCTAGACATCCGTTTATGAATGTTATCTCGTTTAAATGGCCATTAAGGTTATCTCATATAGGGTGATCACACAAGAAGAACTAATCGATCTCTCGATACAAATTAATCCAAAAGCGCATGCAACATAGGCTCGTATATCTACATCACAAACATTACACCGCCTAAAATAGCCCATAAGATCATTAAATTCCCTCTCCGATAATTAATCCTCTCTCGAGATCATAATAATACCGGGTTGCATGCTTGCATACGATTAAATGGAATAAATCTCTCGATACTACCCCAATTAACAATGAATTAAGCAAATCATCATGGCCACTAACAACATGCTTTACAATGAATAATTAAACATGCAAATAAGAGATAAACACCAATTAAAGCAATAAATTACTCATAAACTTCAATCCAAGTATTTACAATGCCTTAGAACCACAAATTGTTTAGCTAATCAAATACATACTCAAATTACAAAATCCAAATGAAATAACTAAATAAAAAGAAAGATAACAAGAAAGCTTAGTCTAGATTGTGATGGGAAATGAATTTTGCAAGTTATTGCATCCTTCCTTCCTTGAATTGATGGAGAATTGAGAGAGGAATGACCAAATCACCTTCAAGTATGTGTTACTATGTGTGAGAATTGATGAATTGGGGGAAGAATGGCTTGGATTTCAAGAAAATGTGTTTATATAGTGTTTGAGAAGGGTTTAGATGGCATATTTGCAAGTTGGTCCCTAAAAAATGGCCAAAATGTGGAAAAAGCACCGAGATTGGAGTGACTCGGCCGAGTTGGGGTCACTCGGCCGAGTGGAGCACTTAAGAAGCGTGCCACGCTTTTGTCTAGCCGAGACTCGGCCGAGTTGGGGTCACTCGACCGAGTGTGCAGTAAATTCAAAATTCGCAGATTCGACCGAGTTGGCTTACTCGGCCGAGTGTGCAGAAATGTTGAAAATCTCAGATTCGGCCGAGTTGGGTCACTCGGCCGAGTGTGCAGAAATGTTGAAAATCTGAGATTCGGCCGAGTTGACTCACTCGGCCGAGTTGCCATGTTCTTCGATTTCGGTCTTTTCTTGTTTCGTACATATCTTCCACCTCGGGTGTCGGATTGACTCGATTCCTTTGGCTAATCCACTCCATTTTTCGAGACGAATCCAACCGTGCACTCCTCTTCCTGATCCAGTAAAGTATGGTTGGTGTTTTGCTCCAAATTTCACCGTATTTCCTACAAAATCAACAAAACACAACCTTTCTCTCATTTTGTCTCAAACAATCATATTCAATGCATAATTCAATGAAATCCACATCAAAATACACTTCACATGTGCCCTTAAAACGTGTAAATTCCACCCGAATCAATAACTTGCTCCGTTCTATAAAAAATTGCTCTGACCAAATTTTGAATTCACAAAAAAGTATATATTTATTTTATTTAAATAATTAACTTTTAAATATTTTTTCTATTTTATTAATAAGATTGAGTATCTACTAACAATATTTTTTATTCGTTTACTGGGCAGAGAGAGTATAATTTGCACTTATAATTGAGGGAGTTTGTAGGTGCCATTAAAATACTTATTTTTATAACATTTTATGATATAAATTCTATTTTTTTTCCTTTTTAACTAAAAATTTCTAATAACAAAAATAAGAATTAACAACAACACATATCATTAAATACTTTTAACTAAAAAAAATTATATTGAAAGAACTTGTTTTCACAAAAAAAAAAAACTGTTTTTTTTATAGTGTAATGAGTCATAATTAGTAAAATGATAGTAATTTACTTTCAAGTTTTCAATTTAGGTAAACAATTTTTTTTTAACATAGTCCATCCTATTTAATTTTTTTTCTGGGTTCGCCCTTGGGTACTCTCTCTTTACTAACCTTTACTAATATATATTGGACTCTTTATAAGATCGAAGACAATACGTAGAATTCATAGTGATATACTCTTACGCATGCTTGATTGGTACTCTTTCCGTTCGTCTGTAAAACTTTTATTTTATTATTTTGATCTGTTTCACAGAAATTTGCACATTTGCTATATTATTGGAACTTTCCAAATTAATTTGCACACTAAAAAAAAGGAGACATTGCTATAATTTATGTACGAGTTAATTGCACTTTTGGTCCCATCAACCATGGGTTGGTTGGGATTTGACCACTGCATTTTGGAGTTAGTCCCACTAGAAATTTTTTATGCATTTTTGGTTCCGCCGTTAACTTTGCCATCTAAACTAACACTCGTTGCACTTTTGGTCCTACACGATATAAACCTGCTGTTTTAGAGGGAAACAAGTACACTTTTCCCTCCAAACATTATTTTAGAGGGAAAAACAGGGAGGAACAACCTGCTATATATATCACACACTTTCTTTATTCCTCAAACACACAAAGCAACACAAAACACACACCACATCAATTTTGTAAAAGAAAACAACAAAAATCCCATGTCATCTTCATCTTCTATTCGATTTCAACAAGGTCTTGTTTGTTATTGTGGTAAGGCATGTTGTACATATGCTTCTAAACAACCTAGAAGTAGAGGGAGGATATTTCATAATTGTCTTGACTCCCTAAGTGACGGTGGTGGTGGTGGTGGATGTGGTTTCTTTGTGTGGGCTGATACTCTAGAAAACTGTGGTGTTGACAAGCATGAACACAAAGAAACTGAAGACATGAAGAAAATGACTCAAGAGATGAAGAAATTGGTCATAGAGATCAAGAATTTGGCTGAAGAAATCAAGGATCTAATCAAAGTAAACAAAATCATTTTGATTGTGCTAGTTGTCATGGTTGCATCTGCCACCTTCAAGTGGTTTGGTTAAATTCACTATATATTAGGCTATTTTGTACTAGAATGCACTGCCACCTACAAGTGATTTAAATCTATTTAGAATGCACTCTATATGAGACTATTTTGTACTAGAATGCACTGTTATTTGTACTCAATGAAACAAATGAATGAACCTTATTTTCCTCTATACACCAAATTCATTATTCCACCAATAAACTGCATAAATAAACTACAATATCCACCAATAAACTGCTCATAAATGCAACAATCCACTAATAAACAACACAAATAAACGGTAATCCCCCAATAAACAACACAAATTCAACAATCCACCAATAAACAACATAAATAAACTACAATCCACCAATTGTAAGCAAAATAAACACTAGTTTAATGTTAAGCCACTCCAATATGAAATCATGATAGCTTCAAAAGGCAAAAGGATAAACACAGATTTTAGTGGCTTAAAAGACAAAAAATAGGGGTTCACTAGTTTAAACTACAATATATAATCATGACAGTTCAAACACTAGGCCTTCTTCTTTCCTTTTCCTTTGTTAGAAGCATCAGTGAGACTAGACTGTGTGATATACTTCTTACCTCCCCTTGTTATTTTCATACCATCCACCTGAGTGCTTGAACCACTACCACCACTAACATTTGTTGATGGTCTCTCTTGACCAATGAAATTGTGTGTGTTAAATGTCATAAGTGCGGCCTCCTGTCAATTGAAATAAACAAGGTAAAATATTAAAATGAATTTAAAACAGCCTATAATTCAATACAATGTGCATGTAATGAGAAACTTTACATTGGAGTTAGGGGTGACAACATTGTTTACTTGTGGACCTCCTCCAATGAAATTGAGTGAATTAAATCCAACAAGTGCATCAGGTTTCTATGAATTAGCAAATAAGTTACTAAAACATGTAATAATTGAATCTGTTATATGCATGTAATTCATAAAAACTTACATTTGTTGATGGTGTTTCTCTAATTCTTAAAGGCCTTTCTCTAGTTGATAATTTATGTTTCCTTTTTGCTCCCATCATTTTCCTGCCTTGCATAGTGGTAGGCCTGATTTGCGGCATCTGAGAATCTTGAAATTATACTCCCTCCGTCCCGGGGAAAGCTCCCCATGAGCTCCTGGCACGGAGATTAAGAAATACTAATATAATAAGTAGATGTATTAGAGGTGATGTGATTGAGAGAGAGCAGAATATAATTAAATGTGAGAGTGAATAGTTACCAAAAAAGAGATGGGGAGCTTTCATTGGGACGGACAAAAAAGAAAAGTTGGGTAGCTTTCACTGGGACGGAGGGAGTAATATATAAAAAAACTTGCAATTATCATTAAACAATACAATTATAATCTGAAATTAAAATAATGTGCAATTAACTTACATCTTCTTGGGTCATTGGTGGTACCAAGTCTTGATCTTGGATCATTTCTTCAGCCTCATTTGCAGTCTGTGATCCTCCTTCTCCAATTTCCTTCATTAACTTACATCCTTTCTTATTATGTCTTTTTTCATGGCAAATTGTGCATGTCACACTATACTTTTGTCTTCCCATAGTTTGAAGACCTTTTTTTCCTTGTTTGTTCTTGATCTTGCTCTTTTCTTCATCAGCTCCCATCCTTCTTCTCTTCTTGGGCCTTCCAGCTTTCCTCTTTTCAAAGTTAGGTGGCAATGGTGGTATGTAACCAGTTTTATGCCACAACTCAGCACTATTCATGGGGTTTATATTGTGAGAGTACACAACATCATATGTTTCAACAGAGTAACAATTGTGCACATAGTCCTTAATGTCTTCCCCTTGAGCAAAAATTGCACTCACAGCATGAATACATGGTATTCCAGAAATCTCCCACTCTCTACAAGCACATGTGTATTCCCTCAAGTCAACTGCATATCTTGTACCTTCAAAGAGTGATACTTCATAAGTCCACTCACTTGATTTTATAGGGATGCAGTTACCTGAGACTTGTATCTTAGTGTTTAACATGTTTCTGATTTTTTCACACACCTTTTTCCCTTCCCACTTTCTTTCACATTCTTCTTTTTTAGTAGAAAGTCTTGTCATAATGAACTCTCTTATCCATTCCAACATTGTGATAATTAGTTTATCCCTAGCCTCAAGTATGCATCTATTGAATACCTCACACATGTTGTTCACTAGTGTGTCACACTTAGCAAATGTGCTAAAGTGTGATCTTGACCATTGTGCAGGAGGCTTGTCTTCCAGCCACTTAAGGCAACCCATATCCTTCTCATCAATCTGCTTCATAGCTCTGTTAAAGGAAGGAGCATTGGTGGTCTTAACTGCTATCCAAAGTAGTTTCTTGAAGTGGTCACCTTTGAAACCTGCCTTCTTCATGTTCCCATGTAAATGTCTGACACAAAATCTATTATCAACATTTGGTAGTATCTTCTCAAATGCAGGTATAAACCATTTCTTCTTATCTGACATGAAGACATAGTTATCTTCTCTACCTTGAAGTAAATCATCCTTGACCAATTGCAAAAATCACTCCCATGCTTCTCTTGTCTCACTTCCAACCACAACATATGCCAAATGATATGGATCATTGTTAGGATCTATACCAACTATAGTAAGTAGTACTCCACCATTGGGACCTTTTAAGTGGCAGCCATCCACTCCAATCCATGGTCTACATCCTGCCCTAAACCCTTGCTTCAAGGCATTCAAACATATGTAAAGTCTGTTGAACCTTGTACTTCCACTACTATCACCCTTAGTCCTCAAAATAATGGTTGAACCAGGGTTCTTCTCAAGCACAGTGTTCACATAGTCCCACAAGTTCCCATATTGATCTGTACTATCACCTTGAATCTTTTGCAATGCTTTTTGTTTGGCTCTATAAGCTTGGTAATTGGATATGTAACACCCCAATTTCTTCATTGTAGCTGCCTTCCAACCTCTTGTTCTCTTGTTTGGCTCAGCCCTCCAATCATCTTCAAATGCTTTTGCTAACCATGCTGAATTTGCATTCTTAATATGATAAGTCCTAGCACAAGAATGCTCTTCATTTATTTCTCTAATCTGGAAGGATTCTTGGTCTTTTACCTTCAATGCATTGATATGCCAATCACAGCCTTCAGATTTGCACCATGCATATATCCTTCTACCATCATTTTTTACAAAACGTAGGCTTCTTCCAGTCTGAACACTATGATTATTCACAACATCCTTGAACAATTGAACAATTTCTTAGCGGCAAATATATGTGATAGAAAGAATGTTGGGTTGCTTATTTGGGATGACTTGAAAGTCAAATCTGGAGTGCCACTTTGGTTGTCATCCTCTGATTCCTCATCAATGCTCCAAAAGTTCTCTTCATTCTCTAGTGACAATTCATCTTCACTTTCTAAGGAAGCCTCCTCATCATCTTGCTCATCATGAGATTCAATAACACCAGCCCACTCTGCCTCCATGTCTACATTCTTATCAAATATTATGTCATCCAATATTTCCTCCCCACTGTCTTCTTTGCAAGTGAAATCATCATCCTCCTCACTATCTTCTGTCATTTCAACACCGAAACCTTCATACTGAAATAGGGGTTCATCCTCAAACAAATTATCAGCAAAACTTAAGGCATCTACTGCATTGGCATCAACATTATGATCATCAACACCTAATGTATTGTCCTCATTCTGCTCCAACTCAACACCTAGATCACCAACATTTTGTCCTAACTCAACACCTAGATCACCAACATTATGCTCTAAATCAACACCTATGTCACCAACAGTCTGCCCTAAATCAACACCTAGATCACCAACATTCTGCCCTAAATCAACACCTACATCACCAGCATTATGCTCTAAATCAACACCTACATCACCAACATTCTGCTCCAAATCAATATTATGATCATCAACAACATTCTGCCCTAAATCAGGATTTCTCAAAGTTGGTAGCAACATTCCGGGCACTTTAGGTAGTTGCACAAAATCAGTATTCAACTCCATTAGTTCATCCTCAGTATAAAAATCCACCTCCCCCAATACTTCATCCTCCTCAACATGTGAATTTTCAGTTTTAAATGGTTTCACTGCATCTAACCACATTTTTACTTCTTTATTGATATGCCCATTAAAGCATTGCTCTATATCAAACATACCCTCCACTAAATTCATTTTACCATCTCTCCACAATCCATAATACACCTTAGAGCCCACATAACCCAACTGCTCACATAATCTATCTAGATACTCAAAGGAACACCTTTTACACTCCACAAAATCAAATAAACTTACAGTACCTCCAATATTGTAGTAAAAACTCCCATCATTTTCAACCAACATTCCTCTATGGCGAAGGTTAATGGTGTAATAGTTCTTGAGGTAGAGATTTTGACCTGAGGCAAGAAAGTCATTACAGTTATGAGTCTCAAGAATCGACCAAAAAAATAAAATAATGAAGAACATTCTTAAAGAACACCGAAACAGAGCATGCATACATTGTAAACCACCATTAACCACCACGGGTTAAAAACACCTTTAACCCCCACAAAAAACACCGCAAAAGCTCCATAATAAACCCCCGCAAAATAAAATCACCATTAAACTCCCATTTAACCCTAAGCTCAACACAAACTCAACCCAAAAGGAAAAAAAAGGGCATACCGTAATCTACTGTGTCGTATTTCACCAAGTTCTTCCTCCGCAACATTTTACGAGACCACAATCAACTTGAATTTTTTGTTGTTTGAAGCAAACTAGGGTTAACGAGAGTTTGGAGATTTTGGAGAGAAAACTTTGATCAGAATTTTTGAGAATTTTGGCAAAGTGTCTTTTCGTATGAGAGGGGCAACGGTCATAAGGGTTGACGACCATGTGAGCAGCAGGTGTTAACCCTCCGTTAAATTTTGACGGAGATTGGGATCAGTTTTGCAATAAAATTTTGGGCGGGAAAAAAAATGCATAAAAAATTTCTAGTGGGACCAACTCCAAAACGCAGTGGTCAAATCCCAACCAACCCATGGTTGATGGGACCAAAAGTGCAATTAACTCATTTATGTACTTTTCTACCTCCAATATACTTTTTTCTTTTCTTTTACAATATTACCTACTAAAAAAAATCATTTCTAATGACATGAAATACGAGAAAAAAATATTTTGCGTCCCATAACTTTCACCTTTTTTGAAAAACGTCCCAAAAAAGATAAAAGTTTAATTTACGTCCCATAACTTCCTAAATTGGTTAATTTACGTCCAATTTACGCCGGAGACAACAAAAGACGCCGGAAAATGTCAAGTGCCTGTCACGTGCCCATAAGAATTGGGGGAATCCGGCAAAAATAAGGACCTGGATCTTAGGTGGCATTTTCTAATTGATAAAAAATGAAAATTAGAAAAATTAAATATGACATGTCAAATGAAATAAAATGAAATGCCGTGAAATGTAAATGTAATTCAAATGTAAATGAAATTCAAACAAATGATTTTCCCCAAATTAAACACTTAATCAAAAAAAGAAGAATGCATCCCAAAACCCGTTCTTACGCATCTTTCCCCAATGAACTCACCAAATTGAACGCTAATCAATGTACCCACCAAAAATCATTTGCAAATCGAGCCTGTGAGGGGTGATAATCCAAGAAGGAGGGCAACTTATACAACATTCACGCTGGTTGTACAAGACATTTACACAAAACAAAGGAGCAATGGTGTTTGTACGAAAGAAAGGTGCAATGGACTGGCCACACCCAAAATATGGTAAGTTTCCTCTCTTTAAAGTGTGTAGGTAAAAAATGTGGGTGTGTGTGTTAAATGAACATGGGTTGTTGTGTAAAGTAGTATAAAAAATGCGTAGGTCCCTTTCCCAACAGTGTGTGGTCCCTTTGTGTATGTCCCTTTGTGTGATGGAATCTTATTCTATGGTTTTTCTTTGTATTTTTTTTTTTTTGCAGATTTCAAGAGTAAATATCTTACTGTTGTAGTATATTTTGGGGGGAAATTTGTGAATATGCCAAATACTCTATATGGGGGGGGGGGTGATAGGCTTGTATTCGATTGGATTAAGGCTGATGAATTAAAAGTTTCTGATTTAGTTGAATTTAGGGATAAAGCTTGTATTAAAGCTGACTGTAAATACCATCTAAGAATGAGGGATGGTTCATTTAAAATGGTATGTGATGATGAAGATCTTAGGCTATGGGCTAATATGTATCTAGTTGATAGAGAACTTCATATATATATTGAAGTAATTGAAGTTGAGAGTGCAATAGGAGATGAGCCTCAAAATGAGTTTCAAGAAATTCTTGAAGTTGAATCTGACCTTGGCTCTGACTATGACTCATTTGAGGACTCCGATTTTGTTATTGGATGTGAATTAACTGATAATGATGATGAATTTTTTTAGGGTGAAGTGGAAATTGTGGAAGGTGATTTAGAAACAGTAGACCCTAACAATATGTTTGATGGTACAATGAGTGTTTGGGTTGATAATTTGAGAGACATGAGTGAAAGTGAGAATCCAAGTGAGTTTGGGGGTGGAAATATGGGGGAAAGTGGTGCTCCACAATCTATAAATGGGAAGGATAAGGGTAAGAAACTTGCAGAAGCTGAGAGTGAGAGTGAGAATGAAGATGAAAGTGATTTTGAAAATGATGTAGTTGATGGGGATTAGGAGGACTTTGATGAACATAGGTTGTCTGAAGATGATGATGAGGCCCCTAGTGCTCCTGTTTTTAATCCACAAACAACTTTTAACCCTGAATTTATCTTGAGTCAGATGTTTGCATCTAAAAAAGATTTTAGGAAAGTTGTACAATCACATGCCATTAAAAATAGAAGAAATGTGCACTTTCCAAAAAATGATAAAAGAAGAATATATGCCAAATGTGTTAAAAATTCTTGTAAATGGCATATTCATGCGTTGAAGAAAGAAGGTGAGCTTACATTTCAGATCAGAAAGTACTATAGCAAACACACTTGTGCACCTTCTCAAAAGGTGAAAAATCTGACTGCCACTTGGTTGATGGAAAAATTTGTTCAAAAATTTCATTCTGATGGAAACAGGGATGTAAATGGATTTATGTTAGATGCACAACGTGAGGTTAGATGTGAAGTGTCTAGGAACCATGCTTATAGAGCCAAATACATGGCTTTGGCAAAGATAGAGGGTGATGCTGATGTGCAGTATTCCAAACTGTGGTCATATGTTGAGGAACTTAGAAAAAGTAACCCTGGATCAACCATTATCCTAGGGACAACTGAGGATAGAAGGTTTGATAGGTTATATGTGTGTTGGAATGCTATGAAAAAAGGTTTTTTGGCTGGGTGTAGACCTATCATAGGGGTTGATGGTTTCTTCTTGAAAAGCAAATATGGGGGCAACTTATTGACAGCAGTGGGAGTTGATGGAAACAACAATTTGTTTCCCGTTGCATATGCTGTTGTAGAAAAAGAGAATGGGGAGATATGGGAGTGGTTTCTAAGAATGATCAAGAGGGATCTAGAGATTGATGGGGAGGAGTTTACCTTCATTTCAGATAAACAAAAGGGTTTAATTTCAGCATTAAACAATGTTTTTCCTGGTACTGATCATAGGTTTTGTGTAAGGCACATGCACAATAACATGAAATCTGCTGGTTTCAATGGACTTCCATACAAGCAAGTTTTATGGAAAGCAGCAATGAGCACCACAAAAGGTGAGTATAAAGCTGCAATGGAGGAGATGAGAGAGTTGAACCAAGCTGCTTGGGAACGGTTTAACAACAAGCCTCCAAAGCAATGGTCAACGACATATTTCTCTAAAAAAAGTAAATGTGACATGTTGTTGAATAATGTGTGTGAATCATTTAATTCCACCATTTTAATTTCTAGAGATAAGTCCATTATAACCATGCTTGAATGGATCAGAGAATACTTGATGAAGAGGCTACAAAAAAATAGGGACACAGCTTCTATGAAATGGACAAAACAATTGTGTCCTAGGATTCAAAAAATTCTAGAGAGAAATACAGAGATGGTGTCTGATTGTATACCAATTAAGGGGAATGACATCCATTACCAAGTCTCTTGCTTTGATGGAAGACAATTCACTGTGGATTTGGCCAAGCATACTTGCTCTTGTAGAGCATGGCAACTTACTGGTATTCCATGCAGTCATGGTATATGTGCTATCTTGAGGCAAGGCCTAAACCCTATTGCTTTTGTAAACGAATGTTACACTGTTAGCACTTACATGAAAGCATATGAGCATACCATTTATGGAATAAACCATGATCAATTGTGGGGAGATACCTTGTACATACCTCCTATGCCTCCTAACTTTGGGAAAAGGCCTGCAAGAGGAAGAAAGGGAAAAAAGAGAAGGCTGGAGAAAGGTGAGAAAGAGGGGAAGGGGGTGGCCAACAAAAGAAGAATGAAAAGACAACAAACAACAATTAAATGCAGCAAGTGCAGACTGCCTGGGCACAATGCAAAGACTTGTAAAGCGCAAAGGGTACATAAATCTAACAACTTTAACAATTAATATGTATTATATTATTTTTAACTTTAATAATTAATATGTAATATTGTTTTTCACAGAGAGAAGGTGAAGGGAGTGGGACAGTTGTTAATGAGAATGAAAAGAAAGGGGCACAGAAGAAAGGAAGAAAGATACTGGTTTTCTTAATTATGTATTGTTTTATTTGTATTGTATTGATCATGTTCAGTTCTGATTATGTTAATATTTTTTCAGAAAGTTCATGTTCAAGAAAGTACAAGTGCACATGAGGATGATGAGGTAGTTATTTAATTAAACTGATAATTAATGTTGATGATGATCAAGACTAACTATGCTGCAATTTGGTTGTTTAGGTACTGGTTGCACCACCAATAATCACTAACGAAGAAGATGATTCTGAAATTCACATTGATACATAAGTTAGTACCATAACAAGCTGTAATCAACCAATTCCACAACCTATTCAAGGTCCTTCCATGCATGATCAGTTACAGTTGGGACAACCAAAAGCGTCAAGGGTTCACATGAGGAAACCTCCACGTTTTGGAGAAGGACATTTTAGTAGGACTCCATTTGTACCCCCCCCCCCCCCCAACCAAAGGAGAAGAACAAAGTTATTGTGGAAGGTGGGCAGAAATATATACACCTGTCTTCTCAGACTAGTAAGAAAGGGAAGGGCAAGAAGAAGTGATAATGAAAAACCTTTTTTTTGCAACTATTTTGATGTAATTTGCAAAAGTAATGACATCTTGAACATTTTGATGTCATGTCATGTATTTTACAAAGTTTTTATGATGTAAAAGGTCAACATTGATACCTTGTGATTTTTGTGATCTGTCATTGTGAAATTTGTGATATGATAACTATTTATGCGATGAAGGTAGGCTATTTGGGTTTTTGTTAATTTTTTATGTTTGATTGGAAAGAAATCGAAATTTGTGATGTGGGCAGCAGTAATTTCTGTTATAGGCTTGATAGTAAATGCTGGGTTTTTTCTTTATGGTGAAAATTGTGTGAATTTCTAGCTATTGATCATGTTCGATTTCAATGTATATGTTTCTTTCTGGCTTCTTCTTCTTCATCTTTCCTGGAATTATTTGGACTATTTGTGCTGAAGTAGAATGAGGTTTATGCTTTGTTGTTTTAAAGGTTATTTGGTTAATGTATATCCCAAAACGGTGAATTGGAATTTCTTTTTTTGATTTGGGGATATTGCCAAGCTGATCTGTTTATTTGTATTAGAATTTTACAACAGCTGTGCCAAGAATGATATTTACTAAAAGATGCAGAATCAGCAAAATACTTTTCATTGTTCTCCATTACTTTGCTCTTCTAGAAAACAGTCACAATTTATTTGTATTTGGGTATTTCTGCCTCTGCTAGCACTAGAGATTGTAATTTTCTGCCTCTGCTAGCCTCTGTCAAATGAACATAAGAAAGACATGACTATTCTTTCAATATGAAATCAAGTGAGTTTTGCTTAGAGTTAGTGCTCTGGGCCAAGCATCTCCTCCTGTGACCGCGTTTTCCACAGACCAAGCAGCAGCATTCAACATGATTGAGACTATAAATAGGAAATAAAAAATAGATGCATATGATCCAGAAGCAAACATATATTGGATGACATATGCATGGATATAGAATTTAGAGATGTCTATTTCATCTATCCAACAAGACCAAATTTCATTCATTTAACAAAGGTCAGAGTGGAAGTGGCAAGTTTATTGAACATAAAATTTCATTCATTTAACAAAATAAAGAACCTTGTTACAACAACATTCAACATTACATCAACCTAACATCTTCCAACTATGATCTTGTTTGTTAAAACCATCACCAACCAAATTACATGAAATTTTGAACAAAGCTACACATACAGAAATTACAAGTAAGAATTAAAGTACAATTCTAAAAAAATTATTTGACATCTTCAATTGCAAAACTTGCAATTTCAACATCTTGTTATCTTTCTTCAATTCCATCATCTCTGTTTCCAGTTTACCATTTGCATCCTGTAGAATTCTTGATATTTCCTCCAATTTTCCAGCCATCTTTTCAAGATTTGTGCTATCTGCTCTCAATTCATTCGTCTTCTTCAATAAGCCAGGAATTATTTGTCTAGCTCTATCACATACGACCGGGTCTTTCCATTGGAAGAATTTACAATAACCAGGATTCTATTAGAAGAGAAGACAAACAAACATTAAATAAATCGAGATGAACAAACAAAACGAACGTAAAAATCGCGACACACACTTACGACATACTTTTCACAACCCAAAAATCTTCGCCCAACATTTTCACCCTTCCAACTGGTTGTGATGGTCGCCGGTCGATGGCAATAGCATCGCACATCATCAACACTCGAACTCGAATTACAATCAGCCATTTAACCCACCCTCGCAGCAGCGTGAAAAATTAGGGTTCTTACTTTTTTTTCATTTCTATTGTTTTTCTTTTATTTGATTTGAATAAACAAAAGTGTTTCTTACTTGAGAATATAAATTCAGAAAAACGTGTTTTTCATTCTATTTTTTTATTTATTTTATTTGTCTTTTTTTTTTTAATCCACATGGCATATCTATTTGGCATACTTTTCCACACTGTACCACTAGCGTCGGTTTTCCCTAAAAAAAATTGTGCACGTCAGTGAAACGACGTCGTTTTGTGTCTTTTTGTTGTCTCCGGCGTAAATTGGACGTAAATTAACCAATTTAGGAAGTTATGGGACGTAAATTAAACTTTTATCTTTTTTGGGACGTTTTTCAAAAAAGGTGAAAGTTATGGGACGTAAAATATTTTTTCCTCCATGAAATACATAAAATCATGGGGTATATATAAAAAAATGACAATTCCTTAAATTTTGGGAATGATCATTTCATTTGAAATAATATTTTTTAATTAATACGAAGTATATAAAATAACATACCATACCTTAATACCAAATTTATAATTTAGAAAGAAAAAAAATCAGCACCGAATTACATGAATTTACTGTACGTGAAAGGGTGGTCACTTGCGCATGGGCGTGTCACCTATTAATAGTGTGAGTTATACATCCCGGCCAACGGCCATAATGGCTTTAAAAAAAAACTTATGTGATATATTAGACCGCTGTTAAATACCTTATTTATGTTTATCAATTAACAGGTAATATAATTTTATATTTTAGTAATAAAGTTCATTTTGGTTTTCATTAATTGATGAAAAAACATTTATTTATGTACAAAGACCATGTATGTTTTGTGTCGTTAATTTTTCAATTTGCTATATGTACAAACAGCTACTTTGGATGGTTTTATTAGTTGATATATTTAGTTGAAATAAATTGCCTGAACCAATGATAAGTAGTATCAAAAAAATATATATATAAGTTGTATCAATAAATAAATTACTAATACTAAAATAATAATAGTAACAAAAAAGTGGTGGATGCTATAAAGTTAATGGTATCAAAAATTTAATTTTCGATACCAATGATAAGTAGGATCGAAAAGTATTTGATCATAAAAGTAAGTAGTATCAATAAATAAAATTTTAATGCAAAAACAATATTAGTATCGGTAAATAACAGATACTATAAATTTAATAGTATGAAAGAATATTTTTTTGATACCAAAGATGAAGGTATTATCATTAGTTATTCAGTTGATCCAAAAGGGTAAGATTTAGTATAAAAAAATGCATCAGATACCAATTTTTCGATACTAAAAATCTCTTTTCTTTTAGTGATATAACAATGATATACTCCTAATACCAAATTAATTCATTAATTACTCCATTCGTCCTGTTATTAATTGAACATTTATTGTTTGCACGTGTTTTAATTTAAGAATTGTTTATTAGTATTAAAGGTGATAAAGTGACTTTTTAGGAAGGGTATAATGGGTAATCCAACTTTATTGGAGAGGAGAATCTTTAGTTAGTGGGTGAAAAAGTAATGACATGTGGGGTAAATAAGAGATGTTTGAAGGAGATTTTTAAAGGAGTAAAAAGTTATTTTTTCCAAATAAGAAAATGTTCAATTAATAATGAAACGAATGTTTTTGTCAAATGTTCAAATAATAATGGAACGGAGGAAGTATTTTATATATCAGCATTGAATTCATGTAACTAACATAAGGTTTACAGAAATTTAATTACTGCGCGCAACAAGCAGAAAACGACCACACACATAATTAATTACTCATGCACCCACTTTATATATACTAGGTTCGACAGCACCTCAAGAATTGAGATGTTAACCCCGATTTTATATTTTGAATATCTATGATTAGGGTGTAAAAATATATTTTATTTTCTTTATTATTTAATAGTTTTATTGAACCCTTTATTGGTTAATAATTCATTACTATAATATGAAGACTTTGAGTGAAAAAGTGCATTAATACTTGTTATTAAGGGCTAAACAGTTCAATTTTGAAAAACATTCTTTATTCGTTAGCAACATTTGTGAGAATACTCATGGATTTGGGTCACACAACCCGGCCCGTTCTCTAATTCTTGATCTAAGCTGATCAAAATATGTATAATAAAGTTGTGTTATTTGTTTTCTTGATTTTTGTATCTTATGGTTGTGAAGAAATGAAAGGCTATGAGGACATTGAATGGAGAACAATGCCCCGTTAAAAAAAATGGAGAACAATGGATGAAGAAAAATCTTGTTATTCAATATCTGCTAAGAGGCCCTGTTCCACCCTTTGATAGCAGCCCATGTGCCAACAGTCCCGGCGGCTCAACCCGCGGACGATGTTTTTGGCCGGAGATTTAGTGGTTATTTTTTGTGGATCTTGTGTGTTATTTATGACTTCAAATGAAATCACAAAATACACTGCAAATGGTAAAATTAAATTGTAAAAGTATAAAAAAATCATCACTTGAAGTCTAAATGATAACTTTCTGCATTTATATGGTGGGAAGACCAACATTCAGAAATCTATCATTATTCCTAAGCAATTTCACAATTTATCGTTATATATTTCATAAATAAACAATATACAAGAGATATCAAGACTCCAACTAGGAATTTACTTGTAGTGGGGGATTCTCAATATCTCTTCCTCCGGAGCTACATCCTAGGCATGGAAAAAAAATCTTGTCAAATAAGATACTACATCATATATCTAAGAATGTAAACAAAGTATATTGCAACTAAGTGAAATTTTCTCCAGGTTAATGAGTTATAAAATTTTCTTCAGATTTAATCTACCCACCCAACTAAGTGAATTGAATATTGTGAAAACCATAACAAAGTAGCTCTTTAATTAGATTTCAAATGATGCCTCAAAACAGAAAATATGAGTATGAAACAAATTAAAAGATAAGCTATATAAATTATCCTTAATTAAATACATTTACTAAATTTAACTAACCTACCTCTTTTTCTGAATTTCAATTCATAACCTTAATCAACTGTTTGATTTTTCTTCAAGTAATGTCTGCTAGTTTGAATTTGGACGTATCAACCAAGGTTGATACTTTGATACATGGAGTAAAGTAGAGAGAAGCCACGATGATTTAAACACCAAAATCGTATTTGATTACTCTAATTACATTTAATATATTACCAAACAAATTGATCATTTACAAGCAGTTGCTCAGCTTTCCTCACCACATTGAGAATAAAAGGTTTTCCTTCCTTTTGTTTATCAAATATAGAGGCCACATTTAAGAAGAAGAAAAAAAACAGAATATGGCATCTTAAAATTTAGACATAATAAGCTTTTCTACATATAGTGTGTTATCACATTCAAATTGAAATAGATGGTATCACAAAATGCAGCAAATAACAGACTGGACAGGTACTACAATTATCATTTTCTCAACAAACAATTTATCAAACACTTGGTGTGCATATAAATAGTCAAATTATATTCAGTAACCAAACTCATTCCCCTTCATCAATAGCTTTATAGACATAAAACAAAGAATTTATTTCGTCTTTTCAAAAACACAAAAGAGAGTGATTACTATATCAAAGGACAGCCTCACTTCACACATAGTATGAACTAAAATTTTCCTGTGTGAACAAATAAATTGTAACTTGTAGAAAATTTTAAATACAGAAGATGTGATTATTATACTTGGTTTGGGATTTAAATCATGAAACGTGGGGATTCGAGATTACAGTTCAGCCTCCTAGCGAGTGAGAAGGGTTGAGTGACATGGGAGGGATTCAACCTCCTTTCGCATAATTTGGGGAAAAGTTCAGGGTGTATTAGGCGAGAGATGTGAGAGAGAGTGAGAATGAGAAGCAAAGACAAGCATTAACTATAGAGAGGTATGGGCGTGAGCTTTGTGGCTTTGATACCATGAAAGAATTCTGTCTCATCTAAAAGTGCAAACTTGTAGAGAGGTTTGAAATTAATTCTTATATATTAATTCCTATTAACTACCAAACTATTCATTTACTTACCCATTGTTATTAGTACATAATAATATGGATAATAATAAATAAATTATTACATTTGAATAAAATGGGAGATGTTGAAGTGAGATCATTTTAGATCCATGATTTCTAGCTATAATATTTGTTGTTATTATATGGTCTAATTTGTTTGGGCCATTATTTAATTTGTTGGCATTATATATACTCCTACGACTGCCTCAAATTTACCCCATTGATCTGCCTCTTTCACATAATCAAGTGTCTGAGTTTGTTGTGTTGAGAGAAAAAACGGAGAGGCAAGTATGAAAATGTTAGATATGGCTAAATGGATACTCAATCAATCTCAATATGTTTCAAAAAGATTAAAGAACATGAATTAGAACAAAAATAATATATATATATATATCTTACATCTTATCTTATCTTATACTATATATAAAGTGTACATAAATTAGAAACGTCTGGTATCCTGTCGGTTATAGGTAAAGAAAAAGGTTAGGTGTCTATCTAACAAAAGAAAAAGGAGGAAAGACCGCACAAAACGTAGGAAGCAATAACTCGTAAAAGAAAAATAGAAAAAATAAACTAAAGCACTAAAAAAGCCATAAAAATGGGATCGGCATAACTCATCCGACCCGACACTGTGGTACCGTCAAGAAGGATCAAGGATCGATCTGTTGATCGCAACTACAACACGAAGAACTTTCTAAATTCGATGAATTTGTGAAAACATGTTGGTACGACGAAGAGTGTTGTGACAGTGGCGACGCACAACGATACTTGTTATGGTGGTGTTTTTTAAAAGAATATTCCTCTAAAGAGACAGAGAGCTGAACAATGTAAAATCGGAGAACGGGTGGTGGAGGTTTTCTAAAGTGAAAAAAGTATGATGTGGACATAAAGCTTAGAAACATTATTGTCCACAATATATAAATTGAAAGAGCAATCCCACACTTGTATGTATAGGGCTCATTTGGTGGCCCAGATTAGGCAAGATAAATTTAAGATTGTGCCTAATATGGGCCTATTTTATGTTTGGTGGAAGTCTTATTGGCCCAATACAAACCCGTAGGCCCGACACAAATCAAAGATAATTGTGCGTTTTTAATCTTGCAAAAAGGGTGGAGATAACTTATCGGATGAAAACACGGAGCATTTGTGGAAATCCAAATACCATTTTTACCCTTCATATTTAAACTCAAAACCCTGGGATTTTGTCCTCAAACCTTCATTCCAGCTGCGTTCCTTTCCTTCTCTCAAAAGCGGTGATTTTTTCGTTGGAAGGAGAATAGGCCGGTGACTTCGTTTCGTCTCTCAAAAGCGGCGAAGGGATCTATGCCAGTAGGCGACCTTTGAGCTCTGGAATTAGTGGTAATCGTCGATTTATTTTCATTTTTCAGTTTGAATCTCTTCTCCTTTTGCTAGGGTTTGTGGGATAAAGGTTCCAAACAGGCGTTTGCGAGGTCAACCTTGTGTTCAAACGGTACGAACCACCTAATTTCTGGCCTTTTTTTTGTTCTGTCTACGGTGTAAATGTGTGGATCTGCTTTATTGTACGATCTGCTCTGTTGAAGTTATTTGAAATATTCAGTATGATTTTGCTTGTGCACGATCTGTTGAAGTTGTTTGTGTATTGGTGATGGAGTGAGTTATCTAGTCATATATTCCAGTATATTTTCTGACCTTGTTTTTGGATTGAGTTATCTAGTCAAAAGATCGTGTTTGTCTAATGATGTTCTTGGTGGTGGAATGTAGTTCAGTTCTGTGCGCATACCCCTGTATTTATAAATATTGACTATCCACTTCTTATAAATATTGAGTATTTTGATTAAGTCATATTACATTTGTATCTCTAAAACAAACTTCTATTCTTGATAAGTATATGTTTCTTCGTTGTAATTCTGCATGTGCTTGTGAAGTTCTGACATGAATTTAGAATGATCTCTAAGTTTAGCTATATGTAATCTCTGGTCAAAATGTGTTGAGGGCCTTTTCCAGCCTCACTCTGGGTGTGACCTAGTGCCCACTAACCAGTTCAGGCCCTTATATGCCTGTGTGCTTGTTTCATGTCTCTTTATGGAAATTACAAAAGGTTTCAGTCTCACTTTGGCTTGTTTGCTTGTTTCCTGTCTACATAGAAATTGGATTGTCAACTATTGGAAAGACAATGCACTTATGATAGTTTCAAAACTGAGTTTAAAGGCGTACTTTAATATTTAGTTGGAAGGTTGTGGTGATGTAGTCAAATTGTGTTCATCCTCGTTCATAACTGAAACTTCTGTGTTCCGAAGTAGCTGAGATAACAATGATTATTTGTAATTTGTTCATTCTTGTTATCTAAACTTATTGCTAACAATATAAGTGCATGGCATATAATTGAACTATTTAAGTTTGATTGTATAAATACTAAATAGGTGTGTTGACAAGGTAGTGTTGATACAATTGTGTTTGTGGGTAACCTTGCACGCTACAAATGAGAATTTTGGTTTTTATTAATTTTCTAATTCACACTTTTTTTTTTTTTTGTAGCCATTGAAGGAGTTCCTTTGTTTTTCTAAAGGGGAAGTAAGGTTTTTGGCCGCACTTTATGCCGGAATGATATGTATGTGTTGCCTTTGGCATCAGCTCGTTGGGGTTGGAATGTAGATTCCTTGATCATCCTTTATTTTGGAAAAGACCTGGCACATTGCTCGTTTGAACTAGGTAGATTGCTTTTTACTTTGTACATTGAGTTTAATATTCACGAGAAACTGCATCCCACTTGAGTAAAAGATGGGATGGTGTTACATTTTATTGCAAATGCCTAAATCTTGAGATCTAGATGCTGATTTTTGGATGAATGTTAATTGCAGTGATCACTGCTTTGATGAATTTGTGAGAATGTTCAAGCAAGCCCATGAGGAAAACTGATTAAGAATTGTTTGCATGATTCTCTAGTCCGATTTTGTATACGCAGGAGTCATAACTGTAAATTACATCTACGAGCTTTGCTACTTTGTAATAGTGTTGGTGTAGTCTAATTTATCAATGTAACTATAAAATTGCTTGTTTGTGAATATTGATTCAACTTGCTTGCACGCATAATTCTTATATTTGTGACGAGGAATCAATGTTTTATTGTCAATTGCTTTGAATTTTATTGGGTTTATTCGAAGTGATGTCCAGTGCACTCATATCATATTCAATTATAGTTAAGTGATTTGCATATTACTCATACGGCAGAATCGAAATAGCATAGTTGAGATTGTTTATGACATTGCAATTTTTTTGTGATATTTTTAGAAACAAAATACAAAATATCATATGATTGAATTCACACTGAATTTTGAATATACTGTAAATAATTATACCAAAGGTAAAAAATAATTGGTATCGGTGGAAATATTGATACCTTAAATTTAATTTGTCGAAATATCGATGGATATATTGAATATTGAAATCGGTAAATTTTAAAAATTGTGAAAATTTAATAACTAACTTTTAATACATAAATTCAGCAAAACAATTTAAATACATTTTCATGTATAATAAATTTATATAAAATATAGCATACAATGTTATTTGATATGATATTTTTTGAAATTTATCTACATTTCTCGATTTTTTTTTTATATTTTCCGATATTCTTTCGATATTATATCGATATCAGTCTCGATATTATTATTGTATATCGATTTTTTTTATAAATATCGTGAAAATATCGTTTTTTCTCAATATCGATATCGGTGACCGCAAAAAATTGATATATCGGGAAAATTTCCGAATATTTCCGTCCAAGATTATACCTCAAATTGTCGAAAGAATATATGTTATCGTACAAGAAAATGCATCTCAAATTAAAAGGGGCAACTCAAATTGAGTGTGGCAAAGTTGGAATAATTATATTTTAGTGAGGACATTATTGTCAATTGTAAATTCTATCTATTAAATTGGCTCACACATTAAAGGTGTATACCAAACATCAAATATATTACAAATCTTGAATTAATCAGGTTGGGCCCAAATCTGAGATAATTAGTAAATTCTACCAAATGGGGCCATAGAGTACTACATTTGTAGACATATGATTACGCATGTAGTATTACAATCTGATAATAATGTTGTAAAATTGGTTTACTACAATAGTGTGTGTTTTTTTTTAATGGTATTCATTAAATTATACAGTATTAATTTTTTTATTAAAATGTATTAATTGTAAAAAAAAAAAATGTTTATAATAGAACTGGTAATACGTGCAAATGAAATGGGCTTTAATCGTGGGAAGATGTTTGGGCCGGGGGTGTGGGGAAATTAGGGCGCGGCTAAGGACACCCACAAAACAGATGAGGGCACCCACCTGAAAAACCCAAAAATGCCCTTAAGCATTTTCGCACTCCCTCTCTTCTCTCGATTGGGTACACCCACTCTCCATCTTCCCCAAACCTCTCCTCTCCCCAACATTTCGCAACACTCCCACCTCTCCCACTCCCACTCCATTTTCGCACCACTCTCCCACTCTCTCACTCCCTCTCTACCTGCGACGAAGAAGAGAAAGAAAAGAGAGAGCACCGTTCTCCCCCACTCCATTGTTTTTTCGAAGAATATCTCTACAAGCGTTTTTTTTTTCATTTTGCAAAAATGGGTAAAGGTTAGTTTTTCTTGCTTATATTTAAGAAGAAGATTAGGACGCATGTTTAATTTCGATTTTTGTTGGTTGAAACATTGATTTTATTGTTGTAGGGTTTAGGTTTTATTTTTTTAATTTGGGGTTAATTCATGCATGTGTTGATTAAGGTTGATTTTTTGTGTTATAATCATGTTTATGTGTAGAATGTATAAATTTTTTATGTGTTAGGATGAAAATAAAAAAATGGGCATCTAATTGACATGGTTTAGCATGAATCAACTGTTTTGACTGGTTTTTCGAACATTCGATGGTTGTGCGGAACTAATTTTCGGACATGTATGGTTTTTTTTGGATTGAGTTTTGAACATTAGTTATTTCGTTTGGTATAATTTCCGAACATTAGTTATTTGTTTGGGGTTTAGTTTCGAACATGGCTTGGTTGTTTTGGTTTTAATTTCGAACATAGCTGCTTTGTTGTGGTTTAAGTTTCGAACATGGCTTGTTGGTTTTGTTATAATTTTCGAACATTGCTTGTTTGTTGTGGTTTTAGTTTCGAACATGTAGTAATTTTCGAACATGGGTTGTTTGTTTTGGTTTAGGTTTCGAACATGGTTTTTTGTTTTGGTTTTAATTTCGAACATGGCTTGTTTGTGTTGGTTTTTGTAGAGGGTGTTAGTAGGGCTCGACCTACTGCTTCCAACAGGAAAAAGAAGCAACATATTAGCGATGAGGCCGCTGCTCAAGAACCCAATTCACAAGAGGCCAACCCTCAAGAGGCCATTCCACAAGATGCCAACCCTCAAGAGCCCACTCCACAAGAACCGGTGCCCACTCTACAATAACCGGAAGTAGATGAGGGAAACGATGACGGAGATGGACAGGACGAGGACGAGGAAGAGGAAGAGGAAGAGGGAGAGAAAGAAAGAAGAGTTGTGACTGTTGATCGACCATTGGTAACCGCACCTCCCCTTCTCAAAAGCTTCCAAGAGCATGTAGCCAAATACATATGGTTGGGTGAGGAGCGAGATGTGTTGAAGTGTCACTGTCATGTGACGAAACTATTGCATTGGGAGTTCGATGATGATGAAGATTGGCGTCATTGGCGGAGGTTTTTGAGAGGATCTAGATTGATTCATGTTAGACGTGGGGCTTACAAGTATTCAAACAAGAATCTTATCACAGCCTTCGTTGAGAGATGGCACGAAGAGACCAACTCATTCCACTTGCCCTTCGGGGAAATGACAATCACCCTCGATGATGTCCGTTGTATCACGAATCTGAAAGTTAATGGTCTCCCGGTGCAGTCTATGTCCGAAGAACATATTTTGGCTTCAGATTATTTGATGAAATATTTGGGTTTATCATTAGTACAAGCCAAGGAAGCATTAAGTGGGCAACGAGGGGGTTCCGTGAAGCTATCGTGGCTAAGGGAGACTTTTATGCCCATGATGTCCTCGGACAACGAGGACGAGGTGTTGTATTCAGCACGAGCGTTTGTGTTGTACATGTTTGGGACCACCTTATTTTCGGACAAAAGTGGTACTCGTGTTCACGTACAGTGGTTGCAGTATATGGACGACATGGCAGGATTTTCTCACTATACTTGGGGTACCGTAGCGTTTGCCTATTTGTATAGACAATTGGGGATGGCGTCAAAGTTCAAGTGTAGGCAGATTGGTGGTTACCTTAGGTTATTGGAGGTATTAAGTATTTTAAATAAGTTTGTTAATATTTCATATTTTTCATTTGATATTAACCTAATAATATAGTACTTGTAGGCTTGGATTTATGAGCACTTCCCTACTTTGATCTTGCCGCCTCATAATCCAGACTTGGGCCGTTCGGATCCACTGTCGATGCGTTATGCACCCAAAGCTCATACAGGCCCCTGTGTCGACCGAGTAAGAGGCTTTAGAGAGCGATTAGATACCCTCCTAGCAAGCGAGGTACGTTACTAACCAAATTAATATATTTGTTTGTTGTTTATTTGTTTTTAAGATAAGTAAGCATTTTTTTTTAATTTAATGGGGTGTTGTAGGTTAACTGGAATCCATATCGTCCCGAATGAGAAAAACATCCATTTGATGAGGTATCTTACTTTCATGGTTGCATTATGTGCGGAGATATTGTTGAGCCGTACATGCCGGATAGAGTGCTCAGACAGTTCGGGTACGTGCAAACCGTTCCTGAGAAGCCGCATGCTGCCAGTGTTAAGAGGACCGGTTCCACATCCAAGAAAACAAAGCTAGTGTGGGGTGCTATGGCGGTGTACTTTTCTACGTGGGACGCACACATGCTTACGGATGATAGACTTGGTGAGCGTTGTATCCAAGATTCGGATTGCAGCGATGGTTATATTGATTGGTACCTCGCCAACGGCCGTCCTTACGTTTCAAATCCAGAAAATAGGAGACTTCCTCCTCGTGAGCCTCCACGTAGGGCTGGGTTAGGGCACTTGGTAGATTTTGCAAAGGTTGAGTTGACCTTGTTGTTGCAAAAGTGGAGGAACAACGAGCCATTAACAATCGATGGGGTAATGCAAAAAATTGAAGAAGTTGTGAGGCAGATTGGTGGACAAACTTCCGATGACGTAGGAGAAGATGCACTGTCATCATCAAGTGCACGTCGTGGACGTGGAAGGGCTAGGCGTTCTTGACAAAAACTTGTTTTATATCATTTTCAACAAAAACTTGACAAATGTTGTTTTTTATTAATCGTAGTTTGGTCGATCAGAATGATACTTTAGTGTTTTAACATGTATTGTAACATGTATGTTAACTTAAATGCTTTATGAATGTATGGTTTTTATATGGTTTTGTATATGGTTTTTATAAGGTTATAGTTTGTTTTACTAATTAAAAGTTGTTTGGATGAGAACACCCACATGGTTAATGTTGCATGGATGAGGACACCCACCTTTGTACGAGACCTTTTTTCGAACAAATATTATTTGCGTGGAAGTAATTTTCGAACATTTGGCAAATGTTGGGTACTTTTTTTCGAACATAGCTCCAATGTTCGAAAAAAAGTCCATCACAGGAACTTTGGGTTAAAAAATCGACCAAGTAAAACTCGTGGAAGTAATTTTCGAACATAGCTCCAATGTTCGAAAAAAAGTCCATTACAGGAACTTTGGGGTTAAAAAATCGACCAAGTAAAACTCGCGGAAGTAATTTTCGAACATTTGGCAAATGTTGAGTACTTTTTTTCGAACATAGCTCCAATGTTCGAAAAAAAGTCCATTATAGGAACTTTGGGGTTAAAAAATCGACCAAGTAAAACTCACGGAAGTAATTTTCGAACATTTGGCAAATGTTTGGTACTTTTTTTCGAACATAGCTCCAATGTTCGAAAAAAAGTCCATTACAGGAACTTTGGGGTTAAAAAATCGACCAAGTAAAACTCGCGGAAGTAATTTTCGAACATTTGGCAAATGTTGGGTACTCTTTTTCGAACATAGCTCCAATGTTCGAAAAAAAGTCCATTACAGGAACAAATTTTCGAACATGGCCTTATTGTTGAGAACATGTTTTCGAACATGGACCAATTGTTGGGAACTTATTTTCAAACAAAAGTCAATTTTTTGAAAAAAATGATCCGAACTATAGGTTTTATACACCATATTATACTTTTAACACAATTGTAGTGGCTCATTCAAGCACGATAAACCATTCAAAAAATAGAGCAATTAAATTACACAAGTCATCCATTGTAACGTTGAAACCGTATACATGTTCCAAAAATATTACACATCAAGAATTTGTACACAAATTATCTATAAATGTTGTTTGTTGACAATTTGTACACAAATTACACCAAAAAGACAAAAGTATTCCAAAGTTTCTAACCACAAAAACTAACAAAAAGATGGTAACTACATCCATACACTATCATCTAATTAATTCCTCCGGACGCATATGCATTTTTCCATCCGTCCGAAATGTGTTGACCCTCATGCTTCCACGAAGTAATGACCGGGGGCAAAGTGCGCCCAGCACCCATCATAACCTACACGCATTCGAGATTTATGTGTTATATATAAAATATGCAACATATACGTGTAAATAAATTCATTAAATCAATGCAATCAAATACCTGGATGAAATGGTTCTCATTAATTAATCCCAACCAAATACTCCTCGGTTCTTGAGGAGGTTCTTTGTTGAACAGCAGATACGTAAGGGATAGACGGGTATCAAGAACCACCACCGCCACATTATAGTGTGACGCCACTAGATATCCCATGTACGGCAACCCGAACCAATGTTTTTTATGTGGAAACTCCGTAAAGCAATTCAATTTTTGAAGCACAACATGGACGTAATCATTCAACAAGAACACGTTGTTGTACAACGTTAGATTGCGGGACAGTTCGCTCGTCAAGTCCATTCGAACTCTCGCCCACTCATCCTCACCCCATCCCATAAGCCCAACCACTGCTCGAAAAATGCAGTGTCCGTCACCCTTAACGTTCTTGATATCGATAATGTACGGTTGATGCTCGATCGGTAAATTTCCGATGAAGTCCATTCCTTGGGATTGTCGGGTACGCCGACGGGATACCTACGCATATTACAACCAAAATCACCAAAATATTACCCATCTACAACCAAAATCACCAAAATATTACCCATCTACAACCAAATCACCAAAAATATTACACATTTACAACCAAAAATCACCAAAAATATTACACATCACCAAAACACCAAAATAAACATGCAAGGGCTGAGAATTACCAGTTGTTTTTTTGGAATCCCTTTCTTTTGGAAGGACGGGGATGAGAGCGAGTTATCTACAGTGATGACCGCCTGCTCCTTTTATACCGAGCAACTTGCAACTTGACTCTCTACAAGCTCAAATAGGCTAGGCTCACGTTTGGTGGACGCATCGAACTTCTTCTTCTTCTTTCCTTTTTTGGGTCAACCACGAGTGTCTTCCTTAGGAGGTGGCTCAATAAGAGTCGTAGTCTCGGGGTTTGCAAGCTCCCTCATACGCTTTAAGAAGATGAGTTGCTCCTCCGGAGAGAAGCTCTTATAAACCTCAGCCATGTCATCTACGGCATCTTCAAACCGATTTTTGTTGTGGGTGGGAACGGGGTCAACCGATGTGGTGGTTGGGGCAGGCTCCATATCCAACTTCCTCCAAAAGGGATCAATGGCATTCACGAGTATCGGTTTGTCACAGTAAACATACTCCTCGATCTCATGACCACATGGCAAACCATATACCTTCCTCAAGATGTGTTGGCACTCTTTAGGATCGAATCCGAGTTGTTTGATCACCTTGATTTCATCAAAGATCTTTTCTAGAGCCACAAACGACACCACCCCTCGTAAATAATTGAAAACGTTTGAGGAGAACCTATGTTGAGCAACGTTCAAACTCTTTTCTAAGGAGGCTTTAATTGAAACATGGCATGCCACGAATAGAGTGTGACATTTCTCCCAACATGTCTCAAAATTTCCTAATGAATTGCCGAGCATTCTTTTCAACGCCGCATGATGGCTTTCGACCCTGATCAGAGAAAATTTAAAACGTTAGGCAACTTATAAATTAAAGTAATAATGTAAATAAAGACAAAAGTATAAACATACCTGTTGGTTGTAGTGTTGCCAAAGTGCATAAATTCATTCGTCCAAGCCCTTACAAACCTCTCTTTATAAGGGTTAATCCAACTATTCAACACGTAATTCACTGGCTTCTTCGGAAATTTGGACTTGAACTTAGCAAGAGCTTCTTCAAAGTCGGACTGGGTATCGGACCTCCACAAATAGTTGAAATGAGAGTTAAATACCTCCCATTTTTTGACATCTTTAAATGCACCCTTGCAGTTGGCTAGTACATTCCGGTCAATGTGGAATGTACAAAGAAAATGACGGGTTTCAGGAAATTTCTTGGCCACAACATTCATCAATGCAAGCTCACGGTCCGTGATAATAACATCGGGAAGAGAAGATGAGTCCAACACGTCTCGAAGCACCTTCAATGCCCATTGATAATTTTCTTCTTTCTCATCCATTAGGTACACCGACGCAACACAAAATGTGATCCCAGTCGATGTAACCCCCACAATCTCCAAATAAGGTAGCCGGTACCTATTCGTCTTGTATGTGCAATCTATCATGAGTACCTTCGGAAAAGCACGCACCAGTTGGAGTGAGACGGGATGTGCAAAAAACAACTCGTTAAGAGTGTTTGTCTTCTCACATCTTCGTGTGGCGTGAAAGTAATTTTGCTCGACAAGTTGACTCATCAAATATTGCAACTGACTACGTCCACTGTATTGATGGATTTTATGCTTCAACCTTACATTGTAGATCGTTCGAAGAGTCGAGTGATTGTTCTCATTGTTCTTCTTCAACTTCATCAATACAGATTTAGGAGGAGCGTGTAATTTGGACATTTCGACAACGAAGTCCTCTTCCTCGGTAGTTAGGCAGCTGGCATAAGAATGTCCATCAAGGTAACGGGATATTGGATGGTTATGTGTACCGCATTTCACCTCTAATCTCCACTGCATTTCACCTTCTTCTGTACCCTTCAACATAAACGGACACCCACATTTCTTGGTGCCCGTAACCTTTCCACTCTTTTCTTCTACCACCTTGTTCTTCTTAGCCTTCTTCTTCATAGGAGTTGTAGGCTTCTTCTTTTCACGGTACACACCGCTACGCTCACACGTCAAGAATATACGACCTTTTTTAGTACCTTGACCGTTATCCGACCGCTTCACAACAATAATTATGTTGTGTTGTTTCCCCGTACTACGCACCCAAGACAAGAGTGCGTCACGAGACTCGAACAAAGCCATATTCGTGAAGACGTCCGTGTAGTCCATAACAATTTCATGACCCTGGACATCATCATTCTCCCTTTCAACAACAGAGTCATTCACCCACTCATCATCATAATTGTACTCCTCATACTCCTCTTCGAGACAATATTCGTCCACCCAAACATCGTCCTTCTCATCACCCAAATTCTGAAATTCAAAAAAACAAAAATTAAGTAATGTTCGAAACTTTGTTCAAAACAAAAGCTTCATGTTCGAAAAAAAGTTCAAAACAACAGCTTCATGTTCGAAAAAAAGTTCAAAACAACAGCTTCATGTTCGAAAATTTATTCAAAACAAAAGACCTATGTTCGAAAAAAAGTTCAAAACAAAAGATATTTGTTTTGAACTTTTTTTCGGACAACACGACCATGTCCGGAAAATAAACACGAACATGGTCGTCTTCTTCGCAGAACCAGTCGCGAAAAGGGGCTTTTTTGAAAAACGAAAAAATGCAATACATAATGTCAAAATGTATGTCCTAAATGCATATTATTTCAACTACATACCACTATAAAGTCATAAGATGCAAAAAAAACAAGCATAAACACCAACACAAACACTAAAAAACCCTAAACATAAAAACTCTTTCACTTTCGAAAAAAAAACTTTCAAAACATGATAAATAACTTACAAATGAGTCTTTGGCACCACCACTCGTAGTTATTGCATCATAATCGACCATTTTCGACCCCATCTTAGCTCTAAAAATCGAAATTGCAGAAATGGAAATTTTGGAATTGAGAGTTGTGATGACTCTCTGCATTCCCGCGATTTAGAAAGGAGGTGGGTGTACTCATCCGGGGATTTTTTAAAAAATATACAGGAGGGGTAAAAACATCATTTCGCTGCACCCTTTTCACAAAAAAAAAAACTTACCTGGGTGTACTCATAGGAATCCTGGGTGCCTTTAGCCGCGCCCGGAAATTAATATCTTGTGGCCCAGCAAGAAATAAGAGAATATTATTGTATGGGGTAAAGATTTCAATGCCGAAGCTTCAGAAGATTTGCCCTCTCAAATGTTAAGTAGATTGCACGATCAACAACAACACCCTGCTCCAGATTTTCCAGTTCTACAACTTTAGCTTCGTCATCTGAGCAAGTTAAAGGTATTGAGCAGATCAAAATCTCTTAATTTCTCTTCAAACCGTTGAGTTTTTTTTTTTGGAAAATTATTTCATTCGGAAGCGGCGCTTTATCTTCATTCAGATCCGCAATATTTATCTAGCACTCTCTCCACTTTACCGCCCTGATTTTGTTGGTATAGATTCTCTATTTTTTACGCTTTAATGTAGTTTAACTTGGTTTATTCCACGATTTATATTTTTACTGATTTATTTTAATCATTATTGGTGTATGATTTTTGTCATTCATGTTTTGTTTGATAATTAAGAATCTCGAGTAAATTTCAGCCATAAGGATTGTATTTGTTGGAAATTTTTACATCCAGTATCTCGATTAGATTCATATACATCGTTTTGGGTGCGTTTTAATCAGTGTTTGTTTCCTTGTTTATTGAAGCTGAACAGATCTGTCGCCCATTTTCATTTTAAGCTTTGAAAGATCATACCAATACAGTTCCTCCCGAGATGGCTCGAGCCGGGGGGATAACGAATGCAGTGAATGTGGGAATTGCAGTTCAAGCCGATTGGGAGAATCGGGAATTCATTTCCCACATCTCGCTCAACGTTCGCCGACTCTTTGATTTCCTCGTACAATTTGGTACTCCATTTAATTTTGATCCATTTTGCACTCTAGGAAAATCTCTCTTTAATTTTCGATTTGTTAATTGGTTTTTATTTTCTTGCGAATATAGAATCGACTACGAAAAACAAATTATCACAACTGAATGAGAAGCTGGACACTTTAGAGCGGCGGCTAGAATTGCTGGAAGTACAAGTAAGCAACGCCACTTCTAATCCTGCTCTCTTCACTTCTACTTGATCAAAAACTCATATTTTGGGGCTGTTGTATACATTTTCATTTTACTGTCAAGTATTACTCCATATATGTAAAAATTATGAGTATTGAACATGTTGCAGTTCTTTTCACTTTTGGATAGAAATTTATTTGTAGGGGTGTCACAGTTTCTTGAATCTACTTATAACATTAACTAAATATTGAAGTTTTGAGATACATTTAGCAACCAATATATGTTAACATCCTCATGAATATCTTCTTCTGTTGCCTCATTGTCAAGATCAATAGGTAGTGGTTGGAACTCTATGTGACCAGTTCTATTAGTTCACCCAAGCGTTACTCTTAAAGTGTAATGAGTACTGTGTTAAACTCTAATTGTGAGAAATTGATTGGGATCTAATGAATTCATTTCTCCTTCACTAAATATCAAACTGTCATTTAAAAATAACTAGTGTAGTATAGATTGATTGGGATCTAATGAATTCAGTGATTAAAACGCCTGTTATAAATATCCAACTCTCGGTCTAATTCCTGCTTACTTGGACCGGCAGGGGAGTTCACTCTTACCCGGGGAATTCCATCGAAGAGAAAACATAGAGCTGTCTATGGGCCCAAATATTTACTTTAATTTAGCTGTTTTAGGTCTAATCGCATAGGGAGGTATTCAAATTACCATTTTTTTTCTATAGACAACTCCGCCTGGTGCATCTGCATCTTCAACGGTTGTCAATCTCCTTTGTTAATCAGTTGACGAAAGCCTTGCTGGGTAAGAAGAAGTAAGGGTGTGGGCTTCTTTGGGTAGTACTTGGGCAGTACCTAGTGCAAGGCTTTGATGGTAAGGGGACTTGCTTAGCTTCAGACTATTCTCTGCCTGCTCGCCTTCGCTCTCAGTTTCATAGTCGAGCCAGAGCTGCCTGGAGGAAAAGCCCGATGGTTTGATGATTTCTGAAATTCACATCAACTTGATATTGAAATGCCCCAGTACAGAGAAATTAGCCCATGGTTTGATGATTTCTGAAATTCATGGATGAAACAAACAAATAAGAAGTTATAACTAAACTATATGAAGATCAAAAGTTAAGAACGAATTCACCTAAAATAATATTAGTCTCTCAATCTCCAAATCATGAAATATAAACTCAACTCTCAAAGTTAAATTCTAACTTTAGGGTATGCATGTAAAATTAAAGTATATAGAAAAAAGTAGTGTGTTTTACTCAAGAAATTATGAAGTATTTAAATATTAGTACTACTTAGCCAATTAATTATTCTCTTGCAGTGTTTATAGATTTTTTGGACCTACATGAAATGGAATTGAAAACTCGCGACAAATTTAAAAAATCCCATTAAATCCTCGCTGCAGCACTCGAGTCAAGTGTGACTTGATAGAGTCGAGCATCTGAAATTCTTTGTTTGCTTGAATCGAGTGTGGCCTACTAGAGTCGTGCATCTAAAAGACTTGGTTTTGCTCGAGTCCAGCGACATTTGAACGACCACTTTGGTCGAGCTCCCCTTTGCTCGGTTGTATTGATTGAGCATGCTTCACTCAGGTTGAGCAACGCTTGTCTAGATAATTTTGAAGCTCAAGCAAAAAAACCCATGGTCGAGAAATCCTCTCTCCTTGCCTTTTAATCTTTTATCTTGCATTATTACACAAACGTCCGTTACTCTTGATTAAGCATGATTATGCCAAAACTTAGTAGGAATGACCATTATTGCAGGCTGCGATTGACATCGTTTTGTGTTACATTTATATGTTTGCCCAAACGAATTGTGAAAATTATTTACTCCACTTAACATAAAAATTTAGAAAATAGTTAACTTTTTTTTAAAGAATCTTGCTCATAAATTAGTCTTGTCTTGCGACTCTTCTCATTTTTCTACTATATTCCAGATGTAATTGCTCATGACGTTGTAGCCGATTTCCGTTTCCCGCTTAAAAAAAAAAAAAACAATTTATCCCAAATTAAGAAATCTACCATGATTAAATTTGAATTTTACAAGTTATATAATTAGAGCATCTCCAATGAAGAGGTAAAATGACAACTTACATACATTTTTATCTCTTTTGGCAACCCAAACTGTGATAAATTGCCAAAAGTCACTTTTTGGTGGCAAGTTTGCCGGCAAATTTTTTTGTATATAACATTTTTTAAAATATGTATGGTAAATGTAACAAAAATGGGGGAGTTTTTCAAAATAGTCACAGTCGAGTTTCACAGTCGCGCCTGTCTTAAAGTCAGGTTCCACAGTCGCTCGTCTGACACGTTTTTTAAATTATTTATTAAATTAATGAAAAAAAATTAATAGAGTCAACTTTAGTAGTAGCGCTTCTGTCAGGGATGGGACAAGCATGTCGGGCGTGCTTACGCTCTGTTCGGAAAAAAAGTGAAAAAAATAATATTTTAAAAGAGTCCATTCTTGCAGTTGTGCCTCTGTAAAAAAAAAAAAAATTTAAAAGAGTCCATTCTTGCCGCTGTGACTTTGTAAGTGTTGTCAACATATGTCCGGCGTGCTCACGTTTTAAAAAAATATATATATTTTTTAATAGAGGCCCTTTCAGTAGTAGAGACTCTATCAGAGTGATATGACAATTCCACTTTTTCAATGTTTTACCATTTTTTCTATCCCACTCCCCCAACTACGGTTATTAATGTACCCCAACCTTCCCATTTTTTCTCCATAAATTCTACTCCACTTTCATATTTTCCTAAACTTTCAAACTAAACTTTCAAAAAAATCTCCATCTTCTTTCTGCCATTTCATTTTAGAGAGAAAAAAAATTGCTTGTTTATGAAGAAAAAAAAAAAAAAAAAGCGGGTTGCTGAAAAAAAAAAATCTTTCTTCCAATTTTTTTTTTCTTCTTCAAACTAAATTTTTTTGTGCACTTGTAAGTTGTAACTCTGATTTTTAGTTCTTCAAAATCTGAAAATTTGTCCACTGTAAATCCTTCTCATTTTAATATATATTTCTTCTTCTTGCTTATTTCACAAGCTTCTAACAATTTTATTTGATAATTTTCTTTAAATATTGTTATTTACATAAATATTTGTTAATAAATTTTACTTGTTTAATATATACTAATGTGCTAAAATATTTTCAGTTGTTGGACTTGTTCGACGTGGTAATTTCAGTTGGTGGACGTGGCGATTTGGTTGTAAGAGATAAAAAAGAATCATCATAAAGGTTGGTAATCGAAAAACCCTATTTCAATACTTGCATGACTTTTTTATTTCTATGATGTTTAATATGTTTTATGGTTATGTTATTGTTAATTTTAAAGCATAACAGGAGTAGTATATTGAATTTTGGTGTAATATGTGGAATAGTTAAAGAACCTTATAATTAAATAAAATTAAAATAAGATATTATACTTTATTTAAGTTTATGCAATTTTAAATTGTATTATTAATTAAAGGGACAAATTTCTTCGTAATTAATTTAAGATTAAATATATGAAAATGTTAATTAAAAAATATAAAATTTAGTACTATTTTTTTCACTGTTTTTATAAGTACATTAATTGAAGAATTATGTATGTGCGTATATGTATATACATCTATAATTATAGAATAAAATATATTAAATTTTAATATCATCATATTAATTTACTATTAAAAAGGGTTTTAGTGTATAATAAAAAATTATATAATTAATTTAATAATTATAAAATACTCACATATATAGTTCTCCCACTTAGTAAATTGTTTTTAGCAAACTGCTTAAGAGATTTTTTCACAATTATAGTTGGTGTAGTTTATTTATCGCAATTAGGGAATACATATATAATAATTTTGTTTTTCTTTTTTTTTGATCGGTAAAAGAATATATTATTATTGGGTACAAGAGATACCCGATAAAGTCAGTGTACAAGATATAATAATTTTGTTTAATTCTAAAATTATTAATTAATATGTGTTGACTTTTTAAAGATATGGCCACTCCGGAAGATATAGGAATTTTAGTGCGCTCTTGCGGAGTTATTGTTGGCTCGACACGAGTTGACCGTAGGATTGATTTCGACGATCTACTACGTGAGTTATCTGAGATCACGGGATTGGATCTGAATATTTATTCGTTGAATGTGTCTTCCGTAATTAATAATGGAGATGCGTCGTTAAGCTGCCCTATTAAGAGCAACCGCGACCTTCGTTTTTTTTTTTTCAGTCCGAATACACATCTCAATCTGGTTGAGTTATTAGTGGAGTCTGAAATGAAGTTCCCTCCACAAGCACCCCTTAATGCATGGGCAAGTGAACATATCAACGGTTATGATCATAACCATCACTATCAATCTGGTGTTACAAACGAGGCCCCACGAGCTTGGGATTCATGGGCAGATGAGCATGTCAGTGGTTATGATCATAACCATCACTATCAATCTGGTGTTACAAATGAGGCCCCACGAGCTTGGGATTCGGGGGCAGATGAACACAACTCAATCGGTGGATATGATCGTAATGTTCTACCTCGTGGTATTACAAATGAGGTCGCCGAGCATAATTCTATGATAGTTGATCTCCCGGCACTTGATACAGATCAGAGTAATGATGACGAGATACTTTCTGAAGATAGTACTGATTCAGGTCATGATGACGAGATACTTTCTGAAGATAGTACTGATCAGAGTAAATTACGTACCATTTTGTGAATAAGATGGGTATATATAAGGAGACTCGTTTGGTTCTACCGATGAACGTCTTCTTCGACTTCTAGACGTTGAAGGTTCAACATCTCCACGTCTTGCGCTACTTCATCTCCGATGTGTTGAGGTCTCTCGTTCAGTCTTTGTGTTGTCAACAACTGGTGGATCTGCAAGGTATGGAGGTATGTCCATAATAGGCTCCGCCTCATCGAGGATATGACTCGTCTCATTATAGTACTCCAACAATGAGGCTGCACTAGTAGTTCTAGTCCGACGTTGACTAATTCTAAAACGAGAGAATATTTGAATCTGCAAGAAAAAAAATAAGTGGAGTTTTATGTATGTATATATTATTTTATTCCATATTGATTCACGTGTTATGCAACACTAAATAAACAACCGCAAGTGTACGACGTCTATTGTAGCGTGATAAGCACGAGGTCGATCCCACGAGAAGGTTAAGCGTAAAAGTGGTAGTTTGCTAGTCGAGTTCTAAGTAGACGTGATCGATAATTTGAGTGGTGTGAATTACTCTAAGATTACCTAACAATGTGTCCACCAATAAGTAATGAAGAGTAAATACGAAATCGATCAAATACCATGCAAATCAATAAAATGAAGGTAAAATGGATAAAAATGCAAAGAAGGAAAGGTGGGTTCCAAGGCAATTGTAGTATTTAGACGTCCGTTTATGAGAGTTATCTCGTTTAAATGGCTATTAAGGTTATCTCATATAAGGTGATCGCAAAAGAAGAACTAATCGATCTCTCGATACAAATTAATCCAAAGACGCAATGTAATATAAGATCGTATGTCTACATCACAAATATTACACCATCTAAAATAGCTCCTAAGATCATTTGATTCCCTCTCCGATAATTAATCCTCTCTCGAGATCATAATAATACCGGGTTGCATATTCGCATACGATTAAATGGAATAAATCTCTCGATACTACCCCAATTAACAATGGATCAAGCAAATCATCATGGCCACTAACAACATGCTTTACAATGGATAATTAAACATGCAAATAAGAGATAAACACCAATTAAAGCAAGAAATTACTCATAAACATCAATCCAAATCTCTACAATGCCTTAGAACCACAAAGTGTTTAGCTAACTACTAATATAATGAAATTACAAAATCCAAGTGAAATAACTAAATAAAAAGGAAAAGAAAGAGAAAGCTTAGTCTAGAATGTGGTAGGGAATGGAATTTGGGAGCTATTGCATTCTTTCTTCCTTGATTTGATGAAGAATTGAGAGAGAAATGGCCAAAACACCTCCAAGTATGTGTTACTATGTGTGTAATTTGAGGAATTGGGGGAGAATGTCTTGGATTTCAAGAAATGGGGCTTATATAGTGTTGGGGTAGGGTTTGGATGCAAGAATTGCAAGTTAGTCCCTAAAAAATGGCCAAAATGGACAAAAGGCACCGAAAATGGACAAAAGGCACCAAAAATGGGGTAGCACGGCCGTGCTCCATCGTGGCCCAAAAATCCCTGTTTCGAGCATGGTCAGCTCGAGCATGGTACTTGGTCGTGCTCGCTCGGTCGACTTCGGCCCTTTCTCGTTTCGTGCATAACTTTCGCCTCGGGTGTCCGATTGACTCGATTCTTTTGGCTATTCCACTCTGTTTTTCGAGACAAATCCAACCGTGCACTCCTCTTCCTGATCCAGTAAAGTATGGTTGGTGTTTTGCTCCAAATCCCATCGTATTTCCTACAAAATCGACAAAACACAACCTTTCTCTCATTTCGGCTTAAACAATCATATTCAATGCATAAATCAATGAAATCCACATCAAAACACGCTTAACATGTGCCTCTAAAACGTGTAAATTCCACCCGAATCACATATTGCTACGAACATAATAAATGAATGAACTTGTACCACTTGATCTCTTAAAGAAGTGTTTGGTGGCTGGAACCGCTGAACCTCCACGGTGTACTCATTAGGGGAAATTATACGTCGTGTAATTCGACGGTACCACTGCATATAATCATTGGTTACATAATTTCTACCATTGATGGGACGAGTTGGTGTAAAAGGGCTTCTACTATTCCACTGTTCAATCCAAACATTATGTACATGAGCCCAGTTGCAACCCTCCCGCCCTTTCCGATCGACGGAGTGCAACGACACATGATGAGAGTCTATCACACGTGGAATGCCTTGGATAAAACTGAATTGCCTCGGCACTCGATTCGGGTGATGCATCTCCACTATACTAACATTGATTAGTGGACATTCTAACATTCAATTCCAATTGAGACAACGGGGTGAAAGACTTGATATCTCCGGCGAATCCATGTCGTAAGGTTGCCACTCAAACTGCATAAAAAATTACTTATTTTTAAGTTTAGCAAACCATCAAATATGTTACGTGATATGAGATAATTGCTTACTTGTGAGTCTATCAAACGATCAAATATGTCTCTATATACACGAATAACATTTCTCACACTTCTAGTATGGTCATGATAGCTACTCCACCTATAATTTATATATAACACAATAAGTATAAATAAATAACACGATAAGTATAAATAAATGTATTTTATGTATAAAAAACATACCTAGACCCATACGGAGCAAGTCCCAAACAACGATTGTTCACACCGAACATTGGCCCTGTTACAAGCATGTTACGTATATTTAAAGGTTGAATAACGTTTATTCTCGTCCATGCCCAAATCTTCAATCAGAATGAAATATTTAAAAAAATATTTACAATATAAAATGAATATATAAAAAGTTGTTATATATTAACAATTACCTGTAATAAGGACAATGCTCCAGAAATGGAATTCACACGAGCGTTTGCGGCCTTACATAGCTCTCTATATAGGAAGGCCAATACTGCACTTCCCCAACTATAGGTTCCAGCTCTCGTTACATCCTCTAAAAAATATAAATATAACAATCGAACAGAAGACCGAGAGGAGTCGGGCATCATTAAACTACCCAACAATATAAGCGCGCATCCTCGTGCATACTGATCAACACGCACTTGTGGTGTATTCCAGTCAATATGTTGACGCCTGAGGTGCTTTGTAATTGAACTTAGGTTGATCGCATTGGTAGTCCTCATCTCTCCCTGAATTGGCCGAAACCCTAGCCAAGTGTTAATATATCTCTGCCATTCTGTTGGTGAGTGTCTCAATTCCGGACATATAATTGGCTCTCCCTCTATCGGTAGCCCCCATAAAATAGCCACATCTTGTAATGTTATAGTGGCCTCCCCGATCGGAAAGTGGAAGGTGTGTGTCTCTGGGCGCCATCTTTCCACTAGTGCAGTAATAAGATGACGATCCAGTTTCAAAGTTCCACACCTAAAAGGACCGTAAAGGCCCATTTTCTCTAACACGTCTATCACTCGAGGGTGGAGTTGTACGTCCTCTGGATCAGCATTTTCCCTATTGGTCCAGAAGATATTTACAGCTCCTTGATAGACCATCAACACATTATCAGTTTGATTGGCGTTGACGTAAATAGTGCCAGAACGATGTGAGGCTTGTTCATTTAATACAGAATTATCTTCTGGTCCCATACGAATATTCTCGTTTTCCATCCTGAAAATTGTGTACATAAGTATTTATTGATAAAATATAAACTTGAGTAAAAAATAGTCATAATCACATTAGGCACCAAATAATATTAATACAATTAATATTCATCCTATAAAAATCAATTCCAACAATTAAATAGTGAATTTTATTTTTGAATTATTCCAAATTATAACTACAAGTTCCAAATTATAAAAAAAAAAAAATCGAGAAATACGATTATGTGCTGCTCTTAATTATAACTACAACCCAAAAGTCATGTCACAATCAATATATTACTAAAAATTTTTTTTTTTTGACAGGGTAATATATTACTAAAATTTTGACAACTTCACTAATCATCATTTTTTAACAATATACATTTATATTATTTTTCTTTGTTTAAAGATTAAACCTCTGATTCTTTAACTGTTCTAATGTTTTGGAATTGATGTTAAAAAGAATCTTAAGCCCCCCTTTCTAGTAATTGAAAAGCAAACACAATATCATAAATTAAAAGTTAAAATAGACTCTTATATTTAATAATCCCCAAAGAAAAAAGTTATAAGCAGAATCCCCCTCCTTTTCTCTCCGATTAAATGTCAGATTTCATAAAGATAAAAACATGTGTGACTAGAGACAATGGTTTTCCAACTTCCCTTCTTTTTCTATCTCTTTCACCAGTTGATGAAAAATCAATATTATAATAATAACTATAATTAGATTTAAGTATTTAACATAAGTATATGATTTGATTTACTACTATAATTTATTTATTATCAATACTCAATAAAAAAAATATATGAACATCAAAGAAATAAAATAAGGGTATGTCTGTATATTTAATTTTCTTTTTTAATGAAATAAAATACCTGAATATGTTCAATTCTTCAAACAAATGGTCCTTTTGTCGATTCTACGTTCGAAATCCGTAAGCAAATTAAACAACCTGAGAAGAGTAAAAAAAAAAAAGTTAAACAAATATAATAAACTACGTAATACATAAAAAATAAATTTGCATATATATACCTAAAGTTGTAGGTGTGAATAATATTTTTACCAAGTTTACAAGTGCATAATTGATATGTAAGGAGATTTTTTTTAAAAAAATATTGTGTCTTCAACACAAACGGGAGAAGATGATGGAAAAATATATGTGGGGGAGTAATGAAGGGGAGTGGGGGAGGTGGGGTAAATCTTTATTATATATATTTGCAAACTTTTGGACTGCCACGTGTCGCAGCCTGATTCGTCTACCACAATCTCTCTCCTCCTAATGTTCTCCATTTCAAAAATCCTCTTCTCACCTCATTTTCCTCTTTTTTATTCTAATCTCATCCGTCCATTTAAACAAATTAATATTAATCGTTTGATCTTTATATAATCTCCTATATAATAACACTCTTACTTTCATTTTCAACATTCATTTTCAGAGAACTTTAGAAGCGTTTATTCTGAAGGTGTCACATAGTTTTTATTTTGTTTCGTATGCCCTTCTTTCTATAATTCTGATCAGATGTCATTTTTTCTTTATGTGTATTTCTGATTAGATGTCAAATTATATCACAAAGGCTTCTCGATTATATGGGAGCCCTCACTGTTGGGATGATCCGCCTAATTTTGTGGCTGGACTTCCCCGAACACATACTCTTGCAATGAATAAAAGAGTTGTTATTAATTTAATATAAAATATTATGTATTATTTATAAATGATGGTTAGTGTATCATTTGATCCAATGTTTGTATAAAACAATTATTAAGATTTCGTCTATATTTTTAATGTGTATCTATAATGGACATTTTTTCACAATTTAAGGATATACATATTTTAGTTCCAATATTTTGTGTATACAAAAAATTAGTTCTGAAACATTTGCATAAATTAATGTGGTGATTAATAATATAATCAATTAAGATTAGATTAGATGTTTTTTACATAATGGTAATATATTTTAGTAATTATAACTAATTAAGGAATATTTTGTGATTATAATTATAACGAATCTTAATTATTACACTTTGTTCTGTTTCAATTTAAATTTAGTAAACTGATAATTATATTTAATGTAACAACTAAAATTTAGCAATTTCTATATAACAAAGTGAGTTGACCTCAATTTAAATTAATTAAAATTTCATAAATTACTCTCAATATTTTTCTTATATAATAAATAAGTCCATCATTAAATTATTGAAAATATGTGTATTGTGATGTAATACGTGAAATCATTCCAATAAAAAAAAAATGGGGGAGTTTTGCCACTAACTCAACTCCAATATAGAGGCAATGTTTTTTGCTTTTTTTTTTTAATTGCCTACATTCACATTCAAGTGATTTAATGTTTTATGAATTTTTTTTATAAATTAATTTTTTAATTTGTAATTAATATAAATATAAAATTATATATTTAATTATAAATAAATATTTAATAAAAAAATAAAATTAAAAATATTCTAAAATAATATTCCGATCGAATTTGAGTCCAGGGTTGCAGATGTTCCTTCTTGTAAATCCAGATTGAGCCCACACTGTATATTAGGCGGCCAGCAATGAGGTCTTATACGTCACAATTAGGGATTGCAAAATGATCTGCCCCGAAGTCGACCCGCCCTGCTCTGAGAGGTTTAGATCCGTCCTGTCTTGCACCATCCTTAAAACAGGGCAAATCTGCCCTGCCTGCTTGGCATGGATACATGTATTATAAAAATCTGCCCTGTCCTGAATATATAAAAAAAATTATATTAATATATATTAATATAAAAATTATTTTTGATTATTTTGTTTGTCGTTAAGTATTTTGGATATGACTTAGTGAATTTCTAATGTTTAATTTAATTGTGGATTTTTAATATTTATTTTATTGTTTAATTTAATTTAATCTGCATATTTTACTTGGACTTTTGGAGTGCATGGGCAGGGCAGGGCACGAAATGTTGCCCAGCAGCAGGTCGCAGGGCAGGGCAGATTTGGATATTTAACTATCTGTCCTGCTCTGCCCCATTGCCATCCCTAGTCACAATCAATTAATGAATATGTCCCTATTCTTAGACACGTTTCTATTATTAAGTTTATAAAATTCGCTTCAAAAGAAAGTTTTTATTGTAAAATTAATTTCAAGATAATTATATTTATATGTTTGAGACTACTTTTAATAAAATGATTATCACTTTTATATTTTAAAAATATGTTTACAATTAACTAATGTAGTAATTATTATATAAATAAGTAAATAAAACCTTAGTACTTAAAAAAAAAGGATTGATAGAAGAAGAAAATATAACTTATAGTTTTATTAGAAAATTTCTTTAATTTTGTTGAGATCACTTCACAATTGAAAAATGTAATTTTGTATATTAATGATCTAAATGTTTTGATACAAAGAGAGTAGTATAAATAGATTACTAGTTGTAACTGCTCATCTTCTAGATTCTTCTATGTAACTACTCCTAACAGAATTTGGTTGGAGCAACTAAAGCATGTATCTAGACTATATGTAGCTATCTAAGTGTGCACTTTGTTTTTATACATCAACTTAAAAGAGTGCTCTGTTTTATACTTCAATATACCCCCGAAGAAACTGGACTGCCTATTGAACCAAGACCAAGCATGGGACGAAGCATGGTGAACCGAGATGGTGAGGCTGGCTTCGTGAGGAGGTCAGCAGGCTGATTTTCCGAGGGAACATATCGGACGTCCAATTGTTTGGACTGCAGTTTTTCTCGAAGAAAGTGAACATCAACCTCAATGTGTTTTGTCCGAGAGTGAAACGCGGGACTAAAGGCAAGAGTAATTGCACTTTGATTGTCACACCAGAGATACGAGGGAGTGTGCAGCGGAATGTTGAGATTGAGTTCTCGAAGAAGTGACATTACCCAAAGAATATCCGTAGTTGCTAGTGCCAAAGATCGATATTCAGCCTCCGTACTACTTCTTGCGACCACCTGTTGTTTCTTTGAGCTCCAAGAAATCATGTTGTCCCCAAGTTTTAAACAGAAGCCAGATGTACTCCGACGATCGTCCAAGCTGGAGGCATAGTCAGCATCTGCAAATGCATTTATCCTGAAATCACAAACGGGAGAAAAAACTAAATCAACTGTTAGTGAACCCTTTAGATATCGGAGTAAACGTTTACAGGCTGACCAATGATTTTTTGTGGGTGAGTTGAGAAACTGAGAGAGTTTGTTAACGGAAAAGCTAATATCAGGGCGCGTAAGAGTAAGGTACTGAAGAGTGCCAATAACACTCCGAAATAGGGATGGGTCAGAGAAGGGCGGGCTGTCCTGGGACGAAAGCTTAAGACCAGGACACATGGGTGTAGGGCAGGAAGAGCATTGAGAGAGGTTCGTTTTAGAAAGGAGATCCTTGATGTATTTGGATTGAGTAAGGATAATGGACGACTTAGTGACAAGAGCTTCAATACCAAGAAAATAGTTCACAAGGCCAAAATGTTTGAGGGAGAATTTAGTGTGTAGGTAAAAAATGAGCTCATGAACATGAGACGAAGAACCCCCTGTGATGAGAATGTCGTCCACATAAACGAGTACAAGAGTCAGGTGACCATTACGAGTGCAATGAAAGAGGCAGTGGTCTGAAGTTGATTGTATAAATCCCTTAGAGCCAAGAAATGCATGTAGAGTATCGTACCAAGCTTTGGGAGCTTGTTTAAGACCGTAGAGTGCCTTATCTAGCTTGCAAACATGACCAGCTAAAGCATCATCGACAAATCCTTCTGGTTGTTTAATATACACAACTTCTTGTAGTGTGCCATGTAAGAATGCATTATTGATATCCACTTGCTGAATTTCCCACCCAAAAGTCACAGCCAAAGTGAATACGATTCTGAGAGTGGCTGGTTTAATCACCGGGCTGAATGTATGAAAGTAATCTATCCCTGCTGTTTGTTGAAATCCACGAGCCACAAGACGTGCCTTATATCTCTCAAGAGAGCCATCCTTCTTGTATTTTACCCGGAATAACCATTTTGTGGTGATAACATTCATATCCGAGTGTTGAGGGACTAGGTGCCAAGTTTTATTTCGAATCAATGCATCATACTCCTCTTGCATAGCTTGTTTCCATTTTGGTATAGCAAGGGCCTGAGCTACAGAGTCAGGTTCCAATATGGGATGAATTAAAACTGATGAGAACAACCGAGGTTTAAAAACCCCATTTTTGGATCTAGTGACCATGGGGTGAACTGAGGTGGAGGGGAGATCCACATTGAGTTGAATAGCAGGAGGTTCAGATTGAGGAGAGGAGGAAGATGATTCTGAGGGAGCTGAAGAGTGGGGGGAGGTTTGGGGAATGATAGAGGATGAAGAGACGGGAGATGGAGGATTGTTTATAGGTGGCAGAAACTTTGGTGGTTTAAAAATGGGTATATGGAAATATGGAAGAGTGGTGTCTGGAGATGTGAAAAGTGCTGAGTATGGGAATTCACTTTCAAAGAAATCCACAGTGTTTGAGATGTACAGCCTACCAGATGGGTGCAGGCATATGTAACCCCTATGAGATGAAGAGTATCCAAGAAATACGCATTTGGTAGATCGGAATTGAAGCTTGGATGTGTTGTATGGACGAAGAAAAGGAAAACATGCACAACCAAATACCCTAAGAGATGAGTAGGTGGGATTACTCTTGTATAGTAGCTGGAAAGGGGAGCTGTTTTTTATTACAGGAGATGGGAGTATATTGATTAAATGGACTGCAGTGGTGAAAGAATGCCACCAGAATTTCATTGGTAGCTGACTTGTAACAAGCATTGACAGACCCAACTCAACAACATGTTGATGCTTACGTTCCACAAGGCCATTTTGTTGGTGAGTATACGGGTATGAGTGACGAAATAAAATACCAGAATCTGCAAACAACTTTCGTAATGCCAAGAACTCACCACCATTGTCACAATGAAACTTTTTCACTTTGGCATTGAATTGTCTTTCAACTAAGGCCAGAAACTGAGATACCACTCTTGTTACATCAGATTTTGATACCAATGGAAATATCCAAGTGAAACGAGTAAAATCATCCACCAAAAGTAAGTAGTATTTATAACCATTGAACGAAACATCCGAAGCCGGACCCCATACATCAGCATGTACAATATCAAACGGATTATGTGTATGATGCTCAACAGATGAAAATGATTTTTGATGCATCTTACCTAGCTTACAACCTTCACACATCTCCAACACATTATTAGACAAACTCAAATTCACAGACATAAGCACATTCCGTAAAGTAGATAGACATGGATGACCTAATCTGTTATGCCACAAACGAGCTTTATTTTCATCACACAACACCAAGTTACAGTGAGTATTATTGCCTGCCACTTGAACTTTATTCAACCGAGACTTCCTATCACCACCAATATGACTCAAATCCAGCTGGTACAATCCATGTTTAAGTGCTCCCTTCAGTAGCACCTGATGAGTTTTCGTATCCTTAACAAAACAAGTGGTTGCATGAAATTCTATAACAACATCATTATCCGCAAGAAACTTAGATATACTCAAGAGATTTTTCGTAATATCTGGCACATGCAACACATTCCTCAATGCAAGAGAAGCAGAATTATCCATAGTAGGTAAATGACATGAACCAGTATTTAAAATAGAGGCAGTATGACCATTTCCAACAGTTAATTGAGCTGTACCTTGATACGGAGAGGATAGGTTCAGGTTCTCTAGTTGAGAGGTGACATGATGTGTCGCACCGCTATCCACATACCAAGGAGAGGAAGGTGGAGGATTAGCTGATGTAGAAGCACCATACTGATTGAACGATCGAGGAGTGTAGGAAGGGCGAGCTAAATGTGCCATATGTGCTTGAGCTGAGGGCTGAACAGAGTATGCCATATGTGCTTGTGCTGGAGACGAAGCAGAGTAGGATTGGGACTGGCGATTTGATTGATCGGTTCCATGAAACATGTTGTCAAACCTCCGAAAGCATTTTGCAGCCACATGATTGTTCCTGCCACAAAGTTGACATACAATGCGCTGCTTATTATAGTGAAATCGAGGTTTCTTACCCCCAGGTTTTGATTGAGCTTCTTTGGAAACCGCATTGACAGATGGAGAGGGAGAAGATCCCAAGGAAGTGAGCTGAGATGATGAAGACAGTTGTTGAAGACGCATTTCATGTGTGAGAAGAATAGTTTGTACCTCAGATAGCGATGGTAATTTGCCTCGTGTGGTTAGATTCACAACAACCGCATCAAATTCAGCTCCTAAACCATCTAAAATGTACAAGACCAGATCATCATCAGATAAAGAGTTGCCTGAAGCTTGAAGTCCGTCCGCTAAAAGTCTCATTTGAAGTAGATATTCGTCAATGCTCAGATCATTCTTCCTTAGAGACAGAATTTGAATCTTTAATGTCAAGGCCTGAGCAGCCGACTGTTGATGAAACAAATTATCAAACACCTTCCAGGCTTGGAAGGCATGAGTGCATCGGCTAACATAGCCAAGCATTGGCTCGCTCACAGAGCTAAACAACCAACTGAGCAGGTACTGATCTTTGCGATGCCACATAATTGAGTCAGCATCACCGGTAACCGCCATGGGAACCGAATCATCATCACAGAGTAAGATGTCCTCAAAATCATGAGCTTTGACTGTAGCAAGGATCTGTGATCTCTAGAACATGTAGTTCTTTCGATCAAGGCGAATATTGAGTTTGAGAAAAGTAGGAGGAAAGGAAGAGGAGGAATCCATGAATTGATTAAATTCACGAAATAGCAACAGAAAGTGGGTGAAGATGAGCGAAGAAACAGAAAAACAGAAACTGAAACAACAAATTGATGAAATTCTGAATATGAAAACGAATTTAGAAGAGAGATTGATCAAGGATAGAAGAATAACCACCACACAAAATCATGATTTACCCTGGAAAGTAGACTCAAGATACCATGTTGAGATCACTTCACAATTAAAAAATGTAATTCTGTATATTAATGATCTAAATGTTTTGATACAAAGAGAGTAGTATAAATAGATTACTAGTTGTAACTGCTCATCTTCTAGATTCTTCTATGTAACTACTCCTAACAGAATTTGGTTGGAGCAACTAAAGCATGTATCTAGACTATATGTAGCTATCTAAGTGAGCACTCTGTTTTTATACATCAACTTAAAAGAGTGCTCTGTTTTATACTTCAATAAATTTTACATCATATTAAACAAAATAAATAAAGTATTTGTTGTTCAATAATTTAAATGTTCATTTTAATAAAAACATAGCAATACATATGTTAGTGTATTTTTTGTTAATTAATATTAACATTGATCGTTGATTTGATGAAGAGATATTTATGTATTTGGAAATTTTGCTAATTAATATTAATATATTTTAATGAAAACATAATATACAAAAATATTATAAGTATATGGAGTATATGCTAGTGATTTAGATCAAAAAAAATTTCCTTTAATCTTGCTTTCTGATCCCGTCCCTGATTATGACTCATACACGTACATAGTACGTACGTGGAATATCACTATTCTTGGACACGTTTTTGTATGGCCATACAAAAATCATGGTTTAATGTATTGACTATTGAGCAATACAAAACAGCTACAGAGTTAAATGGGTCCATTTCCCTAACTTAAACTTGACTCTCATGATGAATAAACCAATAACATGGACTAATATTTAAATCGTTATTCTTTGTTGGCATGTCGAAAAACTTACTTTCCAAATACCCTAATTAAAATCTTGAATCGTACATCAACCAATCAAGATTACATATTTCGAAATCTTCGAAATCTTCTGTTTTATTACGTTTAATACATGACATGTGAAATTAAGGGTGATGTATATATAGTCATTTATTATACATATTATAAGAGAATTAAAATAAATTAATTAATTTATCACATCTCTACAAGTTTAAACTTTTAAATAAAACGAAAATTATTTCACATATTATGTATTAAAAGTAATAAAACACGAAATGAAATATAGAAATTATGTTTTGTATGTAAATTGGGCCTTTCAAAGACGGGGAAGGGAAAATCGCCATTGTTTTTTATTCCTACTATATGCGTATAATTTGTTTATTTTTTATTTATACCATCATTTTTGTCATTTTGCATCTTTTACTTATAAATTTTTGCCCCCATTACTATTTTTAGATCTCTTTCTATTTTTTATAAAGTCTCGAATATCCAGTTCAAAAATCGATAATCTCGGAATCCATCAAATCCCCCATTACTATTATGTACATTTCAAATTATCTGACATAAATTTCATTAATTCATGTTGAATACCATGCAAATGAAGCATGTAATTCATTACTCATAATTTACTTCTAGTAAAATATCCAAAAGAACGACCTTAAAAATCCCCCGTAATATACTCAATTGCAAAATAATTTCGGATTTGAATTTATGTAGTATAACATCATCACGTACAATAGAACTGCACGATTACCTTATACATTTTTTAACTACACATCATACTATTGTACTACACTAATTGGATCCAAACTCATAATAGAAACATTGCAGTTCTATTACACATGACAATGTTGTACTGCACTGAATCCAAATTCTTATACTTTACCACCGACACTCTATTGCATGCACACACTCTAAAAGACAACCCTAGCTAGCTACCATTGCTCCACTAGTAGCTGCTCTAGCACGGTGGGGTGACAAGGCACCTTGACGGCCCCACCGTGATCAAAGCCGTACTCTTCGGCCGCTTGTTCCAAGAGCCTCAAGAAGGATGGATTAGTAAGGAAAGTCAAGGGCACCATGAATCTCTTCAACTCGTTTCCCTCCTCCGCTACCACCACGAAATGCCCTTCCTTCACGTCGTCCAATTCGTCGGAATAATATTTCTTGCCTGAAAGTAGACTCTTTTGTAGCCTTTCCACAGCCATCTTCAAAATTCTTACATTGATTTTTTTCATGCCATTTGTTCTAATTATACCCATTCTCTCTTCTCTTTGTTTCTTTTCGTAGCAAAAGGATTTATATATCTTTTGTGGGATGATTGTTGGTTTTTTGACAATGAGATTTAATTAGGTATGGAATATGCACATATATATAGTCATATAGAATGATGAAATATCGAACTTGCATACGAGTACGATCATAAAACGACGAGACACTATACTATTATATTCGAGGGTAGCTGTCCCAAAGGGCATATGAGTAATTATTTATCAAAGAAAATTCAATTTATATTTAATTTTGATCTTTTTCTTTTTAATCCTCCTCTTTACTCATTTATATTTGACAAAGAGACGTGGTTGGATACAAATGTCTTTCATTATATTATACCTAGCTCAAATCTTATGTTCAACTAGTGCACAAATTTTAATTTTGGTACACTCTTTACATTTCAATACACGAATTTTAGATTTGTGTACACACTTCATATTTCAATAAAAACTAGTACTTCCAGTTACACGCTGTAACTTGTGCACACTAGACTAATTAACTCTTATATTATGTGATTAATGAATTTTTGGAGTTCACCCATGATCATGTTTTATAAAGAAGTGTAATTCAAATATTAAGGTGGAACTAGGGCTCGTTCGATATAGTACACCGAGAATACTATCATATACCATACAAAAAATTTAAGTATGCAAAATTTCGTACCAGTTATCGTACGTACATAAACTTTCAATATAATAAAATAACTTACCAATACTGCAGTATCGAAAATACAGTATACCAAATTTTAAAATGGTTACTGCATTAATTACTATACTATACTGAAATTTACATAGAATATTGATATGCATTTTGAAAATGTATACATGTTTTTTACCAAAAATATTGAAATACCCATTTTTTTGTATTTTGGTGTGTATTTTTTTCAGTATATATGAATTACCCAAAAAAAATTGAATATCATTATTATTACGGTACCGAAAACATTCAAGTATGGTAGTAGTACTATGTTGCAGTTGTACCGAAAATTCTTCTGTTTTTTTTTTTTTTTTCCAATAAGTGCGGTACGTATATCAAAATTTTCGATATTTTTGTTACGCCTAAAATACAACTCCATATTACTCATCCAATAATATTCCTTGTTTGTTTATTATTACACCGCATATCTGATCATCACGTAAATGCGCGAGAAGGAGACCAATGCACGTGAAAGATGTTTGAAGCAGCCATGAAACGTCTATTCCTTTTTGCCTTGTCATTTCATTTCAGAGCCTTCGAGTTGGCCGGCCAGCCTACTTTTGTAATAATAATTTATCATTATCAAAATATATATATGCAAGATTTGTGTTCCAGACTTCCAGATATATACTGTATGTTTAACACTAGTAATTAGTTGAGTTCCACGCAATATTTGTGCCAAATGGCTTCACTATTACTCTCGGATTAGAGTTTTTTGCTTTATTATAATGATATGAACATTTCAGTCAAATTTATTTTAATTATGTCAGAATATATAATTGTGAAGGTATGCATTGTATGTAAATTTTTCTTTTTCTTTTTTTTTTTTTTTGTGAGATCAACTGATATGAGAAGGGACTAATATATACTAGTATAGTCGATCAGCTTTTAAAACTAATCACCAAAGTAGTCACGTGGTTTAATTAGTTGTTGAGGTTACAGGTTTTCAAATTTTATATTTCTGCAACATTCATACTCAATTTTTTAAGACGGTAACGTAAAACTTCAAAATATTAAAAAAAAAAAAAAAAAAAAAAAAAGGACGGAAAATTATGTTGAGACATAACCTAAAAGTAAAAACTGAACTCTTATTTGAATTTATTTTTCTTATTATTGACCACGGACATGCATGGACGTCTCCTCCATTTATTTCGTGTAATTCTTGTAAATTTCTACTATATCAAATTGATCAATTGCAACGTGTATGGTACGAAATTTGATTCATTCATAAATTATATTTTATGATATTTTTCGACAATACTTAATTATCTTTACAAATGTGTACGTATTCAATCAGGTTATATTTGTTCATTCAGATCGATTTACTAATTGTGTTTTTTTTTTTATAAGCGTTTTATTAATTGTCCATTCTGATTATAAATGTGAATAGACAAATACAACATTGATCATCATTTGCATGTGTGATCGGGAAATACTATAAGAATAGAGTTTAAGTTGTAATTAGATAAAAAAAAATTGTCTATGTTAGCAAGTTGAAAAAATGACTTGTGTGAAGATTGCAAATTAATATTAACCCCATTTCTCTCCATATACCCCCAATATTTTTCTTCATACTGTGTGAATGTCGTAAAATTCACTACAAGAAAAATGACTTTTAGTGACAGAATTCATGTCATTATAGCTTCTCTAGCTAAAAGTTTTTAGTGACGGTAATTGACTTTTAGTGAGAGGTCCTGTCATTAATTCTCAAATTCCTGTCACTAAAGACTTTTAGCTAGAGAAGCAATAATGAGAGGATTTTGTCACTAAAAGTCAAATTTGTTGTAGTGATTTGTGTTAGAACGCACACCTTGATCAAATTGAATTTGTGATGTATGATAGCTTTATCATATTATACTAGGACTCTTCGATCAATATATTTATCTAAACAACGTTTTTTATTGAGGATTGAGTTTCTTGCTATATAATTGTGTACTGTTTTCTACTATTAAATTAATGAATTACACGTAGTAGGATATCGATGCAATCAATCATCACTATAAATGGTATATTTTATTTCTTATGTTAAGTGTAATCTAACCAGCCTTGTTTTCTTAATTCTCATATGATCATATATATAGATTGAAAGAAAAAAAAATTGATAAAAAAATCATGCCGTGTATAAGATCAAAATGTTAAGTGAGATGTCATAAATTTGATTGATCAAAAAATAGAGTTAAAATCAAATCAAACTACTCAGAAATTTTGATTAAAATTCATTCGAGCTCAACTCATTAATTATTATACAATTCATTAATTATTATACAAGCTTAAACATAAATTTCAAAACTTAATAAAAACATTAGCAAAAAAAAATTTGAACAACAACGTGTTTGACTTGACTTAACTCATTTACATTTCTAATTAAAAAAAAAACTTCTCGATACAGTAAATATAGTTATTCAGATAATTATTTAACCCTTATAAGTGAATGTTGATCCTTAATTATTTTATTATATATATGTTTGTTGGGATTTAGCCCAAGTGTGGTTTTGGCCATTGGGCCTACACACAAGGGCCCAACTTGTTGATGCCCTAATTCTTGGCAGCCTTCATATATATTGAGTCACCCTCTCCATTAAAGACAAGACGAGACGACAATGTGAGATTGGAGAGTGGAGAACAGTAAGGGTGAAGTGCTACCCATCTTAGTGTTAGGTTTTCTCCACTACAGTCCCGATACAATCCGACAAGTGTCTGAGCCCGTTTGTATAACCCACGAGTACGAGTGGCGGCCGGCGGGCACCGAAACCCAACAGTGGTATCAGAGCCTGGTTTCGCCGTCGGCCGCCTTGCCACCGTATCTCTCGCCGGAATTGTTCTCGTAGCCTCTTTGTGCGCGGCTTCCTCAGTCCGCCAGAATCTGAACCGTTGGCCGCCTTTCTCCGCTGTGTTCGTCCGTTTGCGATTCTAGAACAGAACATTTTTGTGACAAACATCGTCGTCTTCGTGAGCCGCGTTGTGTCGCCGGCGACCACCGCATTGCCGCCGTGGGCTTCCAGATCGGCCGCTACTGCTGCCCGTTTCCAGATCGTGCCACTCGAAGCCTGTTGCTCAGCCCCGTCCACCGCGTCGCAGCCCCTCCGCGTGCTGCCTCCATCGCCCGCCGCGTCGCGGTCCCCGTCGCCGTGCAGCCTTCCGTTCGCATCGCTGTAAGTGTTTGGAGGAGAGAGGTGAGTTTGATTTTCCTTCCTCCTTGTTTTGTGCCGCCTGCTGGTGACACTAGAGGGTAAGTTTTTTTGGGGAGAGAGAGGGCCGCGTGTTGCTGAAGCAGGTAAAAAGGTAAGATTTTAATTCATTTTTTTTGTTTCTGCAGAAGCTGAAAAAGGTGAATTAATTTTTTGATTTTGTCTCTGCAGTATGTATGAACTTGTGGGACTAGTAAATTATATTTTGCTATGTGGTATTTGCTTGCCCATTTTCTGATCGTGAGTTGCTCCTGGAATTGATTGGCTTCTGCTAAATAATTGGAATTAATCAGTGCTTAATCTGTTTTATTTATCTAGTAATATTTGGTTAGAAATTGTGGTCTAGATATTTGTTTCAGATTAATCTTGGTTATTTGTCTTGATGGAAAAAGATAGTAGTATAATTATTTATGTGGCACTCGTGGTTGATGCGGTGATTTGAGATCCTTACCTAGGGTCTCGCTCTGGTATGACAGCTAAACTCAATCTTTTACTGCTTTTGTAGCATAGCCCCTGGAAGGGGATTATTATGTGATTGAGATTTGTGTGCGGTAGGTTTTAGGATATCTTTGTGAGTCCTGTCTCTTGGTGATTTTTAAGTGTATTATTGCTTCCGCTTGTTCTCTATGATATGTCCTTTGTGTTTGTTTTTTCTTTGTGCTTAGTGTCTTTGTGTGTTTGCCTTTGTAAGGTTTTCTTGTGCAATTTTTTTTTTTTTATTGTTCGCTTTGTGGTTAATCTCTTGATGTATGTAATTTGCTTTCTTGGTGTATTTGTGGTTATTTTTCTTAGTGATTAGTCCCTTTGTGCTATTTGTTCTTTGTGCTTTGAGTCTTTGTGTTGCTTTGTGATTTCTTTGTGATGCATGAGTAGATGATGGGCCAGTGGGAAGGTTGGGGAATGGTTGCATGATTATACTTGGTTTCGTGGGAATTATGAGTATATGTTTATATGTATGTGTGTTATGCATGACTTCATACATTGTGGTTTCATGTTTTCCCCCTATCCCATATTCATCTAGTTGCATATTAGTATCTTGAGCATGTTTATTGAGCTTTGTGTCTTGATCTTTGTGTGCTTCGTCAATGCATTCTTCTCTTTGTGTGATTATGAATGATTGATTGCTTCTTTGTGTTTGGAGATCATTCCCAGTAAGGTGGAGTGATTTTGTCTTTGTGAGCTATGTATACGTTATGATATCATGTCTTTGTGCCTTTGTGTTTCCCTTTGTGAATGCTCCGAGTGAGGTGGAGCATTGTCTTTGTGTGTTTTCTTTGTGGACTAACTTCTACGTACGTAGACAAACTTGTGTTTCTTTGTGTGTTGTCTTTTGCAGGTACATGGAAGTGGGTTGGGCGATGATGACAAAACTGTTTGTGGATTGTGGATTGTAGTTGGGGATGGCCAAAAAGGTGGAGAATTGTTGGGATTTAGCCCAAGTGTGATTTTGGCCATTGGGCCTACACACAAGGGCCCAACTTGTTGATGCCCTAATTCTTGGCAGCCTTCATATATATTGAGTCACCCTCTCCATTAAAGACAAGACGAGACGACAATGTGAGATTGGAGAGTGGAGAACAGTAAGGGTGAAGTGCTACCCATCTTAGTGTTAGGTTTTCTCCACTACAGTCCCGATACAATCCGACAAGTGTCTGAGCCCGTTCGTATAACCCGCGAGTACGAGTGGCGGCCGGCGGGCACCGAAACCCAACAATGTTAAACATTTTAAATACAAATATTATAATTTTAGCATTTTTTATATATCTAAATTCTGAACCGTTGGCACCACAACACCATTCAGTGGTATAAAATAAGTTAGAAATATTAACCACAGTTTAGTTGTATGGTGGAGACATGCATGTATGTCGGTTGGCATTGGCACTAGCTAGTAATATGACTTGTCGCTTTTAAATATCAAAATCTAGAAACTCCTGACTAAAGAAATGTGTTATACAAACTAACGAGTAGTTGATTGCCACTTGTAATGAGAATGAAACAACGAGGAATCATTTTATTAATAGTGATTCATGATATTCAATATTTCTCTATTTTATATAATTGTTTACCCCAAAAGAAAAAATCATTTAAATTAAGAAAAAAAATGTAATGAAAAAGGATAATTTTACAAACTTTTATAAATAAAGTAAAGAAATTAATTGAATCGAATATAAAAATAATATCATCATGTGCAAATATGTGAATTTTATGGACAGGTGAATAAGACGATTGTGCAAATTAATAATCGTGGAACGAAAGAAGTATACCATACTGAAAATAAGTGAAATTTTCCATTTTTAAAAAATGAGTTACCAATTTTATCTATTTTTTCTATTTCATATTATGTTTTTGATAGAATAATCTCAAAACTTTAATATTTGAAAAAAAAAAATGGTGCAAGAAATAGAAATAAGTAAAATTGTTAACTCATTTTTATTAAAAAAGAAGAATTTACTTAATTTAATAAAGTACACAAGAATTTCGTGCAATTTCTAAATCATGAAAGAAATTTGTGCAACATTTTTAAATTATAAGGAAGTTTGAGGCAATTAACCCCCTTTAATATTTATATTATTTTCAATTGAGTAATTATTAAGATTTAAAACTAAAATTATAAATGTAATAAAACAATCATCATAACACTTTGGGCGCACCATTTGTATTTGGGAACTAGTACAATATTTTCAATCTAATTTTGATCCACAAATTTTCAATAAATCAGTTTTTTATTTTTTTTTCATTTTTCATTTTGTAAAAGCAACTTGAATACTTTAAAACACTAATATTTTCTGTAGAGAAACAATGAATTGTGAAATTATGATTTCATTGAATAATTGTATAAAGTGTTAACAAGAGAGGTATTTATAGATACAAAGTGTATCTATATTTACAAGATAGGAATAAATATTTACATCAAATATTCTAAAAGATAAGGATAAATCATAATATTAAAAGATACAAATCTTTATAATATTATATTCCTAATACGCCCCCTCAAGATGGAGCACCGTAGGAGAGTCCAATCTTGGTCATAAGTAGTTGTAGCCGAGCACGAGGTAATGGCTTGGTGAGAGTAGACACGGGCGGTTTCTAACCGCCGAACCGCCGAAACCGGCGGTTTGGCTAACCGGCGGTTTCGGTTTTGAAACCGCACCGTAACCGTAATTTCACGGTTCGGTTACGGTTCCCCCAAAGTGGAACCGGCGGTTTCCCGGTTATTTATTTTTTATTTTTTAATATTTTTATATACAAATATTTAAATTTAATACTGAAATTAGATACATATAAATTAAATACTTAACATTTCACTTAAATCTTAACTTAATACACTTAAAAAAAATAACATTTAACATTTAGCCATTTAGGTTTAGGACTTTAGGCTAAACTTAAGTCTTAAACTCTTAATTCTTAAAAAACAAACTCAACAAAGTTACAACTTACAAAATACAACTTACAAGATAAAAATAAACTAAAACACTTCAAAGTTCAAATACTTAATTAGTAAAATTACTAATACTTAATTAGTAGAATCGAGGGGGAAGTCCCAATGGACCCAAATCCAATGCCTCCGGATGAACTTTTTCAATGTGTGACTTGAAAACTCCGTATCCTCCACCGCGCTTAATTAAATTTATATTTTTTTTGGCAATACTTGCAACAAACTTCACGTGAATTGTCTATTGGATTTGTATCACTCACGTGAAAGTGATTTAGCAAATTGGAGTGAGGAGGGTGAAAGTTTGGTTGAATTCGAGGCGGCGGTTGATTGACTTCTTCTTCATCACGTAACTCACGTTGACCGTTTGTAACTCCGGATGATCCTTGGGTTGCCATTTGAAAGAGAGTCTTTTGAGAGAATAAGAGAGAAATAGATAATTTATATAAGTTATAACTTATAAGAGAGTTGAGGTGTGAAAAATGAGAAGAGAAAATAGGGGTATTTATAGGTGAAAAATTGGGCATTTTCGGATTTAAAAAAAAAAAAAAATTCGGCCAAACCGGCGGTTAATTATTCAAAAATCTGACCGTTGGCGATTCAACGGTCCAGATCTGTTGACCGTTTGAATCTCAACGGTCCAGATTAAAAGCGTTTTTAAATTAAAAAAAAAAATACAACGGTAATAACCGGCGGTTAACCGCCGTTTCGGTTAAACCGCCGGTTTGGCCCGGTTTCCCCAAATTTGAATTTTCTAGCCGTTGGAGATCAACGGTCCAGATCATCTGACCGTTGAATCTCAACGGCTACGATTGATCTGGCAGTCGGTTAACCGCCGGTCCGGTTGTAACCGGCGTTTTGGCCGGAAAAATTTTTTTTTTTTTTTTTTTTTTAAATCCGAAAATATCCCATTTTTCACCTATAAATACCCCATTTTCTATTCTCATTTTTCACACCTCAAGTCCTCAACTCTCAATCTCATCTCTTATCTCAATTCTCTATTCTCTCTTAATTCTTATTATCTCAAATTCTCAATTCTCTCAACACAATTACACAAGTCTTCTCAAATTTTTCTTTTCTCTAATTCTCTCAAATCTCAATTTACTAATATGTCTTCTTCAAGAGGAAAGGCTATCGTATCTTCTTCACAACAACCTCGACGAAGACGCGTTCCATTGTTCAACGACGTCGATGAAGAAGATCAACATATACGTAGAATTCTTGGTGACGATATCATCGACCACATGAACGAAATTGCCACCGATGATGATGATGAAGAAGAGGTTGAACGTGGTCCAACTCAAGAAAGTGCAACCGAGTATCCACCACCTTCGGCGCCCTCAACCGAAATTCCACCTCCTACTTCTTCTTCATAAGCTCGAAGTTTTAAATCCGAAATTTTTGCACGTCACTTTCAAAAAGTTCCAACCGGTGAGGTCGATAGATTTATAATTCATTGTAATTATTGTCCAAAGGAGTATAAATTTAAAAAAGGAGGAGGATATGGTACCTTCAAGCTCCACCTGGAAAACCACCATCCGGATAAAATGGGAATTACAACGAGCCAAACGCAACTACGAGGATTTACCGGGTCCTCCGGAGGAGGAGTTCAAGGTGAGGTAAGTAATCCGACTTCTCTTTTTAAATATGATCAAGCATATTTTAGAAAAATGTTAGCTAAAATGATAAGTGTTCAACATCTTCCTTATAGTTTTGTTGAAAATTTTGCTTTTAATGATTTGGTACAACTTTCACTACAACCAAGCATGAAAAAAATTTCTCGTTCTACGGTTACTCGTGATATTGCTAATATTGTTGGTGAATATAAACTTGCTTTGATCAATACTTTTCGTTCACTTAAGAGTAAAGTTTCTATTTGTTCCGATATTTGGAGTGATAATTTTCAAAAACATTCATATATGGGAGTTACTTGTCATTGGATTGATGATTCTTGGACATTAAACAAAAGATTAATTGCTTATAGGGATTTTGATTGTGTGCACTCGGCCGATGCTATTAAAAAGAAAATTGTTGAAATTTTAAAATCTTATGGTTTAATTAACAAAAAAAATTCAATTGGTTTTGATAATGCTAGTGCTAATAATGCTAGTATCGAACAACTTCGCATTGCATGTCAACCGTATGTTGGTGGAAAATTTTTTCATGTTAGATGCATGTGTCATATTTTAAATTTATGTGTTCAAGATGGTTTAAATGCTTTGAGAATTTATATTTCTCCTATTAAAGATGCTATTACTTATTTGACGAGGCGTAGTAGTTTGATGAAAAAATGGAAACATTTTTGTAGAAGTAGGAATGTGCATCCAAAAAAAATTTCTCTTGATGTGTCAACAAGATGGAATTCTACTTATAAGTTGTTAAAAGAGTCGGTTGATTATAAAGAGACTTTATGTGATTTTTTTGAAGAAGAAAAATGTGGTTTTGGTTTACTTCCTGAAGATTGGAATCATTGCATAAACATAATTAAGGTTTTGGAAACTTTTAATAATGCTACTTTTGCTATGTCTAAAGTTTACGAACCTACTTCTCATTTGGCACTTGAACATTGTCTAAAAACTGTCAACGTTTTAGCACGTTACAAAAACGATCCAATATTATATCTTGCTATTGCTCCTATGTTGGAAAAATGGAAAAAATATTTTGCTATAATTCCCCCTATATTTTTAGTTGCTAAAGTTTTTGATCCTAGATATAAGTTAGATGGTGTTAAAGCTATGTTAGCCTTGTATTATAAAAAATTATATCCTATTGCCGAATTTCCGAATGATCAACCGAACACCGATCATTTCATATTTGAAGTTCAACAACTTATATTATCATTAATTAAGGAGTATATGGATACACATGGTTTATCCAACCCTAGTCATAGTTCTTCTTCTAGTTCTAGTGCTAGTTTTAACGTACAAAATAATGATGACGACATGGATGATGATGATGTTGATAGCTTTCTTTTTCAACGTAATTGTAAAAAATCAAAATTTACTTATACTCAAGAATATGAAAGCTATGAAGCGAATACATCCATGGAAAATATGGAAGGAGACTTTGATATACTAAGGTGTTGGTCGACGGTGACTCAAGTATTTCCGGCAATGTTAATGCTTGCAAGAGAAATTTTAGCGGCTCCCGCCTCAACCGTTGCCGTTGAGCAAGCATTTAGTGTAGGAGGTTATACTTTGGATGCAACAAGATCCAATATGACCGTTGAAAACGTAGAGAACCAATGTTTACTTGATGATTGGATAAGAGCCGAAAAAAGAGCCCAATCGTTAGAAGAAGATAATGAAGAAGACGAGGAATGGACCTCTACGGGCGGAAGTGAAGAATGAAGAACCTCCTTCAAGTTCAACAACAACGAGGTAAGTTGAGGTAAGAGAACTACGTGGACTTTGATTCCAATTTCCGTTGAATTTGGATACGTAGGCAACTTAATTTAAAAAATTTGAACTTAGAATTTCTAAGTTTAATTTTTTAAATTAAGCTCAAGTCCAATTTCTTTTAACCCCTCCCCAAAATTCCAAATTGATTGTAAGTTGTAAGTTGTAATTCTAAAGTTTTTAATTTATATAAGTTTGATTTAGTTTTTATAAGTTGTAAGTTGTAACTTGTAAGTTGTCTAATGTAAATTATAATTAATTTATTTTTTTAAGAAATAGGCCTAAGTTGCCTAACCGCCTAAGTTACATTAAATGTATTCTCTTAATATTTAATAAGTTATAACTTATAAGTTAAAGTTATAAGAATATAAGTTATCGACTTAAAGTTATAATATAATAATTTATAAAAAAAACGATAAACAAAAGTTAAAACGAGTATAATTTTAATTTTAAGTTGTACAAATAATTTTAACTTAAAACGATCGAAAAAAGAGGCGAAAACGATCGAAAAAAGAGGCGAAAACGAGCTTTAAAAAAAAAAACTAACCGGCGAACCGCCGGTTTCCGAACCGAACCGCCGGTTCAAAAACCGTAACCGTAACCGGCGGTTCGCGGTTCGGTTACGGTTGCCGAAAACCGTAACCGCCGGTTTCTAACCGAAACCGGCGGTTTTCAACCGCTGCACATGTCTAGGTGAGAGCATCAACAAGTTGGTCTGCGGATGAAACATGAGAGACTCTAAGCTGAGATGTCTTGATCAAATCTCGAACAAAATGAAAATCAATTGCAATATGCTTCATTCGAGAGTGGAAGACAAGATTTGAACAGAGATAAGTGGCCCCAATATTATCACAGTAGATAACAGGAAGAGTCGGAACTGAGAAACACAGTTCATGAAATAAGGACTTTAACCATTGAACTTCAGAGGCAGCGGAGGCAACGGCACGATACTCGGCTTCCGTGGAGGAACGAGCAACTGATTTTTGTTTCTTTGAAGACCATGAAATAGGATTAGCCTCAAGAAATACAATGTAGGCACTTGTAGAAGTACGATCATCACTGTTGCCGGCCCAATCAGCATCAGTAAAACAATGTAGAGATGAGGAAGGTTCAGGTTTCAAGGTTATTCCTACATCTCGAGTCCCATTTAAATAACGAAGAAGACGTTTAACTGCACCCCAATGAGTAGTGGATGGAGCATGCATAAACTGAGATAACTTGTGAACAGCAAATGCAATATCAGGCCTGGTGAGTTGGAGATATTGAAGACTACCAAGTACCTGACGAAACTGAGTGGCATCAACCGGAGGTGTCCCATCCGAAAGAGTGAGACGAGCTGACGTGGATAGTGGAGTCTGAACTGGTTTGGAGGTGATCATATTATACCGAGTAAGGAGATCAACCACATACTTTCGTTGGGAAAGAAAGCATGATTTCTTAGTACGAAGAACTTCCACACCTACAAAGTAGGAAAGAGGGCCCAAATCTTTCACTGAAAATTTTGTACCAAGGTCCGTAGCCACTCGAGTGAGGAAGGGAATGTTATTTCCTGTGAGAATCAGATCATCAACATACACAAGGAAATATGCAATAACACCATATTTATTGTACACAAAAAGAGACTCGTCAGACTTTGTGTGAATAAATTCAATCCCTTCCAAGAACGTCCTAAGAGCATAATACCAAGTACGGGGTGCCTGTTTTAAGCCATAAATGGACTTATGCAATTTACAAATATAGGATGGAAAAGTTTTATCAATAAAACCAGGGGGTTGTTTCATGTAGACTGTGTCAGACAGGGTACCATGAAGAAAAGCATTATTTACATCAAACTGTTGAAGGGGCCAATTTCGAGTAACTGCAATACTGAGAACAGCTCGAACAGTTGCAGGTTTGACTTTAGGAAGGCGATTTATAATGTAGGTAGCTGCACAAACCGCATAAGGCCAGTAAATGAGGGGCATGGAGGCGTGGTGTAGTAGGGCTAAGGCTGTATCAACAATATGTCTGTGACGACGTTCAGATATGCCATTGTGTTCGGGAGTATGGGGTGGTGTGGTGAGGTGGGATATGCCATGGTTTTGGAGAAACGAGCGAAGAGCAATAAATTCTCCCCCATTATCTGTGTAAAGAGTTTTAATTTTGGTGTTGTAGTAGTTTTCAACAAGAGGTTTAAAGGTTGAGAAGGTGGATAGGACATCCGATTTGCGTTTAAGAGGGTAGATCCACATGTATTTGGTGAAATGATCAACAAATATGACATAATACTTAAAATCATCATGAGATATGATCGGAGATGACCATACATCGGAAAAGATAATTTCAAGGGGTGTATGAGAAATAATACTAGATTCATTAAATGGTAGTTTGTGAAATTATGATTTCATTGAATAATTGTAAAGTGTTAACAAGAGAGGTATTTATAGATACAAAGTGTATCTATATTTACAAGATAGGAATAAATATTTACATCAAATATTCTAAAAGATAAGGATAAATCATAATATTAAAAGATACAAATCTTTATAATATTATATTCCTAATATTTTCTACGTTCACATAAAATATATATATATATATATATATGTGTTTAAATTGTCCACATAAAATATGTAAATTTTCTCTTTAAAAAAATATAATTCATCATGACCACCACTCACTTTATTTATTTTATTTATAATTCATAAACAAATAATACTTAATACTCCGTATTATTTAAACTTGAAGAAACAAGCACAGTAAAAAAAACATATTATACGTGAATGGATGGAGTATTATTTAGCATACTAACAATAGTATTTATTTATATGAATCAATACTTCTCTATTAATTTTTTTTAATATATATGACGTATTAAGGTAATCATAATTTAATTAAAATGATGGCAATTGCACGATGTGCTATTATTTCAACAATCATGGCCATGGGACCTCAATTTTCTTAGGGGAGTAGTATGTACTGTATAATCCCTACATTTCCTTGAGGAAGTTTCTAGATTTCGAAATGTGACAATTCATTTGGGGAAGTAATCACATTCACTGGCATGGGACTGAACTCTAACTGGGGTGGGGTAGCCTAGCTATCATATGGACTGTATTTTTAGCTTCAAACTTGGTTTTCATTCTATATGGAGACTACAGAAACTTAAATTTGAATTTAAAAGAAAATAGAAAATAGAAAGAAAAAAAAAAAAAAGAGTCGGTGGAGCACAACTTTAATTTTTTTGCTAACCAACTATACATTTGTTCCTCGTCTAATTACCCATTTTATTAAAAAAAATATATATATGTTTTTAGTTATTTTATTTATTTTCATTTTTTTTTAGCACTTCACTGTCTTCCTACATTAATTTTTTATTTTCTATGTCAATCTACTTATTTTTTTTTCTACATTTTTATATTGTTTATCTTTCTTATATATCTCTATTTCAATATCTTACTACACATTAAATACTAGATTTCTTAAATATGTGCAAATATTTAAATACTCCCCCGTCCTAATTAGATAGACTTGTTTTCGTTTTATAAATGTCTCATTTATATATGTTTATTTTCATATAGAGTAATAATATTTTCATATTCATTTACTAATATAACTCTATACATTAATTACATTAGAAAGTAATATAAATTTTATTTACTTGTTTAAACTTTAATGTGTTTTCCCATAGAAAAATTTTAATCTCTGTAAAAAATCAATAAACCTTCACCCAGTTCTATTAAGTTTAGGGTTAAGGTTTGGCTTCTCCAGTTTGTAGACTATCCCTTAAAATGAAACACAGTGCTAAGCATAATATATAATTGTGAGTTTAGGTGCAATACAAAACGTACAACATACGATGAAGAAACACTTTAGTTTCTTTTCAGGTTTCGAGTGCTTCTTGAATCTTGAACTGCACGTTCTTGTGTTTTTTAGAGATTTATTCACTTTTGAAAGAAAATATATTGCACATGTACAATATTAAAAAAAAAAAGCATTACTATAATTAAATTGAATTGATATATATTTGAAAAATAATTAATCTAAAATTAATAATACATACTCCTATAAATCTAAATTAAAATAAAGCTTGATTACAATATTACAATAGAGAATTCCGTTTGCAAACTCACCTTACAACAAAAGGCATATTCACAATTACCAGTGTGTCTCTATATCATCTAACATTTAAAACAGAAGATCTCATTTGTATATATGCATGAACCGCCTAAATTTCATGTCATTCTAGTATATGGAATTATTGTTACAACAAAATTGGTTATATTTAGAAGGGCTGATCGAGGGTATTTTGTCCAAGGCTGCTGCATGCTGTGTCAGTATTTTCTATACTCAAAACAAACCTACGTATGTTGATTTGTAGTGACATTTTATAAACAAAGCAGACTGTAGAAAATAAGAGGTATGAAGGCATTATCAAGCTGTGCTGTGTAGGCTTCCAACAGACCACTCGCTGTCACCGCTACAATCAAAGAAAACCAGTGCTGCACAACATACACCAGATTACATATATGGACATCAGAAACTACGAAATTATATATATATATATATATATATATATACACACACACGTGAATTAGAGAGAGAGACCATGGTGAAAATGTAGCCAGTTGCAGCTAAAAGTGGAAGTAGAGCAAAGCATGCAGCAAGAACAGAGGTAATGCCAGCAGCAGTGCCTTCAACTGTTTTCTCTGGAAAAAGAAAAATGGAATTGCATGAATTTGGAGAAGAAAAAAACGAGTAAAGATCTAAAGAAGAAAGGGTTTAAAAGAAAGTACTGCCAGTTTTACTCCAGCGAAGAACTCCGTACTTGTGTCCTACCATCGACGCCTGATATAGGCACACAATTAAATATTTAGTACTAGCAAATGAATGGCAAAATGTCAACAACCTTATAAGCACCGTCCTTAAATATTGAATCTTCTCTTCCAAGGGCAGGAAATGCATCTATTAATTAATCGTCCCACAAACCTAAGCCACCAGCAGCTGGCATTATTTTAATCAAACCAGTGAATGAAGATGAAAACTAATCTAGATTGCAGATGGCAATGAATGAAGTTTAAGTTTTCAGGTTGTATGGTCTTCATAGTTGTGTCATAATACGAAAGAAATTGTGTTCTTAACACTGACACAATGAACAAGTATGTTTGTAAATTGTAATGTAAGAAGGATGAATAACTATAAATTTAGGACCTAAATATTAAAATAACCATTTAAGACCCTGAAAGATAAAGCAAATCAATTACAGACTCACAGATTTAAGGGCATGTTTGAAATCGTGTATAATTCATAGTCTTAATATTAATATATGATTTTTAAAGATTTGTTTTCAAAATTATCTTTAAAAATCTAAAAATTACAAAGTTTAAAATCTTGACAAGTTTTATCTTTCAGGCCCCTTATGATGTTTTTATCTTCCAAGCCCCGAATTGATAGTTATCCTATCTTTCAAGTCCCGAATTGATAAAAGTTCAAGAACTTCACTGGATCTCTTATACCACTATGAAGCAACAAGATCACATCTAAGGTCATGACTCACGATATCAGATCAAGGATCATTCAACACCCAGAAAAGATCACAAGAAATTTACCATTGTATCCCCAATACCAAGACTCAGAATTCCAGCAAAAGGCGCAAGTGGTCGATCAGTAAAACCAGAAGACAACCAAATTGGGATTGCGCATCCCAATAACAATGAGAAGTGACTGAATAGTGATATAAGAGAGGAATTAGGTCAATCCATATTCTGTAGAAATTGTATGGTATAGTACAATATGCAGTGTAATAAGGCAAGAATACACACCTGACAATAAGAAGATCAGAATCACGATGATCTGTAAAAGCATTCATGAATTGATGGACTAAATGACCTATTGGCCAGATTTTCCATATCTACACAATAAAATATAAATTGTTAAGATGCTACAAAGTATGTGCTACAAGTAACGTCATAAAGCATATGTAGCAGTATTGTCACAAAGAAGACAGACAACCAAACCAACATATAGAAAAGACCATAGAACTTGTTTTTCCGTTTGTTAACAAAAAATTAACACAGTACCAGAAAATCGTATAAAGGTGGTTCAGAAACCTTCTACGAGTAAATTACAGAATAAAACCTTTAATATTAATAACTGGACTTGAAAGAATTTCAAGAAAAAAGAAGTGATATCTAATGAACTTCAAGTTGTTTTGGACTTCTTAATATTTATATTTTGGAACCCCTGTATTTTCTCCATGAGATGATATTTGTTAATTTCTAATATGCATTTTTGTTGATTATATCACTCAATGAAGAGTACAACGAAAATAATAGAGAGCTCAAAGAAAGCCTTATAATTTAGAGTCCTATCCAGGCATGTGAAAAATAATTCAACTATTGATTAACCTATATCCTACCACATTGTCTGCGCCATAACCAAATATGTCCTGGTCAAAAAGATCTTTAAAAATCTAAATCAAAGGATGGTCATGTCTACTACACACTGAATTTTTTACCTCATCTCAAGTGAAATATTGCAATAAAATGGGCTCAGCTCATTTAGATGTACACTAAAAAGTACTGATATAAAACAAAGCACAGGTAGCACAGTAAATGAATTCCATACATGTAGTAATTTCTGTATTAGCTATCACTAAATATTTCAGGACCATAGAACTCTAATAACAGGACTAAAAAAATCAAAAGTCTGCGAGAAAGTAGACTTGTTTTCATCAGGACTTACCCGGATAATTTCCAGCACAATAAATACTGCCAAAGCTGCACCAAAAGCAAGATCTAGAAACTTTGGCTGAAAATAATACAAGATATTAGCTTAATTAAGTTAAGTAAACATATTACAGATATATCAGCTATAAATCTATTTCTGGACCCCAAAGCACCTGGAATATAAGGGCAGGGACAAACATTATGACAGCCGTCAGATGATAATATTTTCGAAGAAGTATCCTTTCAGTCTTACTGTTCTTTGATTTGTTGTAACATAGACTAACGGATAGAGATATGATGAGCAGCCAATAGAGGCATAGAGTAAGTCTCTTGTGCGGTTCTGACAAAACAAAATCAATCACCCTGATAAAAAAACATGGACAAAATGTTAAACCAAAAATGCTAATAAATATACGTATGCATTTGCTAGTTGAAGACACATGTTAATCCCAAAACAGAGATTAAAACAAACAACTACAGTCTTCAAGTAAAGCTCAATACTTCAGTGAGCTACATAGACCATCTTCACAGAGAGTCAGGTCCACTTATAACAGATAATCGAAATAGGATCATATTGTGATTGTACGGGATTAAAGTGCATGTAAATACATCACCTTTTTATAAATAAATGTATGTATTGTGATATATGTTCTCGCTTAAGTTTAACTGATCAATGAAAAAACAAATACAATAATTATATCATGGACCCGGCTATTGATACCCAGTGAATTGCGGAATACACCCACTTGTACAACACTTTTTTAGTTAAATGTACCATCATATACAAATATAAAGTAGGTGTTTTCAGCAATTCAGTAGGTGTCAATAGCCACAATGCATGTTTGGGTGAATACTCGAACAAACAAAAGCAAGCAAAAAAAAACAACAAATATTCAAATGAAAATAATCGTTAATTTATAAAAAAAATTATGTATATAAAACTGGGTGAAAAAAAGACAATCTACAATGATTCATGATGATATGATCTTGATCTTATGAATCAATGAGAAACTAATACTCGGTGGATCAAATAACATGGCAAGTAAATGCAAAAGTATAGACCAAAAAAGCTGATAAAAAGTATGTTAAATATGTGGGGATGAAAATAATTTTTTTGAAAACCTACTTTTCACATATTTTTTATTGTGAAAAATAATCTTTATTCGTGAAAGAATATCTTTCTCCATAAATATAAATAACAGAAATCGTCTTAAAAGAAAATCTTCTTAACAAATTGCTTTAAAATTAGCACAAGAATTCAAGCATTTTGATAATAAATAATCAACAAAAATATTGTATGAAGAAAAAATTAACTATGAGCATCTAATGGGAATTTGGGTGGACTGGTGGAGTGGCAGAGCTTTCATTTCTTTTAATCCACAATTCCACATAGAAAATGGAGATGAAGCCAGTGGGGGATAGGAAGGGGGAGCAGCTTTAGGCAGAGCACTTTAAAAACAACAAGGATGGGCAAAAGAAAAGTTCATTTACCCCTTTGAATGCTTGAAGAAATTTGTGTAACTAATCATGCAAACCATTTGAGGAATACTGATAATTCATATATTGAGAGCTTTGCTATGATCATTGATCCAGTGACATACCAATAAACTACTTAAGACAAATTACAAAAGCAGTGGATTCCAACACAAATCCATTGGATCAATTATAAACTATATTCATGTTTGGCAGTTTTCATATGTCAATGAGATCATATTGTATTCCAATAGTTGAGGCATGTTTCCACTAAAAAAACCAAACTTAGACGGAGAAATGAGAAATGCACTGAAACCAGAGTCCGAGGATAACCTACCACAACAAGGGATGATTGTGAAACGCATGCACAAATTGCATCCATGATGGAACCACAACAATCAACATAAAAGTGAGTGAAGCATAGAACACAAAGGATCTTCTTATCTCACGGTTTCCCTGATCCCCATTGCTTTTCGAGCTGACAAAGTATTCCAACATCCAGAGGATATATTTATAGAACATAGGGAAAAAGAGGAGGCCAAAAATCATTCCCTGCATGGAATATAGCCACAAAAAAGGCCTTAATAAACAACTTAAAAGGTTGTAATTAATTCACCAGCTTCAAAGGCAACATAACTACATTACTACTGCTATTAAATTTTATAGAGAATATACCTGAACAATGGTGCTTATCTCACTTCGGTTGATACCATTTTGAACAAATAGTACCTTGGATGATGCCAAACAAGAAATCTGTTTCATACAGATGTTAATTAGTCAAAAAGAAGATGCAGTTATTCATCCTGTACCATATGTTAGGAAACTTAAAGTGGTAAAACCAACTTTTGAAGCAGTATATGCCATCATATCCCCAAAATAGATTACAAGGCCAGTAGTCACTAGAAGAGATTCTCCTGCCATGAGAAAAAAATACAATTGCTGAAATACAAATTGTTCTCAAGATTTTCTTCCTTCTACAAAGCATGATCAACATGTTTAAGAGAGCTAAAATATTTTTAAGAGTTTTTTTATCTTCAGTTTACAAGCTTGTTTTAACAGATTATGTTGCCAAAACAATTACACAACACACCTATTGAAGCACATCCTGGAAACACTTTAAGGATATTCTGAATTAGTGCAATTGCTGCCAATCCATGACTAAGCACCCATAATGATATCAAGGCTGGAGACCGCACTGCGAAAAGCAGCAATTGACAAGAAGAATAAGGTGAGAGACATGAAAATCGTTTGACTGTCTAAGCAGATGCATATGTTATCATAATAAATATGCTTGTCATACAAGTTTCAAAACACTCTTACGGATGTACATATTCCTTCTCCTCCATATAGTCCAAGTAATACGGGAACAAGTATGATAATGAAGTGAGTTGTTCACTTACCAAAATATGATTTCCCAGATACTGATATCAAGATGGATCCTACAAACAACATTGTGCAAATGGAACTATAAATCACTTCCCGGCAGGTAATAGTGCTCTTTCCCTGACGCCGACAAGCCGTGTAAAGGAAAATTAGCACAGTGAAACAACTGGCTAATGCAGCCCAGTACTGCAACTTGAGATATTCAAACTCTGTAGAAGAGGAAAGCAAAATACAGAATCAGTTGAGATTATAATGCAACTAACGAGATATAAAGAAACAGCTGAACCAACAATAGAATTTGTGCAAATGACAAGCAGAAATACGGGTGGATGAGCAGTTTATGCTGGACCTCTACGTGGATAATATCAAGATCGTGAACAACTTAAAATAAAAATAATAATCATAATGATACCACTAGAAAAACTAGACCATTTGGGATATAATTCAGAATCCTGATGTTCCCCATACAACGTAAAACATATGAAAATAAGGCAACCTAAAATACCAGGACCAGTATAGCCTGAAATAACTATCTCATATTGCCGATAAAGGTTGGCAGTTCACCTTTTTCTATGCTTTTCCTGGGACGGAAAGGTCATTTTTTATACCACCGCTCTGTAAAAACAAACTTAGATCAAGATATGTAGTATCTACGGCATATTTTCCTATTGATATAGAAGTTCAATCTCCTGAACCATGAACCAGAATCCATGATGTAGTTCTCTTAATAATTCTACGGACAAGTGCAATTAGAATTACTAAAGTGTGTTCATACCTTGAGATACCTTGAGATCAGTTAGTACAAGAGTGATAAAATTATAATCTACTAACTCCAAATGGATAACTGGTCAAATAGTTACTGTTTACTTAGGAGGAACTTAAGACTAAATGAAATAATTCCGTCTCATCTAAAAGTCCGAACTTGTAGTGAGGTTGGGAATTAATTCTTGTATATTAATTCCTAACACTCCCCCTCACTCGTGGGCCAGATTTACACCTCTTACCCTTTTTGGGGAGGAGGCCCATCGAGTGGACAATTTAAATGGGTGGAGTGCATTCAACAGGAATCGAACCCAGGTCGTTTGCCTGGTTTGCTCTGATACCATGAAAGAATTTCGTCTCATCTAAAAGTCCGAACTTGTAGTGAGGTTGGGAATTAATTCTTGTATATTAATTCCTAACACTAAAAACAAAAATAAATGTCTTCATTTCTTCCTAAAACATACCACTTTTCATCATTTTCTTGTCTTTGGCTCAGCAACCCAAAGGTACATTATACTTATTTTACGTAGTGTTTGCAAACACAACAAACTGCTTTTAAAATCACTTATTTTCAAAGCTTCCTCTCACGGATTTTAAATAAAAAGTGATTTTGGAAGTTGTTAGTTGTGTTTGCAAACTCCCTCTTAGTGCAACAGGAAAAGGAAAGATCAATTTTTGACCATCAATCCTCACCCCTTGCAGTCTTCTTATGTAGCATACACACATAAATTTTAGGAGTGATGAGTGTGGTTCTAGAAAGATTATGAATGAGGGCCAAGTTAACATAGCACAGTATACCTTCAATTTCAACTTCCTGTGATGACTTTGCTCTTAGACACTGTATCAATTGTGAGACCAGGAGACCAGGAAGTGTGACTGCACCCAACAGAATTCCAGATGAAGCTCCAGGCCTATGAAGAGCCATTTCTCAAATCAACTCCAATAAAACTTTAAAGTGTCTTTAGGAAAAGATGCAATGCAACTAAACTTTCAACTGATCCAATCTTATCCAAAATATTAATTCGTTCAGTTTATTTCCATGATAACAACAAATAAAAAACCAACACAGTGACCAAATCAAATCACTTTGCATCCCAATTAAGTTCTAAAATTACAAATTTTCTGGTAACCAAAATGTGTTAAACCCTTAATTAAAGGCATTTCCACAAAATCAAAAAATTCACCTAATCCAAAGTTCATAATGTGCAGAAGAAACACTCAAAGATGCCAAAAAAAGCTCTGGAAGCAACTCATCGTAAAAACAACTTAATATTCAAACCAAAATCAACAAATTAATAAGAACATGATTTCAGTTCAATGCATGATCACACAAAAAACATAAAACAGAAACTCGATTAAATGTGTACCATCTGAATTCAATAAAAAAAATCCCCAATAGGTGCGACGAAATGAAATTAACCTGGTTTTGAAGGATTTGGCAAGTGGATTGGAGACATGGTCAGCGGAGATCTCAACGGAGAAAGCGAAAAAGGAGAGGAGAGAAAGGGAAAGGGCTTCAGGGAGAAGAGATAGAGGGGTGGAAAAGAGAATTCGAAGAATATAGAGAAACACCACCGCTCTCTCACCGTTGATGTTGAGCTGCTGCAACAGCGACAGAGCCATGGCGGCGATTGGATTCCGATGGGTAGAGTAATGCCAAAGAATTTGTAATTGTATTGTATGGGGTTTGGTTGGGGAAAATGGAGGATTGGGTTGAGACTTTGGAATTAACGCGCGGGGAAACGCGGTCAGGGTTTTTATAGTAGCACACCTCAAGCCGTTGAATTGTATGCAACTGTGTGCCTCATTTTCAAAAACGGTCACTCGGTCTGATTTGGAATTTTTTTATTGGTACATGTCATCGAATACTACTTCTCTACAAACTTTGTAGTGAAATAATTTTTTTTTTGTTAGTTCAGGTTTAATATGCATATTTTCATAAATTAAAATACGAAGTATTTACTTCTTTAATACATTAATATATCATTCTTTTTTTTTTCTTAAACATCTACTTTATGTGAAGTATATTTTTATGTATATCACCGATATGATCATTATATTTAGTATAGTGATTAAATATCACTGTTGACACTTGGGATGTCTTGAACTCTAATTCTGTGAATTTAACTGAGTTTCACCGTATATGTTTTGTTTGTGTTTAATTTTCTGTTTTGAACGTATTTGCAATGTCCCAGATTATGAAGTATATATATAGTAGTATCTAATATTAACCTAGATTAATTATGTATTGTCGAATTCATCTAAATAAAAATGAAATTTCCACTTCAATTTATGGACATTGCTAATATATTTTGATTGAACCGTGTCAAAAAAATATTGTATTCTTGTTTATTGATATCAATATTGTTAAACATATATATGTTGTAGTAGTTGCATCGTTATGGAATCTCTCCAGGACGTTCTCTCTCAAAATTGAGGGCTTCTCTCTCCTCTCTTAACTTCATTTGTAAGCTTCTCCCACCACCGTACTTTAGTTTTTCTGATCACCGCCGACCACCACCATACATTCGTCATCTACTACGTATCTCCACCTCACTAATTTTACAAATTCGGCCCTCATCCCCCCTACCCCCTCTCTGTAGAAGTCGTTCTCTTCCCATCTTTGCCGCTTCCGCCATCGCTGATTTATGTGTAAGAGTTAAGAGGTCACATATCCATCGTAGCTAGCACAAGTTCGTGTCATTCAGTTTCTCTGTCGAACTACCGCGTTCGTTCGTCACTTAATCAGTTTGTCTCCTTAAACCTACGAGCTCCGAGAGTCTCTTTAAGGTTTAGGTGGGATCAATGGGTAGATCCTCCCCGATAATTTTTTCTTAGCGGTTCTTTCTAGTATTTTAGCTTGTTTTTATTTTCAGTTCTTGTTGGTATTTTTCTCCGCTTTTAGTGGTTTTCTCGCCTAGTGCGTTTTTTTCTTCCCTTCATGGGTCCTTTGTTGTTCTTAGGGTTGGCAATGGGGCGGGTAAAAACTCGGACCCGCATAAAATCGGCCCGTACGGGGCGGGTAAATACCCGGTCAAACGGGTCCCGGAGCGGGTAAATACCCGGTCAACGAATACCCGCTGGGTATGGGACGGGTAATGGGATTACATATACCCGACCCCGACCCGTATATATATATTAAAAATTAATATATATATATATATATATATATATAATATTAATTTATTAATTCTCCCCTCTCCCTTGGTAAGACATCTAACAATTCTAACTAATTAGATTATATAGAGTGGTTGTAGGATTTATTGATTTACTGTACTTTATTTCTGCGGATTTAGGATGGCTTCTAAAATTGCAGTCGATTTACTCTATTTTCAAAAAAGACTTAGATCCTTAGATTATTTATTTATTCTGTGATTAGTTGTTTATAACTTTATGTTTTATTTAAAAGGGTTAATTGCAAAAAAAATCACGACCTTTAGTGTATTTATCAATTACAACATATTCTTTTTTTCTTTGCAATTTGATACACCACCTTTTTATGTTTTGCAATTCCATGCACCAATATATTTTTCGGCTAATTTTGATTTAACTTGGCGCCGAAAATAGCGAACTAACCACGTTGTTGACACATAGACTATCAACTAATAAATTTTTTTAATGATTGACACACATTTTTTAAAATATTTTTACATAAATTGCACACTAATCCATCAATATATATTTTCTTTGATTTTCGATCAAATTCTCCATTATTACGCTTTGATATTATAGGTATTGATTGAGTGTTTTCCATCTCAAAATCTTATCCTCCATAAAAATGTGATATCTATATAATTTTATTGAAAAAAAAAAAACCAATCAAGAATTTATGCAAAACAATTCATATAATTATATTTATTCCTTTGATGTGCATTAAAGTGTGTTGCAAAAAAAAAAAATTATAATCACACAACAAGTCATGCATTAACTAGAATCATATTTAATTATTCCTCTATTGTCTTAATTTTTTTCCTTTATGTTACTTTATTTCTTTCTTAATCACATAAAATAGTTTTTTCGGATGTTTATGTTGTATTTTTTTTTTCTAATCGCACACATTATGGCGAATTCATAATTTTAGACCGCCATATCAAATTAAAAATGACCGGAAAATATATCGGTGCATCAAATTGTAAAACTTTAAAAAATTGTGCATGAAATTGCAAAATTTAAAAAGATGATGCATCAAATTGCAAAGAAAAAAAGAATATGTTGTAATTGATAAATACTCAAAAGGTGGTGATTTTTTTGCAATTAACCCTATTTAAAATTTTATGTTTTATTTGATGTTGGAAATGATGTTTTATTGTAGTTTTAAGAGTTGATTTTAATGTGCTATTTTTTAAAATAAATAAATTTAAAAAAAAAAAGTGATGGCGGAGCGGGGCGGGTTTACCCGCCGGGTTCACGGGGCAAAACGGGGCGGGTAACATGTTTAGAAAATTTTGGTGGGGCGGGTCCTGGGAAAGCCCAAACCCGCCCCGTTGCCAACCCTAGTTGTTCTCTGTGTTTTGAATCTTACTTTTGGTGGACATTTGTCTTTTCCTTTTTCTCTGTGTTTCTTGACACGGATATACCTTAATGTTGGGTGTTTATCTCAATTTGAGAATGGAGGTCTGGTCGTATCTGTGGACATAGGTTGCACTCGTCTCTCCATTTTCTCACGATTGTGGTATAATAGCTGTCGGTTTGATCATTTTGAAATGAAGATGATCTTGTGGATTATAATGTGTTGACCTTGTTTTATTATTCTTGTAAGAAAAAAAAATCAATATTGTTAGATATTTTAAAATATAGTTTTAAATAAATCACAAATCTATTCATCATTAGACATGTGTTATTTCATACGTGTCAAACTTTTTTTATATATATACTCATTTGGAAACCAAACACAGCCATAGTTGGGAACATTTTTTAAATCAAGCTAGTCTTTTCAGTTATAACTGATTAGTAAGTTGAGTTTAGTTCGGCGTAGAACAGTACACTATCAGATTCTTTTAAGGGAGAAAATATTAAAGTGTATCTTTCAAGAATTTATAGTGACATGAATTACCTCAATTGACTTGAAAAGAGTCGATGTGGAAGGGTTTACTTCTAACCACTATAAATGTTTTGTTTTATTACGGAGTATTATTTTCGTACTAAACTCTTTTAAATTCAACTGTAATTATACATACTTATTCAACAGAACACTATATATCAACAAACATCAAGTTAGTTGATATTATAGCATATAGTCTCTTAATTGTCCTTATATTTATTAAGGAAAAAAAATTCATCAAGTAGAGCTTACAACTATTAGTTTATTATTTTAAGTAAGATATTTATGACACAATGAAGAGAGGTTCTACAATCAATTTTCCCAACTGTAATGTCAGCTAAGAAGGTCATAAATCAAGAGGGGTCCTGTAGTTCAATTGTGTTAATTTGTTTGAATGGTGAACTTTGATACACTTATGCTCTAAATTTGAAAGATATAAATTGTGATATTATGTTTGAATGGAGTATAAGGTCATGTTTAATGGTAAAGAATGATTTAGACTGCGATTATAATGATATTTAAATTTTATAGATTTTAAAACATAATCTACCGTTAATTTAAGTTATCAAACAATATATAAAAATTGAGATGAAGTTAATCTTGGTATAATCTACAAACTACATTCAACTTATTACCTACTCCGTACTTTTCTATGACCACAATAAAATAGTTAGAAGAGTAGTAAATTAGTATTCTACATTCCTCCCAAATTGAGGACTGTTTGCATTTGCTTATTTTAAGCACTTGTGAGCTTAACAAGAGTGGTTGACTTCTACTTAAATTTAAGTGCTTAATTTATGATAAAAAAATTGAAGTAGGTGGAATGTTTGCTTGACTTCTTAAATTTAAATCACTTCCTAAAAGAAATCATGTGACAAAATAATGACTTTCAGTCCTTCATTGATATCCAAACTGACCACTTTAAATTTCAAAAGTAAAAAAATGCAAATGTAAATTAAAAATATGTAAATGGTATAAATGCTTGAGAAAGCTTCTCAAACTCAAGCCACCGCTTAAGTAGGTGACAATGTCCACTCTCTTTGTGAAAATTTAATAAGTCTAATTTTTTTTTTAAATTCATAATTTTTTTTACTTTAAATATACTACTCCAATACATATATAAATGAAAAAAAAAATTTAATGTTAGAAAGTTCATTTCATAATATGGACAATTTTTTTAATTAAAATTACAAGGTGATATTGTATGATAGATTTTGATTTACACCTCTACATTAAAAATTAAATGTTTTATTTTATACGTGAATGAATTTAATTAAATCTGTAGGGCTTCCACCGAAGACATATCTATTTATTGTTTAATTTAATTTTAAAAACATAGAAATTTGTTTCGAAGACTTAATTTTTTTTTATAGTGAAAGATGTGATTAGTTTTTTTTATTGAATATTATCGTGACTCAAATTTAATCGAGTCGAATTTTGAGCTACTTAAGTAGCTATCGAGTTTATAAATATTTTAACCATGGATAACTATTTTAAGTATAGTAATTGAAAGATATAAAAAATGACCAAATGAGTTATTAAGTAAGGGTATGGCTAGGTAGGAGTATTGAATTTGAGCTAAAATTTGTGGTATTGCCACAACTCAAAAAAAAGAAAAAAACTTTTATAACTCATGCATTTTGGTGCAATCCTTATTTTCTGATTTGATGTAATACTTATTTTGATAGAGTCTAAGTTTTAGTCATATCAGTTGATATCACATTTGGTTAAACACGCGCGCGCTCAAGACTCTAAAGAGTAGAAGACTAAAGACTAGAAGACCCTCGAAGCTCATTAGTGAAATCGGATTGAAATGTTTTTGTATACCTTATCAGCTGATAGAAGCTATATGATAATTTGCAAACAAATCAGAAGACGCATTCAACAGATATGAGCTTCACCACATCTTGTCAAGAAGAATCCTTAAAGTGCATTAAAGTCAAGTTTATCTGATTGATCAGATGACAGTTAGCATTTAAGATGAAAGCACCTTGAAGAAGAGGCAGTTCATTAAAGGAAAATTCTCAAATGCACCATGTGCACCAAAACAGGTTTGGTGCACATGCTTTTGTCCTTATCCTCATACTCTAATTTATTATCCTTTTTTCTCTACTTATGGTTATAATTCCATTTTTTTTCTATTAATTAATTAATTAATTTATAATCCATTATTTTATTAATTAATTTACCATTATTAATTAATTACGGTTCTCATTTTTATCGACCAATATTTACAATTATTAATTAATTTACAATTCTCATAACTTAATTAATTAATTTACAATTCTCATAAGCATGAGGTCACAAGTTCAAATCCTTTCAAACTTTTTTTTTTACTTTTCATTAATAAAATTTCCACTTTTCACTAATAATAATTACCACTTTTCAGTAACAAAATTTCCACTTTTCAATAATAATAGTTACCACTTTTCAGTAACAAAATTTCCACTTTTCAATAATAAGAATTACACTTTTCAGTTAAAATATCTACCACTTTTCAATAATAAAAATTACATTTTTCAGTAACAAAATTTCCACTTTTCAATAATAAGAATTACAATTTTCAGTTAAAATATCTATCACTTTTCAATAATAAAAATTACATTTTTAAGTTAAAATATCTACCACTTTTCAATAATAAGAATTACATTTTTCAGTTAAAATATCTACCACTTTCAATAATAAAAACTACATTTTTCAGTTAAAATATCTACCACTTTTCAATAATAAGAATAACATTTTTTCAATTTTAATAATAATTTTAGCGGTATAATTTATAATTAAATATACCCGTTTTAATTAATTAAATTAACAATGATAGCAATAAGAAAATTAAAAATGAAAATTATAGATTAATTAATAATTGTAAATTAATTAATTAATTAATTAAGTGATGAGAATTGTAAGTTAATGTAATAATTGTAAATAGAGTTTATTAACATTAATAGCTAAAATTCATACCCCTACTACAATTAAAATCAAAAAATTCTAGTAAAGTAATTAAAGCCAAATTCATACTTAAGATACCTAATATGCCCTTAATAATTGATTTAAAACCATAAATACATATTAATATATTTAAATTCCCTCATAAATAGCGGAACCATTAAGTCAATCATAATTTCCAATTTTTCAAGATGTTTTATTCTAAATTAAATGCAATTCCCTCAATCTTCTCATTTCCATCAATCCTCACGATCTCGTCGGCGGTGGTGTACCTCTACGACGTCGATATTGTAGCCTCTCGGCGGCGATATTATGCCTCCATCTTCCGATCCTCTCATTCGACAATCCATTGCAAGCCACGACGGCGTCGATCTTGTAGGCTTTCGGCGGCGGTGTTGTGGCGGCAACGATCATCTGATCTCACGTAACAGGGGTGGTGCCGTCGACGATTATAATCGAGGCATGAAGCGGTGTTGCGGAAATTGAGTGTGGTAGGGATACTCGCGGGCTCGCAATTCGGGGAGAAGCTTGGGCAGCGGCGACTCAACTTGATCCAATTCAATATTTTAATTGTTTGCATAATTTTACTACTTTATGACTTGATCTGTGGCATCTGCTCCAAATATTTGGTAGTTTTAGGGCTCGTAGTGTTTCTGGGAACTGCAGTTCACTTGCGCCTTTGGACTATCGTTTATCGCATATCTTCTAATGATTCACAGCTATTAAGGTTTCCTAAATATTCAATTTATCCTCTCTGTATGTTTTCTTTTATTTTCTTTAAATAATTTAGCTCGATCATGTACGTGGTTTATGTGTAGGGAGAATTAAATGTTGAAATATGTGAATTTATTTTTTGTCAATTGAAATTTCCATTCATTCTATTCTATTCAACTCAATTCAAATGTTATACTCCATTATACTAATTGACTAATGGAGACTAAATCAATGTTTGTGCAGACAGTTATAAACTACGGAGCTTCTTGGTATGTAATGGTTTTTCATGGTTGACCGTTAAATGTTCGATGAAATGCTTAAATGAACAAGTTTGGTTTGCAATTGCAGGTGTGGTGTGTGCAGTCAAATCCTTCCAGCATTCAGCGAATTGAGCAGCAAGTTTCCCAACCTTTCGTTTGTGTATGCTGACATTGATGAATGTCCGGACACGACTCTATTCCCCCACCTGAAGCGTGATAAACATCAAACATGGATTTTCCAACTATTTGATATCTTTATTATGTCAATATTTAATTTGAAGCTGTTTCTCAATATAAATTGCATATTTTAAATGTCTTAAACTTTTGATGGTTAAGTATATTGAAACTTTATGAGACGTGTTGAGATCATGTTTATTCTCATATAAAAGACTCAAAATTGTCATTGTTGATCAACATCTTTGTAATCATTTATGCAATTATATTTAAGTGTTATGCAATTTTTTTGTTGCTTTATGCCATTACAACATGCAATTAATTGCCAAAATTATTGCATATATTATATATATATGCAATATATTCTCACAATAATTTATATACGAAACGTGTCTAAGTTCGTTTTATAAATTAATAAATATAAAAATTATAATTGCATATATTATAACTATATATGCAAATATATATCAAGATAGTTGCATACGAAACGCATCTAAAATATTTTATAAATTATATATGCAATATATTCTCACAATAATTTGCATACGAAACGTGTCTAAGTTCGTTTTATAAATTAGTAAATATAAAAGTTATAATTTATATGTCAACAACAAAGTATATAATTAGAAAACAACTGTGTTTAGTAATCCATAATACTACGGTTGTTAAATGCAGTCATGTAAGTATAATATGCACTCATGGAGTATTGATATGCATTTGTCCATTCAATAAAATACAGTCTCCACATACTATTGTGCAGTTTGTTATTGCATACTTGAATCAAAATCATCTAAAACAATAAAATGACATCTTAATCTACACTGGACTAGGATCTTATTGTTAACAAATTTTTCAATATTATATAACCAATTTACGTTCATCAATAATGTACCTCTTGTATTGTAATGTCTTGCTTGAACATTATATTCTCTTATCCTCTTCCTTTTACGGCTAACTTCATCTCAATCAATACGTACTGAAGTTCTCTTAATTCTAGTCATATATGCAAATATATATCAAGATAGTTGCATACGAAACACATCTAAAATATTCTATAAATTAATAAATATAGAAGTTACAATTGCATATATTATAAATATATATTCAAATAAAATCAAATATAATTACATATGAGACGCGTATCTAAGAATGTTTTATAAATTATAAAAATTATATGAGACGTATCTAGGCAGGTTTAGTTTTAAAATGAGGGGAAATTATTATGATTTTGATTTTCAAATATGAAATATGTTGACTTAAATTTGTTTGAATTGAATGCTAGACAAGTTTTTGGAAACGTTGTGGTTAAGGAAAATAATTTCTTGAATGCGGTAAATTAATGCTGATTAGGAATTTAAAATTTCAATTAATTTGACTAATTCAGAATTTTCAACTAAAATGAATGCAAAGGGTATTTATGTCCACCAGATTTCGAATTTGGCTCTAATTGCTTTACCATATTTCAATTGTATTAATTAGCCTAAACTCTCAGTGTAATGTCTATAGGTGTAACTTCCCCTTGTAAATATTGGTCGATAAAAATGAGAACTGTAATTAATTAATAATGGTAAATTAATTAATTAATTAATAAAGTAATGAAAAGTGGTAGATTTTATTATTGAAAAATATAATAATTATTATTGAAAAAGTGGTAGATATTTTAACTGAAAAATGTAGTTTTTATTATTGAAAGTGGTAGATATTTTAACTGAAAAGTGTAATTCTTTATTGAAAAGTGGTAGATATTTGATCTGAAAAGTGTAATTCTTATTATTGAAAAGTGGTAGATATTTTAACTTAAAAATGTAATTTTTATTATTGAAAAGTGATAGATATTTTAACTGAAAAGTGTAATTCTTATTATTGAAAAGTGAAAATTTTGTTACTGAAAAGTGGTAGATATTTTAACTGTAAAATGTAATTTTTATTATTGAAAAGTGGTAGATATTTTAACTGAGAAGTGTAATTCTTATTATTGAAAAGTGGAAATTTTGTTACCGAAAAGTGGTAACTATTATTATTGAAAAGTGGAAATTTTATTACTGAAAAGTGGTAGTTATTATTAGTGAAAAGTGGTAATTTTGTTACTGAAAAGTGATAATTATTATTAGTGAAAAGTGGAAATTTTATTACTGAATAGTGGTAACTGTTATTAGTGAAGAGTGGAAATTTTATTAATGAAAAGTAGCGACTATTATTATTGAAAAGTGAGTAATTATTGAGTGAGTAATTATTGAAAAGTGGAAGTGAGTAACGAAAAAAAAAACGAAAAAAAAAAAGAAAAAGAAAAAAAAAAAGAAAAAAAAAAGAAAAAAAAAAACGAAAGAAAAAAACAAGTTTGAAAGAATTTGAACTTGTGACCTCATGCTTATGAAGGGTATCTATAACCACTAGAACATTCATTACTTAATTATTTATATTTGTCTTTATAAATAAATATAGGATTGACCTGTGCATTAGTGTGCACGTGCACACTGTGCACAGGAGACCAACTCTTCATTAAAAGATGCATTGGAAGAAGAGGCACTTATGATAACAGAAGACAAAAATAATGTCGGACTACGTATGAATTATTCAATCAGAAGACAAGACAAATAGTATAACAACTCGACTGATTTGAATAAATGAAAAGATGACATCACAACTATTTGAGTTGACTTGAACTAGGTTGCAGAGATTGTTTGCAGGATCGTACACAACATTAAATGGACATTTAATGCGCATTCCCATTTAAGGAAATGTCGTACCAGAAAATAAGGATTACATCAAATCAGAAAGATCTCATACCAAATATAGAAGGATTGCATGCAACGGCTAGTTTGAAGCTCAAATCATCTATAAATACAAGACTTGTTTTTTGGAACAACTTACGGAAACTCCATTAGCAAGAACTCAATAAATCAACAAACCTCAATAACACTTAGCATTTTGAAAGTATTCTATCAAGTTCCTTAGAGCCTGAAAAAAATTTATATCCTTAGCTCTAAGTTTCTGATCCTAAGTCAGCCCTTAGATTCATATCTATTAAGAAATTAGAAATACCGGTGTGATTCTTATCACATGGAGTTGATTATACACATACCTTTATTTTATTGTTAGAAAAACCAATTGTAAAGGGTAATTGTTCTCTAACCAACAAGTAGATCTGTATACACAAAGACGAGTGTATCTTGATTAAAAGTATTCTATTAGGACTATAAAGTTAGTAAGGAACATAATTTCACAATTGAGATAGTGAGAGTGGACGTATAACCTGTTGTTCGAACCACTATAAATATTGTGTTGTTTACAACTTTATTTATTTACAATCTATTGTTTATATTGCTCATACTTTGATGAAATCATAAGTTTTCAAAAGAGTCAAAACTCAAAAGTATAGTTTTACAAATCAGCAGATATATCAGCTGATATCATTCATTGATTTAAAGTCATTATTTATTCAAAGGTTTTCATTCAACCGACAAGTCTAAACATTTAAGGCCTACACATTTCCGTTGTTAAGATAACTTTCCAACTGACTCCCCTCTAAACTTTCTCACCATTGATACTCGTTTTAGGATCAACATTGATTTTGATTTTAGGGTTAGAAAAAAATAATTTGATTGAGTTTGAGAGGTGAGAAAGATGCCGAAGAAGAATTTGATTGAGTTTGAGAAGTGGAGAAGACGTCTGAAAGGTTGGGTTTTTTTATAATAATAGTAAAAACCGTGATTAAATTGATACTAAAATTAAATATGACGTATTTATTTAGAATTAATAAAAAAAAAGTGGTGAATCTGAATTATATATAATACTTAGATATAGATGGATATAATAATTTTTTTCAATATATTTTTGATATATTCAATTTTCAAGATATGAATATAAAAAAAAATTGACAATTTCTCGATATTTTTAAAAAAAATATCAATATGCAAAAATAATATTAAACTTAATATCAATAAAATATTGACAAAATATAAAAATCTATTAAAAAAATTGAGAGAAAATGTCAATAAATTTTTAAAAATATGTTATGAAATAACATTGTATTAAAAAAATATGTTATGAAAAAAAAATAGACTAAAAATCTAGAATATAGACTAAAAATATATAGGTAAAATAGTCTTATCCAAATTTTTGTCATATTACTTTTATTTTGTTCGACTCGTGGATAGTACCTCCATACAACTAGGAATCAATTTAATTTCATTAATTTTTAAGTGGTTTAAAATTTATTTTCAATATAATAATACACAAAAAAATTGACCAATAATTTATGTATTTTGATCGTCTTCTATATTACATATGCATATCTATGTAATGGAAGAATTATGTAATGTATTGTTTGAAAAAAAAAAAAAAGGCAATGCGTAAGAATAAATATAAGAAGCAAATAACTCAAAATTGAACCAAATCTTTATAAATAAAAAATATGAGGAAATATTCAATTCTTATGATCGCCAATATTGATATTGATAAAATTGATATTTTCACAATATTTATAAAAAAAATTAATAAATATCCGTAGACAACGATACTATCGAATCGAATATAATATCCACAAAATATTGATAAATATCATATGCAATATCAATTTGTTTTGTTAATTTTATATTTAAGTCAAAGTTTGTTATTAAAATTATATCAATATTATATATCAAAAGAGAATAGAACGGCGCCGTTCCATACCCTCTGGATCCGTTTTCATATATACACGAACGGCCAAAAAATATCTCTATAAATATACGTCTACCCATTCCCCTTTTTCTTTTCTTGTGCCAAACGAAAACAAAAATCTCTTAATTCTCGAAAATCGAAATTCTCAGATCGCCGGAGAATGAGTCAACCAGCTGAATCCTCTGATTCGTAAGTACACCCTAACTCACAATTCTCTCTCTCTCTCTACTGTCCTTCCATGGATTTTGCGCCTTTTTTTTTTTGTGTTCGATTCAAGTAATTGTTGCCGAAATCTGAAAATTCTCTGTTCTGAACAGGAAAGGTGCGAAGAAGGACTTCTCCACCGCCATTCTGGAGAGGAAAAAGGCGGCGAATCGCCTAGTCGTCGATGAGGCAGTCAACGATGACAACTCCGTCGTCTCGCTCCACCCTGCTACTATGGAAAAACTACAGCTCTTCCGTGGGGACACTATTTTGATTAAGGTTTTAACTTTAATGATCTCAAGGATTCTTATTCCTAGGGCTAGAGGGAGCAAGTGTTAGGGTTAATTTCTGTTTAACTGTTTTAAAGCTACTCTTTTGGTGAAAATTGAATAAATTAGCGACGGGCCACTGACGAAATTTGACTGCTGGATATGTTTACAAATCTGGCTAATTGCGAATTGCAAGATTAATTGATTTTACTAACGTGGCCAATCCAGTGTATCTTTTGATCTCGGTGAATCGCAGTGTGAAGATTGGGGATTTGAGTCAAGCCACTAATTAAAGACTTGCTCTTAAGTTGGTGGGTTGCAGATTGAATTAAGATGGCCACAATCACATTATGACCTTACGTGGTGGTCTTTTTGATTTGATTGGTGTCTTCTATCTCCTCAAAATTGAAATGAACTTTTTTGAACGCCTTAAGACGTTCACATGTGTGTTACTTGAATAAAATAAAAAAATATTTTGGTGGTTAACATAGTTTTATAAAGCAGATTAAGCCAAGTACAAGCAATCTTATTTTTCTGAAATCCGAAATGTGAGTGCTACATACATGAAGCTAGATTGTTTTGGACATTGTAATATACTAATATGTAAGAAGCTGACAAAGCATTCAATCCTTTCATGGCATAGCATGAAGAAAAAATAAGATGATAGCGCCCGTGACAGTATATCCTATGTGCATACATCAATAATGTTTATTAAAAAATCCATAGGACGATCATATTTACTTAACTTTGATGCTCACATCCACCTTTTGTGTGTAAGATATTTTCACTTGATATTCTAAAATTTGGAGTATTGTGGTTGCCAGGGGAAGAAAAGAAAAGATACTGTGTGCATCGCCCTTGCTGATGAGACATGTGAAGAGCCCAAGATAAGGATGAACAAGGTTGTTAGGGCTAATTTGAGGGTCCGACTAGGGGATGTTGTATCTGTGCACCAGTGCCCAGATGTTAAATATGGAAAGCGTGTTCACATACTGCCCTTGGATGATACAATAGAAGGTCTCACTGGGGATCTTTTTGATGTGTATCTCAAACGTAAGTCCTAAATGGCTACCACCTATTACTATTTGACTTTTGTGTATGTTTGGTTGATAAGATGTAGGGGGTAGGATTGAAAAAAGGTAGTGAAGAAGTAATCATAGGGGGGTTAATATTTTGTGAACAATAAAGGTGTGTGTTACTGGGAAAAGAAAAAAAAATGAGAGAGAATGTAAGAGAGAGTTTAGGTATTATAGATTGGGATTTTGATGGATTTTGAAATCTAGCTTGAATAATCCGACAAACAAATATACATTTTGATTTTGAAAGTAAAATCTTGTTTTGCTAATCCAGAAACAAACATACCCTAAATGTTTAGCTCTTGTTACATGTTTCCTACTTAATAACATTTGAGATAACATGAATATTTAATTATGGCTGATAGATTGCCAATCTTTTGTATTGCCTCTGCAGCTTACTTTCTTGAGGCGTATCGCCCTGTAAGGAAAGGCGACCATTTTCTTGTGCGAGGGGGCATGAGAAGTGTGGAATTTAAAGTTGTTGAGACTGACCCAGGGGAGTACTGTGTTGTGGCCCCTGATACCGAGATTTTCTGTGAAGGGGAGCCCGTGAGGAGAGAGGATGAAGATAGGCTAGATGAGGTTGGTTATGATGATGTTGGTGGTGTAAGGAAGCAGATGGCTCAAATTCGTGAATTGGTGGAGTTGCCCCTGAGGCATCCTCAGCTTTTCAAATCAATTGGTGTGAAACCTCCCAAAGGAATTTTGCTCTTTGGACCCCCGGGTTCTGGAAAGACTTTAATTGCTCGAGCTGTTGCTAATGAAACTGGAGCGTTCTTCTTTTTGATTAATGGGCCAGAAATTATGTCCAAATTGGCTGGAGAGAGTGAGAGCAATCTGAGGAAGGCATTTGAGGAGGCTGAGAAGAATGCTCCATCTATTATTTTTATCGATGAAATTGACTCGATAGCACCTAAACGGGAGAAGGCTCATGGAGAAGTTGAGAGGAGGATTGTTTCTCAACTGTTGACTCTCATGGATGGTTTAAAATCTCGAGCTCATGTCATAGTTATGGGGGCAACTAACAGGCCAAACAGCATTGATCCTGCTCTTAGAAGGTTTGGTAGGTTTGATAGGGAAATAGACATTGGAGTTCCTGATGAAGTTGGACGTCTTGAAGTTCTTAGGATTCATTCGAAGAACATGAAGCTTGCTGAAGATGTAAGGCATATACTTCTTAGAATTTGTGCTGAGTTGTGATGGGAATTCTATGGCTTTTCCTCTTACACTGATGAGAATTCTATGTTTTTCAGGTTGATTTAGAAAGAATAGCAAAAGACACCCATGGCTATGTTGGTGCCGATCTTGCTGCACTTTGCACTGAAGCTGCGCTCCAGTGCATTAGAGAGAAAATGGATGTCATTGATTTGGAAGATGATTCAATTGATGCTGAGATTCTTAACTCCATGGCTGTAACAAATGAGCATTTCCATACTGCACTTGGTACAAGCAATCCTTCTGCTTTACGGGAGACGGTAAGTGAACTTCTGGCTGGATGGTTATTGCATCCATATTATTGGCGTGTTTATAAAATATTCTACCAGCTTTTAATCACTTTCTTTACTTTTCAGAATCAGTTTAGAGTGTTTTATGGGGGTGTTTGCATACAATAGTAAGGCTGTGTTTGCAAACTCAAAAAGAGCTTATAGAATCACTTATTTTCAGAAGTTGTGAGTAGGAGTTTTTGAAAATAAGTGATTCTCTTCAATTTAATAGGGTTTGCAAAACATATTCAAAAGCTTCATCTCACAGTTGTGTTGGCAGATTATTAATCTTTTTTTAAAGATAGCATCAACTTTTTTTTACAACATGTATAGCTTATATCTAATTATCTAGCAAACACTTCAAATTCTACTTTTCTAGTAAAAATATTTTTGCAAAGTCTATCAACTTTTACTATTAAGCAATTTTTCTATAACCACAACTTTTAATCACTTCAAAAGTATGATTTTTTGAAACACCTCCTATGTCATAATATATTTATGGTCTTTGTGACATTTATGTTCTCTGAATTGATAAATAGGTGGTTGAAGTGCCCAATGTCTCTTGGGAAGACATTGGAGGGCTTGAAAATGTCAAGAGGGAGCTTCAGGAGGTAATATGATTTATCAATTCAGATTTTCAAATTTTAGCTTACTATACCTAGTGTGCTGCTAAATGTGATTAAATTACTACTGCTAACCTGTATACCATATTGTAGACTGTTCAATATCCTGTGGAGCATCCGGAAAAGTTTGAGAAATTCGGTATGTCTCCTTCAAAGGGTGTTCTGTTCTACGGTCCTCCTGGATGTGGTAAAACTCTTCTAGCCAAGGCAATTGCAAATGAATGTCAAGCCAACTTTATTAGTGTGAAGGGGCCTGAACTGCTTACGATGTGGTTCGGAGAGAGTGAAGCTAATGTTCGTGAAATATTTGACAAGGCTAGACAGTCTGCTCCTTGTGTTCTCTTCTTTGATGAGCTCGACTCCATTGCTACTCAGGTTATGCTCTTTCCAGATTTGAATTATTATACACACAACTTTAGGATATGTTTGATTTGGGATTTAGAGGATTTCAAAATTTAGTGGATTTCAAAGTCTTGATAAATAGTATAGATGTGTGTTTGTTTTGGGATTTATATAGGGCAGTATTCAACTTTATGTCAAATCGATGTGTGAGCGTGTGGTGTTGTATTTATTATATTATTTTGTTGATTGTTATCGTAATGATTGAATGAAAGTGTAATAATAATTAGCGTGTTTTGTTAGAAGTTGGTGAGAAATAATGAGAATAAAAGATGTGAAGGTGATATAATAGGGGTTAATAGACAAAGGTATGGTATATTGGGTTTTAAAAATCGGGTCCTAAATTCCAAAGTAATTCAAATCCCAAACCAATCATTTGTGTATAAGTTGCAAAGTTAAGAAATCTTGTTATATGGTGCAGAGAGGAAGCAGTGTTGGAGATGCCGGTGGTGCTGCTGATCGTGTTCTTAACCAACTGTTGACTGAAATGGATGGCATGAATGCCAAAAAGACCGTTTTCATAATTGGGGCTACTAACAGGCCTGACATCATTGATCCTGCACTTCTTCGTCCAGGTCGTCTTGATCAGTTAATTTATATCCCTCTCCCAGATGAGGATTCTCGTCATCAGATATTCAAAGCCTGCCTCCGAAAATCACCACTTTCCAAAGACATTGATTTACGAGCTCTTGCCAAATACACGCAAGGATTTAGCGGTGCGGATATCACAGAAATCTGTCAGCGAGCTTGCAAGTATGCCATTAGAGAAAACATTGAGAAAGTAAGCATTTCCTCTCCATGCCTTTTATTTCATTCTTCTGTCGATAAATTCAAACTTATTTTGTTACCTGCAATTCAAACTTTTATTTTGTTACTCGCAATTCAAACTTGATTTATATCCCTGTTTTGGCTATCTTTTTTCTATCTTCTGTTGGCTGAAATTCAATTTTGAGTTCCATAATAAGTTTTACTGAAATCCCTACACTCTTATGTTCATTCCATGCACAGCCATCTTTATGCATTTTCTTTTCATCTTTGTTCACCCTAGAATTTGGAATGAGTGTCTTGAATATGGAAGTATGGAAGTGTTGTTAATCTCATTACGTAGATCCATTTGGAATCATATTCCTTACTGTTAATGTTGACACCTTACTGTTAATGTTGACATTTTTGCTTCAACGATATGTACTTCTGTTGGGACTTGAAGAGAACCATAGTCTATTTCTGCATGTTGTTTAATATAAAGGTGGAAATAAACAGAGCTTGATCATGCTTGCAAATGGGCTTTTTAATTGTTTTCTTTTGTTCTTATAATATACTCCCTCTGTCCCTATAAGCTTCTCTCTACTGAAAAGTAGTAGTTGTGTACAGTTGCACCGTACAACTTGAGTGTATTTTAAATAGTGTTAGTTGTTTTACTAAAAGGTATCAATTTGTTAGTATTAATTGTTTTTACCGAAAGTGTTGTTAAACTATCTCATTGGGGGGCTTCATGGTGTTGTTTCAGGACATAGAGAGAGAAAGGAGAGGAAAGGACAATCCTGATTTAATGGACGAGGATGCTGACGACGAGGTGTCAGAGATCAAGCCTGCACATTTCGAGGAATCCATGAAATATGCTCGAAGGAGTGTGAGCGATGCTGATATTCGAAAGTACCAGGCTTTTGCTCAGACATTGCAGCAGTCTCGTGGATTCGGGACGGAATTCAGGTTTGCTGAGTCAGCAGGTGGGGCATCTGCCGCTGCATCCGACCCATTTGGAGCCTCCGCTGGTGGTGCTGATGACGATGATTTGTATAGTTGAGATTTCCCAGTTTCGTGTGCGAGAGCAGTGGATATTTCTTATCTATACTTACAAATCTTAAAACTATTTGTACTTTTTTCTTTTGCTTTCAGTATTTTGTGGGGATCCTTTAACTTGCGATTTTATTTGCTAATTCTCCTTCACATGCACTGAAATACCTTGTTTTATTGGTGTGATTAATTGTTTATTTGCTTACATAATTTGTGAGGTTCAATCTAGTTCACCTGGTATAGGGTTAATTATAATACAAATGACCAAATTTAAGGAATTTTTTTGAGGTTTTGAGAAAAAAAGAATGGGGGCTGATAAAATTATTTTAATGTCTTACATTTTATCATCTGAAACAGGTGTAGATATCAATTTGCGGCTGCCTTAATTTATAATTATATGATTCACGGCGTTGTTCTTTATAAATTATTCCCAAATAATTTTATTGTAGGTCATATTTTCGAATTACTTACTATTACAGTCGTTTTCCGTGGTGAAAGACTGATATTTTGTGGTAAGGATTAGGCTAATAATTACTAAAAAGTTCAAAGTTATGAGATGAGATTGAATATTAACTCTATTACAAAATCAAACTATATTATGTATGTTCAAATGAAAGAGCGGCTACGGGTTGTTAGAATGGGCGTTGGGGATACAGGCAAGCGGCATATCATTCCCGTGTCGACTGGGAGCTGAAGAACGGTGTACCTTCGACCCTTTAGGCATGCAGTGGTCGAGCTCCCGGTGATGGAAAAACACTGCTCTTCTTCTCTGCTTGTGATTGAGCCAGACCTTCATTTTCACAAAGTCTGCGGCCTTTGACAAAGCCGTCGAGGGCGCACTGGTCGACGTCGGGTGCTGCCTCCCCATTGCTGCTGCTGATGAAAAAAGAAGAAGAATGAGTAGAATGCCTTGAATTTGCGTACAAGACATTATTCATGTATGGAAAATGTGTTATTTTGTATGAGAGGAAACAAGGAAGGCTTATTTATGGTGAGGCTTAGATATAAACACTTGATCAAATGGAGAAGTAAATACACTAACCGTCATGGTACCCGGTTTAAATTTTGCCATCAATTTTGTTGTTTTCATCACCAATAAATACGACCCACTTTAACCATCTCTGTACCACACAAATTTTATTCCACACAAACAGATAATAACATTGTACCTATATTTATTGTTTTTCTTAATCTGCCTAATACATTCTTTCGTCCTTTAGATCGTTCCCTCCATCCCAAAATTTAAGAGTTTTTTTTTTAAACTTTATTGATCTGGGCACAAAATTTTAAGAGTTTTTTTTAAACTTTATTGAATTGATACATAAGGGTATTGTATAAGAAAATGTAATGATATAGAAGATAAATAAGGAGAAATTTGGGAATAAGAGTTGTGATAAAAATTTCAATTTTTTTTTAGTGTGAAAATTAATGTGAGACAAATAAAAATAAAAACGTGAAAATCGATTTGGAGCAAAGGGAATAATAAAATAAACATTATTCCTAGTTTAGTAGGTAGATTAACTCAAGATAAATGAATAATTGGAGTCAAGACATAAAATAAAATTTATACTACACATGCAAAAACATTGATAATGTACATAACAAATGATTGAAAAATGCACCACTTGCAATTCAATCTTGATCGGTTTAAATATTCTTACTTGAATATAGACAACACAACAAAACATTGCCTAATTTAACTTTTGCCTAATTTAATAAAGTTAAATTTCAGGGAGAGCTTCTCTATCTAGAGAGTTGCTCCTCCCTTTCTCCACTGGTCTCTCTTCGCTGTCGACCCTTCGTAGATCTCGTTCATGGTGCTGTCATCGTCTTTGATTTCGTTGTTGTTTTTTTTGTCTTTTCGTCCTATGACCTTTCTGTTTCTCTACGAGTTTTTTCTGGTATTTTTGGTTCTCGTTAGATCTGATTTGTAGATCTGCTAGATCTGAGTTTAGATCTACAAATCTAAGTTTAGATCTACGGATTTGAGTTGTAGATCTGCAGATCTGCTGCAGATCTGAGTTGTAGTTCTTCTATGAGTTTCTTTTTACTGTTGGGAACTCAGATCTGCAGATTGAGTTGTAGATCTGCAGATCTGGTGTTGCTTTTTGTGGGTCTCTTTTTTTGTTGGTGGGCTCCTTGAGTTTGACTCGAGAGTCTTTGGGCTTGAGATCGGGTACTTGGTGGAACTTTGCCTATTTTTTTATTTTCTTTTCTTGACATGAAACACTTTAGTGTGAGGTTGTCTCGTTTAAAGATTGAAAACCTGGACATTTGGTAAGGCAAAGGGAAACTCGTCTTTCCCCTTCTCTCGATTGAAGTGGACAGCGATATCCGCATTAATTTAAAGATCAAGATCTTAGTTCGTGATTTGTAATTTTATTTGATGATATGGTAAAACCTCCACTCAAAAAAAATAAAGTTAAATTTCAGCTTGCTTAAAATCCATAACATAAAATACACACCTAACTATTTCACATAATCTCAAAAATGGATTTTTCAAGAACCACTATAAATCGAACTGAATTTCATTAAAAAAATTCAGGGGATGATTTAATTTTTATTATATTTACAATATGTAGATATGGCTAAGAAGAATTTAGTGGGGCATGCACGCACGGTCAATTTAATGTTGTAGCTGCACCAAAAATATTAACCACCATGTAACTCATAAATATAAAAGAAATCTCCACATATATATGTACGTATACCTACTTAATTATAATTTGTATTTATATCCGCAATAAATAAAAAATGCACATCCTGTGCAATGTCAGTAATGAAGTCCCAGCCTCCCAAGTAGGTGCAACTCCATCCTACACTTTTAAGTAGAATTATTCCTTAATACTGTTTCTTAATTCTTTATTACTGTTTGATTCCGTTTCACAAGTGTTTGCACCCCCAAAACTAAATATTTAAGAAGAAAGTGTAATGAATAGAAGGTTAAAAAATAATTTTATAAAGTAAAGATATTGATTGGATGGATATAAAAATAATACTCCCTCTGTCCACCAAAAGTGTGCTCACTTTTTTTTATATGTGCTTTTAAAAAAATCATATTTTAATTATAAAGAATATATTTAATATAATGAGTAGAAAATATATTTGGTAGATACTCAATCTTGTTAGTAAAGTAGAAAAAATATTCAAAAGTTAACTATTTAAATAGAATAAGCACGTTTTTGTGGACCTCAAAAAAAGAAATGAGCACACTTTTGGTGGACGGAGGGAGTATATTTTATGTAAATATTTTTTTTAACCACTTGAACTATCCCACTTTGTCATTTTATGTAAATATTTGAATATTATAAGAATGAAGTTTATAAGGTGTAAAATATTGTGAAACCGACGAATAGGATAAATGTACAAATAATTGTGAAACGGAAAAAAATACATATTAAATCACACCCGTCTAGAGACACTCTCTATTTTCTCTAGAATCTTCTCTCACAAACCACTCTCTTACATAGCGCTGGCAATTCGTGCTATCGTGTCGTGTTTCGTGTCGACACGATAGTGACACGACACGATAAGGCCAAACACGAACACGACACGATAAGGATCTGTGTCGACACGACACGAACACGATAATTTTCGTGTCGACACGACACGACACGATAACGACACGATAATTTTCGTGTCAACATGACACGACACGATAACGACACGTAACACGATAACAACACGATAACAACAAGATAAGAAAATAAATCAATTTAAAATTGTATTAAATATATAAAAAATAATATATTTATATAAATATAATAAATTATTGTGTCATTATCGTGTTATTATCAGATACGTGTCATTATCGTGTCGTGTCATATCAGGTAAATAACAGGTTAACGGGTTGTTAACAGGTTAATGGGTTACCTGTTAATTTTATCGTGCTTAACGGGTTGACACGAACCCGACACGAACCCGACACGAAATTTTCGTGTCGTTATCAGGTCGACCCGATAACGACACGAACCCGATAAGGCCAAACACTAACCCGCAATTTTCGTGTCGGATTCGTATCGTGCTATCGTGTCGTGTCGAAAATTGCCACCCCTACTCTTACATACTACTAAACCGCCGTGTACTTATCTCCGGTCGCTGGCCTCCGCTCGTCGCTCCTCTTCTTTTTGTAGTAGTTTCGATTTCAACTTCATTTTTCAAGAGCTTTTCTTTGTTATTTGGTGTTGGTGATATTAACTTTTGATTTTAAAAATTAAAATTTTAATTTTAAGATTTTATACCAATTTTTCTTTAAAATTTTAAAAATTATTTTAAAAATCACATCTATTAAACCTACCCATGACATAAAGTTAAATTTTACATATTAATTTAACATAAAGTTCAATCACCCCCTACTCAAAAATCTAAAAGAAATCCACATATTACTATTTATCATTATTTGAAAATTCAAAATTTTAAAAATTAATTTTTAAAACCACCAAAAACCCAAAATAAACATAAGTGAAATACTAGAAACCCTATGTAAATTTCTTCAGATAATGTATTAATGAATATTGATTAATTTATATATAAAATAGATATATTCGAGAGTATGATTAGATATTTAGGATTCACCTATAAATAAATAAAGTGATTGCTTATTAATAAAGGATCAAATTTCATTTTACGGTCTGTGATTTGGGCCTAATCCCATTTATATTCTTTAAATTTTTACTTTTTTAATTTACGTCATTTTTGCAGGAAATTTTCAAACTCACTGGAATGTGAGGAATAAATTAGGATTACGGCCAAATAGTCCAATTTATGTCCTTTTAAGTTTAAAAATTACAAATTTCTAAAAATTCCATCGAAATATCTTTAAAAATAAAAAAAATGTCATTAAAATTTAAAACTATAAAACAAAATTCAAAATATCTCATTAAAAACTATAAAATATGTAAAAAAAAAAATCTAAAATTTTGAAATTACTAAAAATTAAAAATTCTACAATTCAAAAAATAGAAAAAATGTGTAATTTAAAAATTAAGAAATTCTAAAATTTCATTAAAATTTCTAAAAAAACTCTAAAAGCCTCATTATTTTTTAAAAAATGTGTAGATAAAAATTACAAATTCTAAAAATATTATAAGAATATTAAAAATTATTAATATTTCATTAAAAATCAGACATGATTTTTAAAAAATGTGTAGATAAAAATTATTAATTATTAAAAAACTCTAAAAGTCTCATTATTTTTAAAAAAATGTGTAGATAAAAATTACAAATTCTAAAAATATTATCAGAATATTAAAAATTATTAATATTTCATTAAAAATCAGACATGATTCGGACTCGTCCGCCATTAAAATTTTGCTTGAGCTCTTAAAATTCTTGGGTCCCACGAGGTTTCCAACTCACTATCAAGGTTGAGTGGAAATTCCATGCCTGCTTGATCGACTGTGGAACCATCCCAAATTCATTTTAATGAGATTTTTAAAATATTTACTTTTTTAGAATTTTAATTTTAATTTTAAACATTTTTGAAATTTTAATTTATATATTTTTTTATTATTAGAATTTTATATTTTTATGAGATTTTTAGAATTTTTTTTTAATTTACACATTTTTCAGATTTTCAGAATTGTAGATTTTTTTTTTTTAAATTTCACAACTTTAATTTTTATTTTATACAATTTATAAATTTTAATTAGATTTTTAGATTTTTAATGAGAGTTTTAGAAAGAAAATTATTTTTAATTTACACATTTTTTCAGATTTTTAGAATTGTAGAATTGTGGATTTTTTTAGAACTTTTAATTTTTTTTACACAATTTATAAATTTTAATTATATTTTTAATGAGAATTTTAAAAATTTTAATGTGATTTTCAGAATTTTTTAATTTTCAAACTTATAGGACGTAAATTAGACTATTCGACCGAAATTTCAATTTTCCGGCAAAAAGAATGTAAATTGGACCGAAAAGAACGTACATTAAAAAAGTGAAAACTTAAAGGATATAAATTGGATTATACGTAAGTTACAAGACATAAAATAAAATTTCTCGCTTAATAAAATGTATGTCAATTTGAGTAAATAAGTGATGGTTGAAAGATAAAAATAAAATATTGTAAGTAAAATTATATCAACTTATTGTATTCATGAGTAATAAATTAGTATTTTATTTTAACAAAAAATTGTGTAAAACCGTCTCACGAATCTCATTCCGTGAGATGAGCCTATTTTAATACACACTCTGGATATTTTGGAGTTGTACAACACATTTCAAAATTTTCAGATTTAAGTTCATTAAATGCTGCTCAATGTATTTTGTAGTCCGCACACTTAAAAAGGGATAATGTGTTTAATAAAAATTACTAGTATCATTTTTTACTTAGGTATAGTAGTGTAGAAATGAGGTTGCAGAGTCGCAAGCCCCAAGTAAGTGCAAATATCAAATAGAATAAATCTTTTTTTTTTTTAGGGCAAGTAGAATAAATCTTTATTACCTAGGAATATAATTCACAATTTATAACGAGTTATGTCCATTGTTAGTATTTTTAATTTTTATGCATGTGGTAGTTGAGATTTTATGTATATGTTTTTATAAAAATGGGATTTAGGATTTAAATTTTCAGTACACTATCATGATTCATGTAATGCGTGGACAGATTTAGGATTTATACATAATATTTATAATATCAACAAAGTTTAACTTTTTTGTAATGAAAACATTATATTCGTCTCTAATTAAATAAAAATAAAGTTTTTGTGAATTAATTTGACCATGAAACTAGTTTGCATGTTGTTTTTATTACAAACTATTACGGAGTATTAGTTTTATATTATTAGTTATTTCAATAAAATATACTCTATCAATTGTTTTACTAAAAAGTATTAGGTGTAAAACAGGTATACGATAAAATAAGTTAACACAAGATCAACTCTTAAATAAACAAGGGATGTAATCGTGAATGTAATCACAATAGGCTCGAGTGTACAGTCACGATAAGATCGCAAATATAAAATAAAAATTGTGCATTTTTATATGTACCTGATGCACGAATCTTAGATTTATGTAGTCGTCATGTTTCAGTTAAAATCAAATGTCACATTTCAATTAAAATATATTTATTTACGACTATTTATATAAACTGATGTTAACTTAGACTAGCTTGTCCATTTTAGTTAAAGTGTCACATTTTATTTGCAAGTGATGAAGACAACGCTGAATCAATATAAATATCTAAATAGTGCAGTTATCGAATGAAAACATGAAGGAATTGAAGCAAAAGTCCCGTTTTAAGGAAAATGGAATTATACTCAATTTTCGAAAAGTATATTTCAATTAAAAAAATAAAGAAAAAAGGAAAAGAAAAATAAGTATAGGCCATTAAAGCGGATAAGATTTGGAATTATAATTACTGTAATAAATTTCAGATATGGATATCATTTCATGAATGCATACAAATCATTATTTTCAGAAATGGAGCTAAAATTGCAGCATCAAACTCTACCCGTTGCCTCCTTCAATTACAGTAAGTAAAGAATTACACAAATTCTCCTTTGTTTTTAATTTTTGAAGAACAAAGCCCGTTTTCGTGCTTGAAAATTAGTAAAAAGATGATATATTTCTTCATTATTTTTGTGATGAAATGGTGGGTTCTTAGTTTCATGCAGTTAATGAGAGAAACGTCACATTGATTCTCTGAGCCACACATTTATGATTATTAATCGAGGAATAGGGCCTTTGTTTCTTGATGGGGTTTTCTTCAATTGAATTCAATTTATCAATAGTAGTTTGGTTTCAGCGAATTAAAAATCTGCAGTTGCAGTTGTTGTAAACAGAGTAAATGTTTGTTTTTTTCCTTGAGGGAGCTGTTTTAATTGCAGAAAAGTTTGTTGGAGTATAGAGTTATGTGAATTGGACAAAGTGGGCACTGATTACCAGTTTATGATTAGCTGATATAGTGATATCTCTATGCAATTGATACAAATTCTAGCTAGGAATTTAATGTTGTATCTGGATTTGGAAATGAGATAGAGTGTAGTAGTTGTTTTTCTTCTAGTTGGGGTTGTTGTGTTAGAATTATGTTGGTTTATGATGAAGGGTGTTGGTGTCTTGATTTGGTCTGGTGGTGTGGGTGCACGGTTTTCATGGACGAGTACTAGTTTTGCCGTGCAATTGGTTTGTATTTTGTGTGTATTTGTACACAATATTAGTTTATCATTAAAATGTACTGCATTAGTATGATAGTATTAGTCGTTTTACTGTAAAGTGATAATTCTTGTAGAGTAAATTTGTTTTACGTAAGCAAGTTCGTTACAATGTATTGAGAATTTTCATTAAGAACAATGACATATCGAAAATAGGTGGTATTGCTCATATGGTAGCCACTGTTATTGAAGGAGAATTATAAAACAATGACTAAAACTATTGGAAATGTCGTTGCTACAGAATTCCTGATTGTTAAATGTTGCTTATGATGCCCTCCAGAAGGAATTCGTACTAGTCATACAAGCATTGATAGAATATAGACGTGCACCAGAAAAATAAATAAAAGTAACTACAAAATCATGCATGTGTAAGATGATATTTCATCTCTGGATCGAAAATTCTAAATGATAGTTCCAACTTATTAGAACTTTGCTCAGATACTTTCTTTAAATAGATGATGAAAAAATGAATTTGTTACTCATATCTCATCTGTGTATGCACAGGTTATATGTGTTATTTCTTTCATGACATAGCTTTCGATAAATTATAATCAATGTATGAAATTCCTCGACATAAATCTCATAATGGAGTGTTCTGCTACATCAAGAAACAATAACCTGTACATATCATTCCAATGTTTTGGACATTCCTTTGATGTTAATGATAATGATCACAAATTTAACTATATTTTCAACAATACATTTATGATTTATCAGTAAACAAATTGGATAGCATTTATGATCAATTTGGTTTCATCTTCAAGTGTCTTTTAAAGATAGCAACATTGTATTAGGAATGAATCAGATATTTTATTTACTTGTTTTCATGGTGCAGCAAGAAATCCCATGTCGAGAGTCAATGTTGGATCTCTAACTGCAAATAAGGCGAAAATACAAAGCGTAAGGATAGTGTCAGCACTTGCAGAAACAGCTGCCTCAGTTGCAGTTGCTGCTACAGTTGTTGGTGCTGCTGCTACGTTCCTCATCAGAAGAACTAAAAGTTCTCAAACGACCGAGGTATGCATGTCGACTTCTGTATCTATAAGACCAAGAAACGTAAAAAAACATTTTAACAATTTTATGTTTTTAGCATAATGAAGGAATCCATTCAAGATGATTGTCACATAATAATAAGAAAAATTTGAAGTAGTTGCTTATACTGATGTACCAAGTAGTTATTCACGTAACGTGTTATAGAAGAAAATTTGTTTCGTTTCTTGACAGTGATTCTTGTGATAGGCAGACACCCCTATGAAAACTTGTGAGGATTGTGAAGGTTCAGGTATATGTTCTGAATGCAAAGGCGAAGGATTTGTCCTCAAGAAATTGTCGAAGGAAAATGCTGAAAGAGCAAGATTGATGGCGAAAGATGCTGCGACTAGATACACTGCAGGGTAGGTTGTGCCGTTTCCTTCAACAATTTTGCTCTCTTCTCCAATAACATATTAGGGGACGTTTGGTTCTCTGATTAACCATTACTATTACTGCATGCTTATTCTGATTACCATTCACATTGAAGAATTTTGAATCAAACGACCCCTTAATTCATAGCAACATTATACATATTCCTACTCTGTTGATAGGCTTCCAAAGAAGTGGAGCTACTGCACAAAGTGCTCGTCTGGTCGATCCTGTACCACGTGTGGTGGCAGTGGTAAGCTGAGCTACATAAATTAGCATCATATCATGAAAGCTCAAAATCGAGTTGGTGCTTGTGGCTTAATCTTTAGTCAATGATGAGTATGCCATCTCCATTAATGAAAATTTGTCAATAGATATTGTTCAAAATATAGTGAATTTTAGCAGTGTTGCTTTTGCTTAGACGACGATCTATGTTCGTGTTTTCAGTTCAATGGTAACGATTCCTCCATTTTCATTACCTACTCAACGATTCTCATTATCATTGCTATTCACTAATCCTGGAAATTTTGTGTTCATGATCTAATACTCTGATGTTATTTATATAGCTATCATGTACACGCAGTATAGTCACATACATGTGTGTGCCTTTTTGAGTTTATATTTTCTTCTTGGTCAAAAAAATGAGAAAAGGTAATCATATTGTTCAATAGACAAACCAACTCTCTTATTTAATACTACTATTGATTAATATTTTTCAATATATCATTACATCTCTTTGTGAGCCCTATTAATATGAATTAAAATTGAATAAAAGTTGCTTGAGTTGCACTTTGTATCAAAAAAATTGTGAATAATAAATAATAATTAGAATATCCCACTAATGATGTTATAAGTACACGTTTACTTATGTCCAAATATTATGCGCACTAATATGAAACTACATATATAATTTGGGACCATTTTTAGGGCAACTCGCATTCTTGAAATTAGGTAGTTGTCACTTGTCATGAGTCCTAGCGGGTTTGGGCCGTTTACCTTTCCCAGTAGGCTGAAAATAGACCCGGTTCATCCTTTAAAATCCTATCCCACTCCGGATTTAATGAAATTATATTTATCTTACGCAATTTTAGTGTTTTACTATTTAATTTATTTATATGTGTCATGTTAAAAAGTGATTAATGTTTCATAATAATAGGAACGATAGATCATGTTAAAAATTCAGTAAAATGAAATAGATGAATTGATTGAATAATCATGATGCCTCAAGTTGCGTAATTTGGGTCACGTCATTGAAAGACACCAAACATATTAAAAGGGTTATCAAATAATTTTATACTAAAATTGAAAGTGATATTAATTAATTATGAGATACGATAATCACTTGAGCTTCGTGTAAGAAGATCCTAAGTTCTTGGAGATGAGACATAATCTTGCTGAGTCATCATCTCTATACGTGAACCAATGAGTTTGAAAATTAGTTTTATATATAGGTTTATTTTATTTTTTAATTTTTTAAAACAAAGTTTATAATTATTTTTTGATCGTACGTGTTCGTTTCTATACCTTTTAGTATATTAGTTTACATGATTTAAAAAAGAAGAGTCTACTGGTCTTCATTATTCAGCATTTCTAATGTGATGTCCCTAATCTCCCCTAAGAAAAAATAAAAATGTCATGTCCCTAATCTCCCCTCAAAAAAAAAATATGTCATGTCCCCAATAGTTGACAAATTCTACAAGCAATAATGGAATAATAATTTAGGTATAAACAGGACTCCACAAATGAACGATGAGATTGGTGCCTCATATTAGTAGCTCTTTGAGTCGGATACCGAGACTTCATAAAAAATATAATTAACTTTTCAATATACAAACACTTCCCTCATTTTTTTTAATACAAACACTTCCCTCATTTTTTTTAATACAAACACTTATAAACTACAAATTAAGTTGGGAAAATATCACTTTTGGTCACTGAACTATACCACTTTTCAGTTTTGGTCACCCACATTTAATCACTATCAAAATTGGTCACTCACTTATTTTTTACTATCAAAATTGGTCACTCACTTATTCTTTTTTTATTAATTTTGATGCTGCTGTTAGTGAATCCGTCATTTACTAACGGAGAAGAGGTTTTGAACCGCGAACTTTTATTTTCCCTCTTTTAATTCCTTAACCCTAAATTCCTAAACCACAGTGATTTTGAGTTTGTACGAAGAACTGAAGATGTCTAAAAGGAACCAGAATGCTTCTACACCCCAATACAGTAAGTTTCTATAACTTTTACGTTTAAATATATGGGTTAATTAGTTTTGTTTTGTTTTGTTTACATTTTTATCAATTTTTTTTTTTTGAACATTTAGATAGTGAGAGGGAAATGACTGTGGTTGATGGTGGTGATTTTGGTGCTGAAGTTGATATGTCTTTTTTAGATAATGTGATTTTAAATGAGCCTGGGGCCTCCAATTCTAAAAATTCTGAAGATAGTGACGTTCTAGTTGATAGTGAATATGATATGGATGAGGATGATATGTTATATGAAAAATATGTTGATCATGATGCTGAGTTTAATCGTGTTGAAATTACTGGTGATAAGATGGAAAATAAGTATGTGAATGAGAAGGTTTATGCTAGGCTAGAGGATGAAAATGAGACATTTGATAATAGTAGTGATGAGTTTGAGAGTATTCAGGGGTCTGATGAAGAAGATTTGCCTAAATTCCCCAAATTTAATGAAGTAACTGAATCTAGAAAGCCTGAGTTGAAAGTTGGACTTATCTTTTCATCAAAAAAAGAAGCTAAGGAAGCCATTACCACTTTTTGTATTAAGAGGGGAATGGGTTTCAGGTTTAACCATAATGACAAAAAAAGACTACAAGGTGTATGTAGAAAAGAGGGATGTGAGTGGTATGTGTGGGTATCTCCAATGCATAATAACGGATCATGGCAGATTAAAGCTTACAATCCACAACACACAAAATGCTCCTGGAATTACAAGAATGAAAGTATTAAGTCAAATTGGGTTGGGAAGCATTATGTGAAGAAGTTAAAAAATAATCCCAAGTTAAAAGCAAATGAGTTTAGAGTTGAGGTATGCACCAAACTGAAAGTCAATATCTCAATGCAACAAGCCTATAGAGCAAGGAAGAAGGCATTGGAGCTAATAGAGGGTACAATGAAAGAACAATTTGGTAAAATCAGGGATTATTGTAAAGAGTTGTTAAGGACTAATCCTGGGTCATCTGTGGTGTTGAAATTGACTGATGGTGAAGGTAGTGCATCTCAATTTCAGAGGTTGTATATATGTTTTGAGGCCTGCAAACAAGGTTTTAAAGCTTGTAGAAAGGTGATTGGGGTTGATGGTTGTTTTCTAAAAGGGCATTATGGTGGTCAGCTTTTAACGGCAGTTGGGATAGATCCCAACAACAATTTGTTCCCAATTGCATATACAGTAGTGGAGAGTGAAACCAAAGATACTTGGGAGTGGTTTCTAACATTGCTGGATAATGATATTGGGTTTGATAATCAGTATGCTTGGACTTTCATGAGTGACAAAAAATCCTGACGCAGATAACAGATTTTGTGTACAACACCTTCACAGTAACATGAAAAAAGATGGTTTTTTTAGGGCTTGCAGTTAAGAAGGCATTGTGGGCAGCTGCTAGAGCAACTAGAATTCAAAGCTTCAATGCTAGAATGGAAGCAATGAAGGACTTAGATGAAAAAGCATATGACTGACTTGATAATCTATTCTTAATCAAACAGTAGTAATATTAATTGGAGATAAATTCAGTAAAATTTAAAAAAAAAAAAGGGTTTGGGAGTTTAGGGTTAAGGAATTAAAAGAGGGAAAATAAAAGTTCGCGGTTCAAAAACTCTTCTCCGTTAGTAAATGACGGATTCACTAACAGAGCATCAAAATTGATAAAAAAAGAATAAGTGAGTGACCAATTTTGATAGTAAAGAATAAGTGAGTGACCAATTTTGATAGTGATTAAATGTGGGTGACCAAAACTGAAAAGTGGTATAGTTCAGTGACCAAAAGTGATATTTTCCCAATTAAGTTTTATGCAATATGCCTTAAAACTAGATATTTCTTTCCTTCTTCCCTCCTCACTCCTCAACGCGTTTTTTCTTCATGTTTTTTGTTTCTTGTTAACACTTCACATCTTAACTAAATAAATATTTTTTTTTACATATTTTGTTCTTCATCTTTATAAATCTATATATATATATATATATATATTTACCTTTGTTTTTCTAGTTTTGATCATGTAATAATAAATATTTTTCCCTACAATAATGTTTTTGTATTTATGTAGTAACACATTTAATTTTTTAATTCCTAACATGTGAAATCAGAAATGAAAAAGGGTAATCTAGTCTTAGATCCAATATACTGACACATTAACATGGAGAATTAATGAGGTAATTGGAAACAGAGGTACGCAGGTAGGTAGGTGATTAGTGTGAAAATTGCTTGAAATTCATGTGTTTATTTTGCATAATTTTGAGGATTTTGTTGCATTATTCATACTAAATTGACTAATTGCACTTGAAATGAGAAAGGTATGTGTTTTGCTATTTTTTAGGTAAATTGAACTTATTTGGAAGCAAAATACGTGTCTGAGAATTCATGAAGTCAAGAAGATAATTGCACCATTGGATGCGTCTCGAAAAAATGAGTGGAATGAAAAAAAGAATCAAGTCAATCGGAGGTCGGAAGCTCAAGATATGATCGAAACAAGAAAGTGTGAAACTGTAACAGATTCCACTCGGGCAACCGAGTCAACCCACTCGGTTGACCGAGTGAAATCTGCTTCCAAGTCAGTTTCTGGACTTCCAACTCACTCGGTTGGCCGAGTCAAACCACTCGGTTGACCGAGTCAACTTGCTGATGCGCGAAAATTCGAGAATTTTAAAGGATTTCAAGGGCCTAAGTGCAAATTTCGTCTCCAACACTCTTCCAAGCTATAAATAGCTCCCCAATCACATTGTTTTAGGGGTTTTTTGGCCTCACTTCTACACACTCAAGCCCTAGTTCATTTTCCTCCAACATGTGAGAAATAGAGGAGCAATTACCTTAGGTTTGAGGAGTTATCTCCTCAAACACACTCTTCATTTTTATGCTTTCTTAGTTTAGAATCATTTAGGTATTTTATTTTCATGTAAGAATGGAGAAATTACAAGACTCTCAAGGTGATATTTTTCTTTTATTTAAGCTTTGTTTGATAAATTTCTTGTTTATTTCTATTTATTATGGTGTTTTAGCCATGGGTGTTTCCTCAAACACCATGGGCTAAGCTTTTTATGTTTTGGGTGTTTGAAACATGTGAATATTGAATGTGTGAATTGTTTAAGCTTTGATTATTGTTGATATTTGGATTATTGCTTCCCTTATTGGGTTTTATTGGTGCTTTGTGTATTAACTTCTATTAATCCGTATTTTGAGGCATGTTTAGCGAAGACGAGAGTTACATGAACATGTTTATATTTATGGTGTGAGTTGTTGGTATACAAATGCGTTTATTATACTTTTAATTCGTCGAGAGAGAGTTAATCGTATTAGAACTCCCATTAGGAGACATTAATTACTTGAATGGTTATTTGGGTAGTTGGTGAGGATTAGGAAGAGGTCTTATTACCGGGTTTGGGAACACCTTAGACGTAAGGCTATAGTACCCGAAGGGAAACGATTTTCATCCTAGCATCTTGATGCTCTTAGCAAGTCTAAATTGAAGCATAAAAACGGTATAAACAATCCCACTCGATTTCACTAGGTAGATAACACCCGAAGCATTCTTACACTTGCACTTCTTCGAATTTCATTCGTAGTTGTTATTTGTTTTTAATTGTCATTTCCTTGTTTTCGTGATTAGTAGTTAATTTACTTACTAGCATTGAGTTTAGCTTAATTTATTATCTTTCGATTGTCTCTTAGTTTTAGTTCAAATTGATCCCGAAACCGTAGCTACATTAGTATGACGACATATAACTCTAGGGATCCATTACACTAGCCCACCTCCCGTGGTTCGATACTACTTGGTCGAAATACTTACGTGTATACTACTACGATCCCTTATGCTTGAGGGGAAGTAGTTAGTCAAAATATATAGACTAAAATTCGTTCAAGTCAATGGCGCCGCTGCCGGGGAGGTGACGTAGTGCTATAAGTGGGACTTAGAGTTAGTTGAGTACTTGTGTTAGCTACATTACTTGTTTTATTTTGTTTTCTTTTTATTTTGAGAATTTTGATACTTTGATATTTTGTAGGTGTGAACTTCATCGATTAGATGGATGGATATAATCAACACCCGTGGAATCATTGTTATGATCCACATGGTATGATTTATCCTCCACAACATGTAGATATGGGATACGATAATTGGAGGAACTTTGATTATAACTATCATATACAACAAGTTCCCTCCTATTACCAAGATTGGAGTAACAATGATGCATCCACTTTTCAAGAGATAGCCCCGGTCTACATGGATATGCATTATGATCAAGAAAGTGATCCACGAGATGGATTTGAATTCCATGGAGCTCCGGAAGAAAATTATTACGATAATGAGAGAAGCTTTGAGTACGATTACCAAATACAACAAGCTTCCTCTCATTATCAAGAGTGGGGAAGCAATGAATATTGGCCACCAAATGATGAAGAGAAGCACAAAATAGAAGATGTCATGGCAAGGATGGAAGATATGTTGAAAAGGACGATAGAGCAACAAGAAAAGCAAATAGAGGAACAAGCTAAGACAAATGACCAACATGCAAGGGGACTCAAATCACTTGAGTGTGTAATTGGGCAACTTGCCACGGTCATTGGGGAGTTGACCATCGTCATTAAAGAACTACAAGAAGTGGAGGACCCAATTGAGGATGAAATTGAAGATGCCAAACTTTTTGACAAAAGAGATAAAGAGGAATGTCCCTTGATGGACACGAGCAAAAATGAACAAGAAGATCTAGAAGCATCGGAATACGATTTGAAGAGTGAAATGAGCATTTCTAAACTTTTAAACTCTTCAATTTACTCTTTAATTGATATTGATGCTTCTATTGATTTTATTTTGCCTCTTGATCGCTTTGACCCAAGAAAAGAAGTTGAGAAAAGCTTGAGCATCCATAAGGAAAAAAGAAATGAATGGGCAATAATGATGGTGAAAAAGCAAGAGGATCATCCATTGAGAAAAATATGCAAGAATGAGTCTACAATTCATGAGAGCCTCCTTGATTTTGAGGCCAAAAGATCGAAATACAATGGGAAGGAGGCTCGATATCCATGGCCTTTCCGATGAGTTCTTTTATTTCCGTCCGGCTTGAAGACGTTAAACTTAGCGCTAAATGGGAGGCAACCCATTCTTTATTGCTTTCTTTTATTTTTAGATTTGTAGCTTGTTTGATCTTTTGTTTAGTTTTTGTTTTGTAGGTTGAGTGTTGTATTGGTGGTCAAGGATGAGAGATATGCATGGTGGCGCTCAAGGGTAATGGTGCTTTGGTGCTAAAGGTCCAAGGGACAATTGGTGACGATAGCTTGCTTCTTTGGTGAGCTTTGTTGATGGTAAAATTCTAAGGTAACACATTCATTCCCAAACTTTGCATTCAACTATATAGTTTCATTTAAGTTTGGGGGAATTTCGTGTGTTAACCTTCATTTTTATTGCACCATTTGTCCTACTATATTGTGTAACTTTGTTGGATGAGATTTATTGTGGATTGTTGGTGTTTGATGCTTAATTGGTGGTGATTATTGATTTTTTTTTTTTTAGTTTGGTTGAGCTAGTTGGTATTGATTGATGCTTGCTTGTTCACTTGATTATGTGAAGATTGTGCTTGATTTGGTGCTCTCAATTCATGATTAGACAAGCTTGTGAGCTTTAGAGCCTTTAGACTTTTATATCTTATGGTCTATTTTTCTTCATGTGAGTATCATTCATACTTGTGTACTCTAGAACTTGCCAATTGTCTTGTTTGAGGTTACTTTTTGTGTGAGATCTTTGAAAGTGATATAAGGCCATCTTTGTTTTGAATAGTCACTTGACCAAATTTTCCATACCAAATGAAATTTCTCCGTAGTTAGCCACTTTGAGCCTATTGATCCATTTTCTTTGGCAACCTACAAATTTAGCCTATTTGTCCATCTTGTATGAGCCTAAATTTTCCTATGAACTAGTGGAGCTTGAAAGTTGACAAATGTGGTTGAATTGAGGTGTAATGTGAATTTGGTGGATTTGTTTGGTTGAAAAGTGAAAAGATTGAAAAAAAAAAAAAAAAAAGAGAAAAGATGAATTGTGAGTTGTGAGTTATACATGAAAAAGATTGAGTTGATGAAAAAAAGAAAAACATTGAAAAAGAAAACTCTCTTGTGTACAAACATTTGGTAAAACTTCAAATTCAAAAGTGTTGATTGGTTGGTGGTGAAGATTTTGCTTTAAAAGAAAGGAGCTAGTGAATTGAGTGGATGGAGAAATTTGAGTTGCAACTTGATCAATTGTAACTTTACTCTTGAGTTTTAGAGATGTTCGACGAGACGTCTTTACTTCTCGCTCCACTAGTTTATGAGTCACTTTATCTAAATCCTTCCTACCTTAACCAAAGAGCCTACATTACAACCAAATGTGAAGTCCTTATTGATTCTTTGATTGAACACTTTCATGTGGTGGAGAACTTAGACATTTGGCAAGCATATGGAGTGCACTTGTGTGATTTGATGTTGAGAGCATACATTTCCTTGATATACACTTTGAGTGATGAGAGATACACTTACTTGTGAGGAAATTGTGAATTGAGCACTTAATCTTGCATTGATTTGAGCATAACTTGTGAACTTGTTTGTGGATTTTTGTACCTCTTGGCTTGACTAGATTGAGGAAAGTTGACAATCACTCATTCAATTTTGATTGAATTTCTTCGCAATCCTCCCACTTGTTCTATATTTCTTTCGTTGCTCGGAGACGAGCAACACTTTAAGTTTGGGGGGGTTGATTAGTGTGAAAATTGCTTGAAATTCATGTGTTTATTTTGCATAATTTTGAGGATTTTGTTGCATTATTCATACTAAATTGACTAATTGCACTTGAAATGAGAAAGATATGTGTTTTGCTATTTTTTAGGTAAATTGAACTTATTTGGAAGCAAAATACGTGTCTGAGAATTCATGAAGTCAAGAAGATAATTGCACCATTGGATGCGTCTCGAAAAAATGAGTGGAATGAAAAAAAGAATCAAGTCAATCGGAGGTCGGAAGCTCAAGATATGATCGAAACAAGAAAGTGTGAAACTGTAACAGATTCCACTCGGGCAGCCGAGTCAACCCACTCGGTTGACCGAGTGAAATCTGCTTCCAGGTCAGTTTCTGGACTTCCAACTCACTCGGTTGGCCGAGTCAAACCACTCGGTTGACCGAGTCAACTTGCTGATGCGCGAAAATTCGAGAATTTTAAAGGATTTCAAGGGCCTAAGTGCAAATTTCGTCTCCAACACTCTTCCAAGCTATAAATAGCTCCCCAATCACATTGTTTTAGGGGTTTTTTGGCCTCACTTCTACACACTCAAGCCCTAGTTCATTTTCCTCCAACATGTGAGAAATAGAGGAGCAATTACCTTAGGTTTGAGGAGTTATCTCCTCAAACACACTCTTCATTTTTATGCTTTCTTAGTTTAGAATCATTTAGGTATTTTATTTTCATGTAAGAATGGAGAAATTACAAGACTCTCAAGGTGATATTTTTCTTTTATTTAAGCTTTGTTTGATAAATTTCTTGTTTATTTCTATTTATTATGGTGTTTTAGCCATGGGTGTTTCCTCAAACACCATGGGCTAAGCTTTTTATGTTTTGGGTGTTTGAAACATGTGAATATTGAATGTGTGAATTGTTTAAGCTTTGATTATTGTTGATATTTGGATTATTGCTTCCCTTATTGGGTTTTATTGGTGCTTTGTGTATTAACTTCTATTAATCCGTATTTTGAGGCATGTTTAGCGTAGACGAGAGTTACATGAACATGTTTATATTTATGGTGTGAGTTGTTGGTATACAAATGCGTTTATTATACTTTTAATTCGTCGAGAGAGAGTTAATCGTATTAGAACTCCCATTAGGAGACATTAATTACTTGAATGGTTATTTGGGTAGTTGGTGAGGATTAGGAAGAGGTCTTATTACCGGGTTTGGGAACACCTTAGACGTAAGGCTATAGTACCCGAAGGGAAACGATTTTCATCCTAGCATCTTGATGCTCTTAGCAAGTCTAAATTGAAGCATAAAAACGGTATAAACAATCCCACTCGATTTCACTAGGTAGATAACACCCGAAGCATTCTTACACTTGCACTTCTTCGAATTTCATTCGTAGTTGTTATTTGTTTTTAATTGTCATTTCCTTGTTTTCGTGATTAGTAGTTAATTTACTTACTAGCATTGAGTTTAGCTTAATTTATTATCTTTCGATTGTCTCTTAGTTTTAGTTCAAATTGATCCCGAAACCGTAGCTACATTAGTATGACGACATATAACTCTAGGGATCCATTACACTAGCCCACCTCCCGTGGTTCGATACTACTTGGTCGAAATACTTACGTGTATACTACTACGATCCCTTATGCTTGAGGGGAAGTAGTTAGTCAAAATATATAGACTAAAATTCGTTCAAGTCAATGGCGCCGCTGCCGGGGAGGTGACGTAGTGCTATAAGTGGGACTTAGAGTTAGTTGAGTACTTGTGTTAGCTACATTACTTGTTTTATTTTGTTTTCTTTTTATTTTGAGAATTTTGATACTTTGATATTTTGTAGGTGTGAACTTCATCGATTAGATGGATGGATATAATCAACACCCGTGGAATCATTGTTATGATCCACATGGTATGATTTATCCTCCACAACATGTAGATATGGGATACGATAATTGGAGGAACTTTGATTATAACTATCATATACAACAAGTTCCCTCCTATTACCAAGATTGGAGTAACAATGATGCATCCACTTTTCAAGAGATAGCCCCGGTCTACATGGATATGCATTATGATCAAGAAAGTGATCCACGAGATGGATTTGAATTCCATGGAGCTCCGGAAGAAAATTATTACGATAATGAGAGAAGCTTTGAGTACGATTACCAAATACAACAAGCTTCCTCTCATTATCAAGAGTGGGGAAGCAATGAATATTGGCCACCAAATGATGAAGAGAAGCACAAAATAGAAGATGTCATGGCAAGGATGGAAGATATGTTGAAAAGGACGATAGAGCAACAAGAAAAGCAAATAGAGGAACAAGCTAAGACAAATGACCAACATGCAAGGGGACTCAAATCACTTGAGTGTGTAATTGGGCAACTTGCCACGGTCATTGGGGAGTTGACCATCGTCATTAAAGAACTACAAGAAGTGGAGGACCCAATTGAGGATGAAATTGAAGATGCCAAACTTTTTGACAAAAGAGATAAAGAGGAATGTCCCTTGATGGACACGAGCAAAAATGAACAAGAAGATCTAGAAGCATCGGAATACGATTTGAAGAGTGAAATGAGCATTTCTAAACTTTTAAACTCTTCAATTTACTCTTTAATTGATATTGATGCTTCTATTGATTTTATTTTGCCTCTTGATCGCTTTGACCCAAGAAAAGAAGTTGAGAAAAGCTTGAGCATCCATAAGGAAAAAAGAAATGAATGGGCAATAATGATGGTGAAAAAGCAAGAGGATCATCCATTGAGAAAAATATGCAAGAATGAGTCTACAATTCATGAGAGCCTCCTTGATTTTGAGGCCAAAAGATCGAAATACAATGGGAAGGAGGCTCGATATCCATGGCCTTTCCGATGAGTTCTTTTATTTCCGTCCGGCTTGAAGACGTTAAACTTAGCGCTAAATGGGAGGCAACCCATTCTTTATTGCTTTCTTTTATTTTTAGATTTGTAGCTTGTTTGATCTTTTGTTTAGTTTTTGTTTTGTAGGTTGAGTGTTGTATTGGTGGTCAAGGATGAGAGATATGCATGGTGGCGCTCAAGGGTAATGGTGCTTTGGTGCTAAAGGTCCAAGGGACAATTGGTGACGATAGCTTGCTTCTTTGGTGAGCTTTGTTGATGGTAAAATTCTAAGGTAACACATTCATTCCCAAACTTTGCATTCAACTATATAGTTTCATTTAAGTTTGGGGGGATTTCGTGTGTTAACCTTCATTTTTATTGCACCATTTGTCCTACTATATTGTGTAACTTTGTTGGATGAGATTTATTGTGGATTGTTGGTGTTTGATGCTTAATTGGTGGTGATTATTGATTTTTTTTTTTTTTAGTTTGGTTGAGCTAGTTGGTATTGATTGATGCTTGCTTGTTCACTTGATTATGTGAAGATTGTGCTTGATTTGGTGCTCTCAATTCATGATTAGACAAGCTTGTGAGCTTTAGAGCCTTTAGACTTTTATATCTTATGGTCTATTTTTCTTCATGTGAGTATCATTCATACTTGTGTACTCTAGAACTTGCCAATTGTCTTGTTTGAGGTTACTTTTTGTGTGAGATCTTTGAAAGTGATATAAGGCCATCTTTGTTTTGAATAGTCACTTGACCAAATTTTCCATACCAAATGAAATTTCTCCGTAGTTAGCCACTTTGAGCCTATTGATCCATTTTCTTTGGCAACCTACAAATTTAGCCTATTTGTCCATCTTGTATGAGCCTAAATTTTCCTATGAACTAGTGGAGCTTGAAAGTTGACAAATGTGGTTGAATTGAGGTGTAATGTGAATTTGGTGGATTTGTTTGGTTGAAAAGTGAAAAGATTGAAAAAAAAAAAAAAAAAAGAGAAAAGATGAATTGTGAGTTGTGAGTTATACATGAAAAAGATTGAGTTGATGAAAAAAAGAAAAACATTGAAAAAGAAAACTCTCTTGTGTACAAACATTTGGTAAAACTTCAAATTCAAAAGTGTTGATTGGTTGGTGGTGAAGATTTTGCTTTAAAAGAAAGGAGCTAGTGAATTGAGTGGATGGAGAAATTTGAGTTGCAACTTGATCAATTGTAACTTTACTCTTGAGTTTTAGAGATGTTCGACGAGACGTCTTTACTTCTCGCTCCACTAGTTTATGAGTCACTTTATCTAAATTCTTCCTACCTTAACCAAAGAGCCTACATTACAACCAAATGTGAAGTCCTTATTGATTCTTTGATTGAACACTTTCATGTGGTGGACAACTTAGACATTTGGCAAGCATATGGAGTGCACTTGTGTGATTTGATGTTGAGAGCATACATTTCCTTGATATACACTTTGAGTGATGAGAGATACACTTACTTGTGAGGAAATTGTGAATTGAGCACTTAATCTTGCATTGATTTGAGCATAACTTGTGAACTTGTTTGTGGATTTTTGTACCTCTTGGCTTGACTAGATTGAGGAAAGTTGACAATCACTCATTCAATTTTGATTGAATTTCTTCGCAATCCTCCCACTTGTTCTATATTTCTTTCGTTGCTCGGGGACGAGCAACACTTTAAGTTTGGGGGGGTTGATTAGTGTGAAAATTGCTTGAAATTCATGTGTTTATTTTGCATAATTTTGAGGATTTTGTTGCATTATTCATACTAAATTGACTAATTGCACTTGAAATGAGAAAGGTATGTGTTTTGCTATTTTTTAGGTAAATTGAACTTATTTGGAAGCAAAATACGTGTCTGAGAATTCATGAAGTCAAAAAGATAATTGCACCATTGGATGCGTCTCGAAAAAATGAGTGGAATGAAAAAAAGAATCAAGTCAATCGGAGGTCGGAAGCTCAAGATATGATCGAAACAAGAAAGTGTGAAACTGTAACAGATTCCACTCGGGCAGCCGAGTCAACCCACTCGGTTGACCGAGTGAAATCTGCTTCCAGGTCAGTTTCTGGACTTCCAACTCACTCGGTTGGCCGAGTCAAACCACTCGGTTGACCGAGTCAACTTGCTGATGCGCGAAAATTCGAGAATTTTAAAGGATTTCAAGGGCCTAAGTGCAAATTTCGTCTCCAACACTCTTCCAAGCTATAAATAGCTCCCCAATCACATTGTTTTAGGGGTTTTTTGGCCTCACTTCTACACACTCAAGCCCTAGTTCATTTTCCTCCAACATGTGAGAAATAGAGGAGCAATTACCTTAGGTTTGAGGAGTTATCTCCTCAAACACACTCTTCATTTTTATGCTTTCTTAGTTTAGAATCATTTAGGTATTTTATTTTCATGTAAGAATGGAGAAATTACAAGACTCTCAAGGTGATATTTTTCTTTTATTTAAGCTTTGTTTGATAAATTTCTTGTTTATTTCTATTTATTATGGTGTTTTAGCCATGGGTGTTTCCTCAAACACCATGGGCTAAGCTTTTTATGTTTTGGGTGTTTGAAACATGTGAATATTGAATGTGTGAATTGTTTAAGCTTTGATTATTGTTGATATTTGGATTATTGCTTCCCTTATTGGGTTTTATTGGTGCTTTGTGTATTAACTTCTATTAATCCGTATTTTGAGGCATGTTTAGCGTAGACGAGAGTTACATGAACATGTTTATATTTATGGTGTGAGTTGTTGGTATACAAATGCGTTTATTATACTTTTAATTCGTCGAGAGAGAGTTAATCGTATTAGAACTCCCATTAGGAGACATTAATTACTTGAATGGTTATTTGGGTAGTTGGTGAGGATTAGGAAGAGGTCTTATTACCGGGTTTGGGAACACCTTAGACGTAAGGCTATAGTACCCGAAGGGAAACGATTTTCATCCTAGCATCTTGATGCTCTTAGCAAGTCTAAATTGAAGCATAAAAACGGTATAAACAATCCCACTCGATTTCACTAGGTAGATAACACCCGAAGCATTCTTACACTTGCACTTCTTCGAATTTCATTCGTAGTTGTTATTTGTTTTTAATTGTCATTTCCTTGTTTTCGTGATTAGTAGTTAATTTACTTACTAGCATTGAGTTTAGCTTAATTTATTATCTTTCGATTGTCTCTTAGTTTTAGTTCAAATTGATCCCGAAACCGTAGCTACATTGGTATGACGACATATAACTCTAGGGATCCATTACACTAGCCCACCTCCCGTGGTTCGATACTACTTGGTCGAAATACTTACGTGTATACTACTACGATCCCTTATGCTTGAGGGGAAGTAGTTAGTCAAAATATATAGACTAAAATTCGTTCAAGTCAGTAGGTACCTTAATTAGGCCTAGAAAATTAGTGTAGAGACTTTTCTATAAGACTATTTCATATACTAAAGTCATTTCTCATTGTATAAAATTAAGAAATATATATATTTTTTTACACATTTACCCTCATTAATTTTTCTATATTTTTCCTTTTCTTTTACCATCATCGGATCCTCTTTTCCACTTTTCATTTGACCTTTTTATTTTTAAAAAATAGATATTAATAGGAGTAGTTCGAAAAAATCATTAATAAAAATGGAAAAAGTGATAAATTTTTTAAAACAAAATTTAAGATCAAATACAACAAACTTTATGAAACGGAGGGAGTATGAAATAATGTTTCATTCAAGTATTTGGGCCATACACTTTTTTAAAACATACTCCATATCACAAATAAGTAACATTTTGACATCATATGCTTATACTCTATTAATGACGTTTTAGTCTTTTGTACAATTTCTCTCAATTTTACTCTCATTTTAACTTTAATTGAAAAATATTTATTAATTATGAGATCTCTTTCATTCTACTTTTTCTCATATGATAAGTCTCCTCTTCGTTTAAACTTGTCAATATATGAAGATGTTAAATTTGGTGAATTAAACGAATGAACTTCATATATCTCGAGTGAATCCAAAAAGAGGGCACAAGGTGTGTATATATACACGGTTATGTGCTAACCGGCTAACAAACTAGGGAGTATCTAAACTAATTATCTAAAATATATAAAACATATCTTCTAATATATAAAACGTTATTTCCTAACATAAAAACGTATCTTCTAATATGCCTCCTCAAGTTGGAATGTGAAGATCTCGAACACCCAACTTGCCACGGAGATAGCAAAAACGATCAGAGCCAAGTGCCTTGGTGAATATATCGGCGACTTGGTGTTCGGTGGAAATGACGCAAGGACGAATGACACCATTGGTAACTAATTCTCGAACAAAATAGCAATCCATCTCCACATGCTTCGTTCGCTCATGAAAAACGGGGTTCATGGCAATGTGTCGTGCCGCCTGGTAGTCGCAAAAAAGGGGAGTGGTGCCTGAAATGTGCACATCAAGGTCCGTCAATAGCCATCGGAGCCAAACAACTTCGCATACCGTCGTTGCCATTGCTCGATACTATGCCTCGGCTGATGAACGCGACACCACTGCTTGCTTTTTGGTGCGCCACGAGATAGGAGAGCCGGCGATGGTGATGAGGTAGCCTGTAGATGAACGTCGCGTGATATGGCAGCCGGCCCAATCCGCGTCGCAGTAGGCGACCAAGTCAAAACCGCCCGTCGCACTCAGAAGGATGCCTTGCTCCGGGGTCTGCTTGATGTATCGAAGAATGCGATGCACAACAGTAAGGTGCGTTTATCGCGGACGCTGGAGAAACTGGCTGAGCTATCCAACCGCGTACACAATGTCCGGACGAGTTACGGTAAGGTATAGTAGGCGACCAACAATTCTACGGTATTGAGTGGCGTCTACAAGTGGACTATCATCGTCGATCTGCAACTTCAAGTTTTGTTCCATGGGGAACGAACTCGGGCGTCCTCCTTGAAGCCCGCTGTCTTCTAAAATATCCAACGCATATTTGCGTTGACTTAACACGAACCCCTTGGGTGATCGAGCAAATTCGATGCCGAGGAAATATTTCAGCTTTCCCAAATCCTTGATGATGAAACGTTCATCCAAATGACTTTTGACGAGGGGAATCTGGGCGGAATTATTCCCTACCAATAGGACGTCGTCCACGTAAATCAAGGCCGAGACATAAGTGTCACCGTCTCGCAGCACGAATAGTGAATAGTCGGCTCGGGACTGCTGAAATCCGATTGCAACAAGCGCCTCAGTGAACTTTTCATGCCAACTACGTGATGCTTGGCGGAGACCATAGAGGGATCGTTGAAGCTTGCATACTCGTTTGTCCCCTTCCTTAGCAAAACCTTGTGGGACGTTCATGTATACCTCCTCGTGTAAATCTCCATGAAGAAAGACATTGTTGACGTCCAATTGATGGACTTCCCAGTTATGTTTGGCCGCGACGACCAATATGCATCGTACGGTGACGAGCTTTGCGACAAACGTAAAAGTCTCGTGGAAATCGATGCCCTCTATCTGGGTGAACCCTTTTGCGACCAATCGAGCCTTATATCACTCTACTTCGCCATCAGGTTTGTATTTAATTTTGAACACCCACTTCAAACCAACAACCCTTTTTCCGGGTGGTAAATCAGTCAATTTCCATGTCCTGTTTTTTTCCAAGGCCTGAATTTCTTATCTCATCATTTCACGCCACAGTGGGTTTTTAATGGCCTGCGTGAAGTGTTTTGGTTCATCCCGCGAGGTGATCGCCACCAAGTACGCTTTGTGTTTGGAAGAAAATCTATTATAGCTAACAAAATTTGAGAGTGGGTATACGACCGAATTCGCGTTTGTCTGCGAATGGTCCACAGATGGGGGCAAGGTTGTTATAAATTCCGCAAGGCGCTTTGGTTGTCGCTTAATTCTGGCTCCATTGCGCTGGGCAGGGGCGTCTTGGTGTATTGACTCGGTGGCATTGGGGGGTGTCTCGCTGGGATTGACGACAGCAGGGACGGGGTCTTGGTTGTCGCTGTCAAGATCGATGGTTGTCCGTGTGGTATGCGTGTCCGCAGCCTCACTTGTGATGCGAGGGGTTTGGCGGACAAAAGGGCGCGGCGGAAGAGCTGGATTGTTGAGACGGACGGGCCTATCTTGAATGCGATTGTGCGCATGAGCGATAGCTTGATCAAATTCTAATTCCCCACTACCTTGAAATGGAAATATGTCCTCAAAAAATGTGACGTCGCGAGAACTGTAGAATTTGTGTGTTTGTAAATCAAATACTCGATAAGCCTTTTGCCCACTTGGATAGCCTACGAATACACAAGCGCTGCCACGTTCACTGAATTTGTCTTTGCGACGATTCTCATGAGCATAGACCAAACAACCAAAGACACGAAGGTGATCATAAGTAGGTTCTCTTTTAAAAAGGATTTCAAAAGGCGTTTTCTGGGAGGTGATTGTCGATGGAAGGCGGTTTATGATATAGACGGCAGTGAGTATGCATTCACCCCAAAACTCAATAGGCAAACTGGCTTCGAAACGCAGTGCACGAGCAACCTCTAAGATGTGCCTATGTTTTCTTTCTACAACTCCATTTTGTTGTGGTGTGTTTGTGCATGAGCTTTCAATTAATATCCCATTATCACCGTAATACTTGAGTAGGGAAGATGAACGAAACTCTACCCCATTGTCTGATCGTACGCGTTTAATTTGAGATGAAACTGTGTTTGGGTCATGTTGCAAAACTGTATTAATAGGTGGGCCACATCCGATTTGTGGCGACAAAGAAACACCCAAACTCCACGGCTGAAATCGTCAACTATCGACAAAAAATATTTAGCACCAGAAAACGTATCACATTTATAGGGTCCCCAAATATCACAATGAATGAGTTCAAAACACTCAGCAGTGGTGCTAGTGCTCGTATGAAAAGGAAGACGGGTTTGTTTAGCCCGGAAACAAGAATCACAAAAGACAGTGTTTTCTCTAGATTTATGAAAAAAATTGATATGTCGCAACTTTTCATCAGAAGCGTGCCCTAATCGTCGATGCCATAATCCGGAGCCTCCAACAGCAGCCAATGCTCTTTTATGTGTCGGCTCCATGTAATAAAGGCCATCGTGGTATTTACCTAGTCCAATCAGCGTCTTCAAGCGTGAGTCCTGTATGGTGCAAAAATCCGCAAAAAAGGTGAATGTACAATTTAAATCTTTTGTGAGTCGGCTAACGAAAATTAGGTTGCAATGGAATGATGGGACATGCAATACACGTCTAAGATGCACCCCATTATTCAGTTTGGCCCTTCCAATTGAGCGCACGGGAATAACTTTCCCATTTGGGATTTTTACGGGTGATTCTGCATGGTCTGTGATGATATTCGTCAATAGATATTCATTGCAGGTTATGTGTTCCGTCGCACCTGTATCAATGATCCAAGAGGTACGAAAGATATCCTTCATACCTGCCATATGTACCGCGGATCCAGAAGCAGTAGAGCCCTCACGTTCAGTCCGAATAAACTCCGTAAGGCGCTGGAATTGTTCAGCATTTAACCCTGGAACAGGACTGTGATCAGCGTCAACGTGTGCAGCCCGTGGTGTATCCGTGCGTCTCGAGCTGTCCTTTGTCGACGGTCGCCCATCTCGCCCACTGCTCTTTCCGTCTTGCCCTCGTCTATTCCAGTTGGGTGGGTAACCGACTCTCTCGAAACAAGTTTCATACGTGTGGTTAGTCTTACCACAGTGGCTGCAATATCGCCCGTCAACAGCTCTCGGCTTGCGATTTGGATCGGTGTTCCTGCCCGAATATGGGGTTTTCTTGGACTGCAATTGGAAGGCCGATGTCTCTCCGGATGGTTTTCTTGCAATAGAGATCGTCCTGTGTTGCTCGTCCTCCGAGACCAAGTGGTACGCAGTACTTAACGAGGGGATTGGTCGCGTACTTAGAATCTGCGTACGAATGGGGTTATGAACATCATTGAGCCCCATCAAGAAATCATATAACCGATCTCTATCTGTCCGTTGCAGCAACTGCTTCGCCAGGTCGCACTTGCAACCGCCGCATGTGCAGCCTCCATAGGAACACACGAGGGTCGGCGACACAGAACTAGCTTCGTCCCAAATTCTCCTCAGCCTGCTGTAATAAGCGGAAACGGTCTCGTCGTTTTGACGAATCATCCCGAGTGAACATCGTAATTCATAGGCTCGAGGTGCGCTCTCCTTGCCAAAACGCTCCTCAAGATCGATCCAAATTTCGCGGGCTGTCCTGAACTTCACGCTTTGTCGAATTTCAGGCTCCATGCTGTTCAGTAACCAGCCTCTTACCATGGCGTTAGCACGTTTCCAATACGGTAAGTATGGATCGTCGGCTGGAGGCATCACGATCTCGCCATCAACGAACCCAATCTTGTTTTTGGCATACAGTGCGTTGGTCATATCATCTAACCAGTCGCCGTAGTTTCCGTCTCTAAGGGGTGCCCCCACAAACGCATCGCCAGGTTTATCTGATGCGTGGAGATAATAGGGAGACATGGGATCAATCATGACAGGCGCCTTCAAGCCGCTGCCGGTCCCAATAGATTTGTCGTCGGTCTTTTCATCGGCCATGGCCTTGCTTCTTCACGCAAGAGTTTCAAGAGAAAAGAAAAAACACGATCGAAAGAATATCGATCTCGGAAGTTTTACCAGAAAAGCTCCCGCTCTGGTACCATGTTAAATTTGGTGAATTAAACAAATGAATTTCATATATCTCGCGTGAATCCAAAAAGGGAGCACAAGGTGTGTATATATACACGGTTATGTGCTAACCGACTAACAAACTAGGGAGTATCTAAACTAATTATCTAAAATATATAAAACGTATCTTCTAATATATAAAACGTTATTTCCTAACGTATCTTCTAATAGAAGATAAAATATTTATAGGAAGATAAAATTATGAAGATAAAACGTTTTGGTATATCTTATTTTTGTTAATTATTGATAAATTTGTCAATATTTTTTTTTTCAATTTCATCCAAAAAATTTAAATGTCACTTATTTTTGAACGGATTGAATAATTAGGTGGGAGCCCCATATATAAAATTATGCGTCATATAATATAAATAAACGATATCCGTCCCATACAATTTTTGTCCACAATCTAACTTTATATTGCAACGATAGTTACGATAATATATAGTTTTGGTATATAATTAGATTAAAATATGCACCAACATATTACTAATACATTATTATTTTTCCGCGCGCAGCTTCACCGAAATTTAATTAATTGAGATAGTATTACGTGAATATGCTTTATCATACACCACTAATACTATTATTTGTATAGTAGTGTATAATAAACGAGATTCACATTATATTTCGTCTCTAATTAATCAAACATATCTCTGCGTTACATTTGGCGACGGAGTTGCCACGGAAGCAACACGGTTTCCACGTTCGGATCGGCTGTTCTCAGCGAACTTAAGACTTTTCTCATGCATACCCTTCTGCTTCTCTTCCTCATTATACTCGGACGAGTAATAATTCTCTTCCACGACGCCTTTCGTGGGCGGCAGAAACATGCTCCCCCACTGCGGAAAATGCACCACCGTCACCGGAAGAGTGCACGCCATTATCATGATCCCCATATACATCAGCCCCGTTGCAGTCGAGTATCTCGAACTCGTGAAGAACAGGAGCTGAGTCAACCCGGACCCGAAGTTGCCCCCGGCGCCCGCCATGCCGGAGATGACGCCCAACGAGCGGCGGGAGATGAACGGGATGATGCCGAAGGTGGCGCCGCAGGCTGCCTGAGCTCCGATGGAGAAGATGATCATGAATGTGACGGCGAGGGGGAGTGAGTTGGCTCGTCCGAGTAGAAGGCAAAAGGCTCCGCCTAGGGTTTGGAGGATCCAGAGGGTCCAGAGACGACCGCGCATTCCGAATCGGCGCGCGGAGTAGTCGGAGGCGAAGCCACCGAAGGGACGGGCGAGGAGGTTCGCCATGCCGAATGTGGCTGCTATTGTTCCGGCCGTGTGAAGCTTTAAATCAAACCTGTTCAATTGTTCCCACACAAAGTTGAAAATAAAATTTTGTTAGGTATTTTTAAAGTTGAAAATAAAAAGGCAACACACATATGCAATATTAATGTACTGAAAAAATGTGTTATATGAACACTTTTTGTGTTACTATATAATTAACCATATACATGTTATTATATAAAATAAGTATGCGACTATAACTATGTAGTAAATCCAGCTGGGGCCAATTTCAATCTTAGGTCATCCAATTCTAGTACACGGCGACATAAGTGTGAATTTCGATAAAAACAAAAAAAGATTAAAATTGGATAAAAATGATTAAAAGTTCTACACCATATGACTATTATTGATAAAGTAGAAAGACGTAGAATTTATATTGGACCCACTCTACAAGACAGAGTTAAATTGATGGAGTGTATTTAACTCTTATGAGGTGTGTTTACAATTGTGAATTCGTGGCACATTTCAAACCTTTTATTTATTTAACATGGTTGTAGATATTAGGAAATTAATAATTACAAGAATTAATCTTCCACTCCTCTCTATCAATTTAAACTTTTAGATGAGCTAGCTAGACGAAATTCTTTTAATATTATTTATAATTATTATTCAGTAGTATGTACTACAGAGTACTTATTAATTTTGTGATTAAGTATTATACTTAAATACGTACTACCCCCTTCATCCCAAAATTTTATGCACACTTTGATCGGCACAAAGATTAAAAAAATGGAATAAAGTGATGTGTAAGGTAAAATAAAGAAGGGGTATTATTAGTAATTTATTGATCAAAGTAAGGGAGATTTGACTAAAGGGATGAGAAGGTAAAATAAAGGAGGGGTATTATTAGTAAAAATTATGTGAGTTTATTTCTTTTTTTGGAGTGTGCAAAAAATGTTGGAACGCCCGTTAAGAAAAGTGTGCATAAAATTCTGGAACAGAGGGAGTATTAAGTAGAGTAATGTTTATTTGTGATGTTTTTTCTACTACAAAGTAAGAGAGAGACCTGTCGTAGAAGTACTCAGCAATGACATTATCGGTTGACAATTCAACACCCATGGAGTAGCCGTATAAGAGGACAAAGATCCATGTTCGGTAATTTGTCACTGCATTCCACAAAACCTGAATATACACGCATGTAAGAAAAAAGAAGAATCGGTCAATTTAAATATATAATTAGCTACTCCAATCAAATTAAGATTCATATTCAATTATTTCTGATTATTAGTACATCAAATTAAATACATGCTGTGAATTTCTTATGAAATTTACCATTTACATAAATCACTGTACTTTTTAATATATACAATTATTTTATGTATGGTACAATATGTAATTACCTTGCCAAATTTGTCGGTGGCAACAACTCCCTTCTTTTGAAGTGCACCAAGATTTCCATCGGGCAAATCTTGTCCCAAAGTCATGACCAAAATGCCCATTATAACATGTAACCACCCGGGTATGAAAAAGGCAATCCGCCAGGCGGTGAAGGGAGTGGAGCCACAACGTTTGATAATGTCGTACAATAACGGCATTATCAATTGTGTGGCTCCGCCCCCCATGTTACCCCACCCGGCCGCGGTCCCATTGACCACGCCAATAATCTTACTATTGAACATTGTACTCATCCAGTACTGACACGACACGAACGTCGCAAGCGAAAATCCAATCATGAACCGCACCGCCACGTACCCGCTCGCCGACGAAACAAACGACATGCAAAACACCGTTGGAGCCGACAACATGACGAGGAACGCGCACCCGTATCGCGGGCCCAAAAGGTCGCAGACGGCCCCCATCACGAGACGGGAGAATATGCTCCCGGAGACGGAGGCCACCCCCGCGTTCCCGATATCGGCCCTCGTGAGGTCCAAATTGTCGCGAATGATCGGGACGAGGGGGGCGGCGGCGAAAGTGGAGACGAAACAAGTGAAGAAGGAAATCCAAGAGAGGTGGAAAGTTCTCATGTGAGGGTTGGCAAAAGAGAAGAGTTTGAACTTCTTAGCCTTGTGCTCCGAGTCGACCGGTAAGTCGAACTTAGCGGTCGGATCGGAGGGGACCATCGGAGATGCGACGGAGAATGCAAGGACGGGCTCCCGCCCCGTGACACCATGCATGGAACTCCCCGGAGACCCTTCCATTAAATTAATTGTTAAGGATACTATATAATTTGATATATGTTTGATTATATATGAATTGAATCTTAGATTTGATTCAAGTTTATATAGTGTATAATTAATCAAAGGAAGCGTTGACAATTAAATAAATTTTATGAATGAGCTTGTGGAGTTTCCCAACGGGTAGGGAATCCGATTAGCCACATGAATTCTAATTCTATTTACCCTATTGAATATACCAAAGGATCAAAGTTCCTTTCAAAGGGCCCTACACCAGATTCTTGGAATATGCAAACTCATGAATATTTTAATTTTTCAAACCTAATTACAGCTGCATCGAATTAATACTCCCTTCATCCCACAAAGATAGCTTCATTTGACTTTACACACAGATTAAGAAAAATCAATAAATGTAGTCAAATTTAGCTAATGTGTCAATTTTGTCCTTGAAATCACATTCTTTAAAATCTGCTTAAACCTTAATTACTTTTATTAATTAGGGGTAAAATTGACAATAAAACATTTAATACTAAAGTAAAAGAGAAAATTGAGCTATATAATTTGAGACATTCAAAAAAAGAATATGGAGCTATCTTTGTGAGAGGGAGGGAGGGAGTAGCTACACATAATTAATGTTCTAGTTTGTTGTTACATAATTAATTAGTTTCTCCATCCTATTTTTTATTTTTCAGTGCATGATGAATTTAAAAAAATTTATGTCTCATCTAAAAATTTGAATTTGAACTGATAAAAAAAATATAAAATTCATTTATATTAATTCCTACCGATACACAATAATCGTACTGTTTCATTGTACGAGAGGATTAATTAATTTGTAGTGAAAATAATACTCCAACATGGTAGTTCTTACAGCTGTTTGCTTGTAAACAATTAGTGAGAATAATTCATTTGATTAAATTCGTATATATATATTAATTGTAGTAGTAATGAACATTAATTAGTAATGCTTTAATAACTAATATTTGTGGTTCTATCCTAATAATTTTGGACTAGTCTTTTTGTGAAATATTGCATATATGCATTTCAGTCATTCATACTCATATTCTTTATAAATACACTCAGTGACAGATCAACCCACATTTTTTATAAATACACCCACTGACAGTTCAATTCACACCCATATTTTTTTATAAATACACCCACTAGCAAAAATATTTTTTATAAATACACCCACTAGCAGAAATTGTACTTAGTCATCTTCTCCGAGCAGTTTTCGACCACCCGAGGCCACGGCCGAAAGCTGCAATTTACGACGGCCTTAATCTTTAAATATTTTATATTTCTTTAAATATTCTTTAATTATTAGTATGGATCGATGTTATTTTATATTACTACATACAATAATATATGTTACTATATATTATAATGTGAGTTACTTAATCAATAAAAATTCTAGAAAAAAATACTACATAAAAGAATCAGTATTACTATATAAAAAACTATATGTTACTACATAATTCAGTTTGAATTACTACATTAAATATGCGTTTGTTACTATATGTAACTTTATCAAATGATTTGCATTACAACATGGTTATTGTGTTACTACGTATTATAATGTGAGTTACTACATTAATAAAAACACTAGAAAAAAACGGGTTACTAAATAAAAGAATTTGTATTATTATATAAAATAGTTTGTGTTATTACTACATAAAATAATGTGTGTTACTACATATTACGATTTGAATTACTACATTTAATATCCCGCGTTGGGCAATAAAATAAAAGATAAAAAAATCACAGAAATTGACAAAATAAACGGGTTAAATGTTTTTGTCAAAATTAGAATACAAGCAGGCCATTTGACAAATAAATTAAGAATTAACCCAAATGAATTAATGGTGGTTCAATAATATATATTTTCAGTCCATTGACTTAATAAGTCAATATTTTCAGCCCAATTGACTTAATTAGTCAATACGAGAATGATATAATGTCCACAGGTGGACATAAATTTTATGCCCACCGCTTACGTGGCAATGCCACATAATATATTTTTTATTCCATATTTTTTGATTATTCCTATTTTACATCATAAATCTTATCTTTCCATATAAATAGGATTAAAAAAAATTCATACCTAAAAAAATACATGATTTTTAAAATAAATAAATTTATAAAAATAATAATAATACATGATTTATAAAATAAACAACTTTAAATAAATCATTTTATCATAATAATTTTCTACTGTTATGCTTAAATAATTTAATTTTGTGAAAAAAATGTTTAATACTCCAATACATAATTTATTTACGGAAGATGTTTCAATATAATTTATATTGCAAACTTATTCATTTAAAAAAATATACTCTAATCTAAAGTTTTTTAAAAATAAATTTGGAAATACTTTTGGAATGGTTATCATTTTTTAAAAATATTTTTTAGTTTTTCAAAACAACTTTTAATTTTTTTAATAATAATTATTGTATTTAATTATTAATAATATTCAAAATAACTTTAAAATTGATTTAATATAATATTTACTAAACATCGATTAATTTTTTGGAATATAATTTGTGTTTATATTTTTTTTAATCCTATTTACATGGAAAGATAAGATTTATGATGTAAAATAGAAATATTCTAAAAATATGGAATAAAATATACTCCCTCCGTTCCACAATAACTTTCACACTTTCCTTTTTAGGACGTCCCACAATAACTTTCACACCCTTAAAATGAAAAATTCTTTATAAACTCCACCCTCACAATATCCTCAATTTTACACAAATGTCATTACTTTTTCTCCACACATACACAAAAGTCAACTCATTTATTTTACTTTATACATAAAAGTTTACAAAATTACCCCTCAAAACTCCACTCATTATTACACTTTTTTAATATTTGTGCCCATCTAACTATGCAAATTAAATTAATATGGGAGGAGGGAGTATATTATGTGGCATTGCCATGTGGTGGACATAAAATTTGTGTCCACTGGTGGTCATTATATCATTTTCGTTAGTCAATATTGCATGTATGCAATATAAATTTTTGTGAATAATTTTCAAAAGCAAGAACAAAAAGATAGTAAATGAAAGACGTCACTGAATGAATTTTACCTTAACAAGGTAGATACTAAAAAATCAGACACAACAAAAAAGTCATTTTGCAGACATATAAAGTTGCAAGTTAGTCTTCACCCATTAATTCAATTGATGTGATTAATAAGTTGTCTTTTACTATTAGACAAAAATTCAATACTGGCCAACTTGCAAGTCAGTTGGAAAATTCAATGTTATTCCTCCTTTCACACTGGAAAAAATAAATATAATGAATGCGTATATGTTACTTCATATAATTAATAAAATTATTATTATAGTAATTAATTTGTTCTTATGGAGTATATTAATCTACCGACATGGTTGAATATATGCAATTTCCTTCGTGTGTGTATATGTATGTTATGATCGACAATCCATTGTTGAATAATTGACTTACGAGTTTAAATTAAGAATAATGGTACTTAGGTGAATTAAAGTAGTGGCACAAACTTATTTACTTGGTGTGTGCTAAACTTTATCGAATAAAAAATATCATTTATTTATAAATAATGTAGATAAAGTGAAGAATAAAATAAATAAAGTAGATATAAGATAAAGTAAGTATAGTGGAGTTTTTTTTTTTTTTTTTAAATACACATTTTATGTGAATAATTCATTATAAAAAAAATGTATACTTCATTTGGACGAAGAATATAATATTTATATAATTTATAAGTATTTGTTGAGGTTGATCAGTTGATGTATTTAGAACTGAACATTCGGACTGGCTTGATAATTGATATCACTCGGGGGTGATGTATTATCGAGTATATTATTAAAATTCTTGCGGCTTAACTTTTTTTTTTTCAATAGTAAAACATAATACTCTCTTCATTTTAAAATGGTTATCATATTTATGTTTTGTATAGAATTAAATAACATATATTTTTTTTTAACACATTTATCTAGCAGTTATATTTCTCTTTCCTTTATTATTTTTTCCCTTTAATAAATTTTCATAATTCACTCTAAAATGTATCAAGACAAATAAAGAAAATGTAGGTAATGTTTCACTTTTCATGTTCCACATTTTGTTTCACTATATGAATGATTGACACGTATCATATTAAAAATAATCAATATTTTATAATATTAGGGGCGACACGTGTTAAAGATCCAGTAGGGTGGAACACCAATGAAATACGAAAAGTGGAACAGAGGAATCGAACCGGGGATATCAATGGTAAAAATTGTTAAAACGGACTCTTTGAAACGAGATTCAAGAAATAGGAGTACATTATATACCCTCCCCATGACTCAAACCCACCACCTTAGAACTAGATAGTGGTGCTCTAATCACTACCTCATCTAAAATGAGATTTAAGATAGAAAATGACAAACAATATGAAATGGAGTAGAAAAAAGAAAAAAATCTGGAGGGCAAAAGATGGAAATATAATAAATAATTCTAGCCAGATGTCCCCCTCTGCGATCTTAGAAAGTTGACTTAGTTTAAATTACTGGCCAACAACTTTGGAAAATTAGCTAATAAAGAAATTGGAATCATTGACTTCAGTATTATTATTATTGCAAAAATGCAAATTAATTCTATGTTCTATATATGTTAAATGCCTACAATTTTGTCCAAAAGTCATGCATCCTTAAATTCAAAGGAAAATTGGCCTCGTATAGTTGTCTGCTATCGTTTGGGATTTATCACGTCCCTTAGTTATAGGAAAATTCAAATTTTACCCCTAAATAATTTGGCTTCGATAGTTTTGCCATAATTAACCGTTAATAAAATCATTTATTTCATATTTTGTGTTTCATAATGTAGATGAATGCCATGTGAAGAGTAAAAAAAATCATCGATTAATTGTATACATCACGACATAGTTTTAGATTGAATAATCAATCACCGTTGATTTAATCACTATATTCCAATATATACAAAGAGTTTCACGATATTTACATAAACAATCATAAATTACATGAGCTATATATATACATCAAATAATATTCTCACAGATATGCATAATATTCAATCGCTATCATCCTTATCATGTAGCTTAGCTATATGTATTTTGCATGTTAATCCTCAATAACTGAAATGAAATAACCCATCTGCTGCTACTCAAATTTAGGCGAAACACTTCAAACTCAGACAATTATTTAAGTGTTTTTTGACGATATGTATAAACTAATTCCACACATTCACATCCATAACTTAGAAAAATATCTTATCCTAAATCTTGGTACTTCGTTCTTAGGGATACTCTGCATAGTTGAAAAACATAACATTCACCATAACCCTTTATAAAACATACTCACTCAGTCCCAAACTAAATGTATAGTAATAGTTTTTTTTTTTTTTTTTGACGGTAGAGTAATAGTTAGATATTGAGGTAGAGAGAGATAAAAAATATAAAAATATATAGAGGTATGAACGAGAAAAAATAAAGAAAGATAGAAAATAAAAAAGGTAGAGATAATAGAGTGTTGGGCAAAAAAAAAAAAAAGAAGAGTAACTTAGTCTAGAATGAAGATAGTGTATTATTGTGCACAAGTGTCTTATGCTGATACTGAAGTTTGATTCCTTATCGGACTAAATAAATAGAGAATGACTAGTGTAAAATATTGTAGGTGAAATATCTATTATTTAAGGGAAGATATCAAAATCTTGCAGGTCAATTGAGTCAGAATTTGGGTGCATGTTGTGAAATCAGATTTAACAAAAAATAGCGCAAAAATAATCTTGTTGATCAATAGGGTCATATGCACGTGTTAGTACATGAATAAAAAGGATTACTACACGAACAAAAGAGTGATACGAAATGAACTAGTAACACTGTATTGTTCATACAATACTAACACAATTTTTAGTAGTGTGAAGATAGGGTAGATACACCAAAAACAAAGATATAAAGAACAATATGAAAAAATAAATAGTGGCGGAAAACCTACGTCTCAAGAACACATGAAAATAGAAGAACCTAGACAATGAAATACACGGGGTAAAAAAAACTTAAAAGTGTAGGGAAGAAAAAAAAAGGAAAGAACAACATATTGAAGAACAATCTAAAAAATAGTTGAATTAGATAATCACAACACCATAGTCTCCTGATTTAGTTAACTGTGTTACTACATGAAAATGAAATTAGTTGAACAATGATAACACTCAATAATTCATGTGTTACTTCATTAGAGTTACTATAAGAATAAAATATTGTTACTATATAAATTAGCAATACACTTTTGTTCATATAGACAGTGTGAAGAATAGACCAGATGATGTGAAAAGATGATCTGCAGAACAAGGAAGGAAAAACTGAAACGGAGACGGAAGAGAAGGTGGGAAGAAACAAATTTGAATAGGAGAACAAGAATTAGAAGAAATCGTCATATGGTGAGACGATTTCAGGGTAAAACGGACAAAAAATTGAAAATGAAGTTTTAAGACTTTAGAAGGTATGAATATTAATTTGTCTCAAGCAAGAATTTGTACAAATAGATATAACCATCATTGAGATAGCAATGAAATCACACTAATAACCCTCAAATTTGAGGGGCAATAGTCCATGTTGAACAAGTAGTTGATGGTCGTGCAAAAACCAGGTCATAATTTGCACTACCCTTTCTGTAACAACTGGATATAACTAAAATTTCTAATTAAATTTTACAAATAATAGCAAAAATCCCTGAGATGTAGTTTAAATTACACTAAAATCCTCAAAAGTAGCAAAAACGAATACAGGAAGATTTTGCAGACAATCAGTTCAGAACAACAACATGATTCATAGCTTGTAGCAATTCTATCCTTGAGAATGTAGTCTATGGACAAACAAGTTTAACCGTAACAGTCTAAGAAAATGCACCTTTTTTTAATTACTAGCTTATCCTACAACAGCTTCAATCAATACACAGATAAAGGGACAAGCATGTAATTTCACAAATCACCTGATGCTGCTACTTCACCTTCTCGGGACAGGTTTATAAAGCACAACTGTCACATATTTTGAACGGAAACGATGAGTAACTCCAAGCGCCACTACTGACCGAGGAGATTCTCTGTTCTCAATGTAGAGATGATTCAGAGTAACATTCTGGGGCGATGGGAGATCGTTGTTTGTTGGGAGGTTTAACAAAGTATGCTGCAAGTGGGGTGGTATCATAGGTGGGTCCCGTCCCTCATCTTCGTTTCCAGGGTGGACATTGTTGTAACTTACGTCTGGTGAATTCGGGACGTCAAATCCTGCAACGCTCACTTGATCCTGCACAAAAAAGGAAAAAAACATTTACGAGCAGTTTAATAAGACCGTACTACAGAAAAGGTTTCTCGACTTACTTGATCCTCCCCGTATTGATTGTTCATTGTGTCTTAGCAGAACCAAAGTGCCTGAAAGGATTGCAAATAATATTCATGAGCATTTCGTTAAAATATGATGAGAGAAGAACAAGTTAGATCATTCATCAAAATATGATTTCTCTATAAGCATAATCAGATTGTAGAATGGGAGATCATTCATATAGTAAGTGCATGTTTGATTTGTGATTTCAAAATCTAAATCCAGTTCTACTTTGAGAATTTAGAATCCGATTTTAAAAATCCAATACATCCACACCCTACAAATACGTATATACCTACAAATTTCATTTAATGACTCATTAATGCAAATATGTTTTAGTTTTATTTTTGTTCCCACTCTTATTTTATTATCATTTTTCACACATTTTATTCTTACTTTTGTACTCAAATCATCTAATCTTTAAAATTACAGTCAACAATAACAACATTAATAATACAACATCACACACTCTTGCACATCGATTATTACACACTTTGTTCCACAAATAAGGTCCTGATAGAGACAACTACACCATTCAAAAGCATATTGGAAGAAAGACACAGAAACACCATACAGACAACCAACCAACAATAATAAACATCAAACAATTTAAACGGGCAAGATAGGTAAATTTGTTAACTTGATAAATTCATAAAGCCCTTTTCTAGTCACAGATTCCACAGAACATAAGGTGATCAATGCGTTCCATGTGTTAATGGAAGCAGCACGTGAAATCAAATTAATAAGGATACTGCATTGGAATGGCTGCATGTTACAGTTACAGTTAAAAATCACCATCTCCAGGAAATTAATAATCACAATTTCAGTGGCAAGCATGCAATACTACAAAAAGCTACTATATCCGTACACACATAAGAAAGTCATGTATGATTTAGGAGAAATCAAACCAAAGAAAAAAATACAGGACACAAGTCACCAACACAAAGTTCCATCAATTTTTGGTTCCTAGAAAGAGTTCTATCAAGTTCATATACATTGATAGCCACCTGTTTTATATAGAGGACAAGATTTTGGTTCATTAAATAGAAATAACTAAAGTTAGGATTTTGTTCATAAAATAGAAAAAATTATTGAAATACCATGTGATATATACACTTAAAGTTCCTCAAACCAACAATGCAGAATGAGGCATCGAGGCATGAGAGCAGGGTGGGTTAATAATAAACCTAGCCTAATACGCACCTGAAATCCTAAACAAGATCAGTAAAAGAAACACAAACAAATTAATAGGCTTACAGTCAATATACACTCAACGCATGTTTTCAAAGTAAATTATGATTAAGCATAAAAAATCAGAATACGCGCCTATAATATAGCGATATCTCTTGTCAGAGATTCTAAAAAAATGATCTCTAGTTGTCAAGTGGGTATATAGGTGAAGAGTATGTCAAAGGATGCAGATTTATTGTTAGAGAAGCACGAAATTGAGATTTTATTAAAGCATAGTACACTTATACGCACTAATCTGAGCTACAACTTCTTGCAATGATGATATTCAAGAATCATATTATATTTGGCAAATGAACAATCAGTCTGTAGATCTATTACTTTAGGGATAAGATAGATGTTCCATTTAAGGAAATGAAATGCAATAACTTTAGGAAAGTTCGGAATATTGTCCAATATGGGACACAGCAAGCGTGTGTCTATTTTAGGTCTTCTTGCTTAATTATTAATTTATGATTTTGAGAACGTTAGCACCTCCCTCAACTGATACTAAAGGATAACAATTAGCAAACTTTCAAAGAATGCTCGACACAAAAATCAATTATTACATTCAGCCGACAAGCAATACAAAGTTGTCTTGAATCAAAATTCTCTTTAATGTAGAATTTTTTAACACGAACGATTGTGTGTTTATCAGCAACAAGCCACACAGAAACATAGCAGGTAATTGGCAACGCTACTCTTATAGCAACATTTATATTACCCTTGAGAATCTGAAAAAAGCAATAAAAGTTATTCTAGTTGGCTTAATTTTCAAGATAATTAGTTTTTACATGTATAGATTTCCATGCAAAGCACACGTAAACACATTTGGTAGTCATGCTATACAAATGTTGCAATAAATCAAAACTCATGGACACGTAGTTGGTAATGAATACACGGGTCAAATAAAGATATGTAACTAAAGACTCGCAGATACGACTCAATATCAATTTCCCAATAGCAACTCTGAACAAAATATTATGATCTTAATCTTGTAAATATAACCCAATAACCAGCTTACAAGGTTACAACACTTTACCAGAACTCTGATATCCACCATAGAAATTTATATTTTAAAGAAATGATATCGAAAAAATCTTTGCAAACTCACCATTACCTTAGAAAACAAATAAAAGAAGGGAAACCCAAATTTATGAAGTAGTCACAAGGCCAAATATTACAATCTTGAGTTACACTTGTGCACAACTAATACTTTTTTTTTTTTTATAAAACAACTAATACGGAGTACTACTTTTCAGTGAAGTAACTTCAATTTAAAAATGGTGTATACGAGTATGTGCCTACAACAGAAATCCCACATATCTTTTTGATTGAGAATTGAAACAATAAAAATTCAAATTCCAGATAATAAAAAGCAAGAAAGCATTGCCAAATAACAGCTGCTATCTAAATTCCCAACAGAGAATCAATATAGCACAGTAATAAACCTGATAAAAGTAGGCTCTGCCGCTTCAATTCTCAATCAGTAGATTGTTACACGCAACTGAGGCCCTTCAGCACTCAATGCAGAATTCGAATATCAAATGTTTGTATGTATAAAACACCAATTCAGGAAAAAAATCATCTGAAAAAACGCCATGCAATTAATCAAAAAGTAACCTCATAACATATATCGACGAATTGAGAAGGCATGTGAATTATTTTATATCTAATGTAACGGATTCATTTCAGAATCAAATTAAGACTAATCTTCAACAAAACAAAAACAAAAACCACAATAAAGGAGCAGAATTCCACCTAAAAACAAAATGAAGACGACGAAAGCCGAGAATTCATAAGAATTAGAAATGGATAAAAATTACCAAAATTAAATTAACTTAAAAAGGAAAAAGGAAAACCTGTATCCTTCCCAAAATCTTAATTAACGAAGGAAAGCAAATTACCTAGTTGAATCCGGCAACAGACTCTCAAGAATTACTTGCCTCTGAATTATGTCTGGAATTTCAATACGTCGATTTGAAATTGAAAGGAAAGATCCCTTTTTTTAGAGAGTTTGTCAGCATTTATGCTGACGATTTTTTCTGTTATGAGTTTTTATATTTTGCAAAAGAACTAATTGGGCCTTATAGAATGGGCTTCTTATAAGAAAATAAATGGGTAACGGCTAAATGCCCCTCTTATTAGGTTTTCACCCCCCACAACTTTTTTTTTTTTATGTATATGAAAGAAAGACGGTATTACCCTCAGTGATGAGTTCACCCGACCTCTACAAACACAAAGTTGATGTGCTCTTTCACCCTCTCAAAACACTCATCCAAAAAAAAAAAAAACAATCAAAACCTTGAAGCAATTCATGGAATTTGAAGAAACTTGAATATACACACGTTTTAAGTTACAACGGTTGAAAAATGAAGTTTCGATACATATTTATAAATATTGTTTATATATTTTTTTTGAAGTATTCGATAATGTTAGTTTGTATTTAATTATTTTTTATGTTATTATTGTTTATTAGATAAAGTTTATATGTATTTAGTCATATTGTTGCATGATTGTGTAGTTGAAATGAATATATTGCTCTTTCTTCCGATTTATTAAAAGAACATCGCCAATGCAAAAATTCAACAATTAAAAAACTAAAATACGCAATTTCGGTGGAAAATTATTTCAAAAAAATGCACAATCGGTGGAACTTTTTTTCCTAAAAAAATCACTTTTATGTGGAACGTTTTTCCGAAAAAATCACTTTCAATTTAGGAGTAAAGTTAAAAATAAAATTGTTAGTGGTTATGAGGGTGTGAAAAGTGGAGAGGGTATATGTGGTATTTTACGGTGAACCCAAAATGGAGAGAGAGGTGAAGTCAACCCTGGCCCAATAAATGTAAGTAGTGTTGGCCCAATTAGAAGTATTCCAACTGCTAAAAGAAGAACATTAATTTTTCAGGACAAATTTTCGTTCGAAAACACCTAAAATAATTTATAAAATTATAATAATACTTAAAAATAAAAAAATACAAATTTTTTTTTTTATGGAAGTTAAATACCCATCTCTTTTTTCCCCTCTCCATGACTCGAACCAGACCTAAGGCCTGGTGCTCTAACCACTTGATCTATCCTACTTTGTCAAAAAACAAAATACAATGAAATTTTTTAATATTAACATTTTAAAACAAGTATTATTCATCAAATCTGAAAATTTTACAATTAAAAAAATTGAATCAATTAATATATTTTCGATTTTAAAAAAAAAGTCTAAGGGCATGATTGGTATGATGGAATTAATTTAAGGCTGAATGGAATAAACTCAAGAATGGAATAAAAGTTTGAATGGAATGAGGTTTGAATGACCATTCCTATGATTATGATTGGTATTGATTAAGAATGAAAAAACAATTATTTTTGATTCTGGTATACTAAAATGAAATGCAAAATAATGTATGTATTTTATCTTAAATGACTAAAATACCCTTCAATATATATTTTATAAAACATATTAAATTAATGAATATGCTATTATTTTAATAACAAAATTTACATAAATAATTATTTATTTAAACTCGTTTGCTCATCTCTACTAATAATATAAATTAATAAATATAAAATAATTAAAATATAGAGAAAGTATCGTTTTTATCTCATGTATATCCTTTTCTGATTTGAATTAGTCAATCAATTATCTAAAAGTAAAAATAATTAAAAATTAATTAAGTTAAATTAAAAAAAAACACGGTTCTTCTTCTCTTTCAACTATAAATGCGCCGTCGTCTCCCAACTTTCTGCTGCCGTCCGACTTTCGTGCCGTTCTCCACTCCCATATTTAATTCAGATTTGATGATTATGTTTTAATGAAAACCAATTTATATCTATAGAGGACATCGATTGTCAATTAATTTAACAAACATGAACAAGAGTGACGACGTCTTCTCTTTGCACATATATAGAGAGAAAAAACAATACGGAAAAAATAATACGAATTTTATTTTCTCAGCGTCTTCTCTCTTGATTTAGGGTTGAAGAATGTTGAATAGTATTTTATCAGCGTCTTCTCTCTTGAATTAGGGCTGAAGAATGTTGAATAATAAATCGCGTATTTAATTGTTGTGAATTAGGGTTGGAGAAGTGGGTTAATTGTTGAAAAGGATAATTATGTAAAAATAAAATTTGAGTGATTATTTTAAAAATAAAATAAAATATAATTGGATTCCACACAGAATGGAATGGGGAAATACAGGGGGATGAAGAGGAATCAAAATTCTTTATTTTTTGGAATCACCATTCTTTAAGGAATTGGGATTCCACTATAAAAAAATATACCAATCGTGAAATTAGGAATGTACCCATGAATGCTCATTCCATTCCAAGCCTGCATACCAATCATGCCCTAAATATATAGGAGTATTTAATAATAAAAATGTTAAATACTTTATATTAGTTTCAATTAAAAAAAGCTAAACATAAGTTTAAAAAGCATTTAAAGGAAATCTAAATTTTGATTAAAAATTTACAAACAAAATCAGAATTTTTTTCTTTCTTATTATGAACTTATAAATAATCTGAATAATAATTTTTAAAAAAATGTATTTTATAATTTATATTGATTCAAATTAAATAGTTGAAGTGGTTAAATTGAAAAAAAAAAAGTGGTGGAAAGATTCATCAAACTACATAAACATTGAACTTAATGGAGTATAAACAATATGAAAAAGGAATATTCTCCTTGAAATGGTATCATTTCATCATTTCTTGGCATTAACTTAGTGGGTGTTTGCAAATAAAACTATGTGCTTAAAAGCACTTCTTTTTTAAATAGAATTACTTTTGACGTGTTTGTAAATACAAGTAAAGGGGTGTTTACAAACTATGGGTGTGTTTGCAAAACATAGTGATTGCTTTAAAGTGATTAAAATTGATTTTTACACTAAAATAGAAAATTGATAGTGTTTTAAAATTAAGCACTTTAAATCAATTGTGTATATGTTGTGGTGTTTACAAAATAAATCACTTTTTTTATAAATTTACAAAAAACACCCTTATTACATTTGGATAGGTAATGTGTAAAGATGAAATATTATTTAAATTGTGAGGGCAAAATTGTAAAATTGATTGTTGTAATGATGAGAAGCACATAGAAGTAGGTGGAGGAGTGTTTCACCAAAATCACTTTTAACAAATTAACTTAATCACTTTGTTGTGTTTCCAAACACTTCAAAAGTGATTCTATTTGAAATAAAAGTGCTTTTAAGCAACTTCTAGTGTTTCCAAACACCCACTATGTAAACAACTTAAAATCACTTCTTAAAAGTAAAAGCTGTGAGAGGACAGCTTTGAAAAAAGTGATTCTGAAAGCAGTTTGTAGAGTTTGCAAACACCCCCTAAGTGATTAAATTAATTACTTAAAAGCAATTTTAGTCAAGCACCCCTCCCCATGCTTCTAACAACTTCTAAGTGCTTCTAATCATTACACTCACTAATTTTACAATTTTGCCCTCACAATTTAAATAATATTTTATTTTTACCCATTATTTATTCAAATGTAATAAGGGTGTTTTTTGTAAAATTATAAAAAAGTGATTTGTATGACATACACAAAAAATTTATTAGAAGTGTTTATTTTTAAAACATTATCTACTTTCAATTCTACTACAAAAATTAACTTTAATCATTTTGAATCAACTACAATTATTTACAAACACACCCTAAATCTCATTTGGTAGTAGTTCTTCCATTTATTTTTAGTTATTCATTTTTATAGTTTTAATTTCTTTTGCTTTTCTTTCAAAATTTTTATTTTGTTACTTTATTGCTTTTTCTTCAAAAAATGTCATTTCAATGGCCTTTGAAGATTTGAGTCGCATTCGAGAATATAGGCTAGCAGGCTGTTGCATTTGAAAACAGAAAGTATTAAATTTCGGGAGTGTTTGCAAACTGTGAAAATTGCTTTCAAAATCAATTATTTTAAAGCTGTTTTCTCATTTTAAAGCTGTTTTCTCACAGTGTTTACTTTTAAAAAGTGTTTTTAAACTGTTTATAGTTGACAAACATCCCTTCAGAAATGTGAGAGATAGATTTCTGATTTATTTTTTTTGTTTTTCACTTTTCACCATCCATGCACATAAATCAGAAATATACGTAGTCTTCAATAATCGAAAATCGGGAATTTGTAGCACATGATCAAAATGTGCAAATTGTATTTTTATTGTATTATCTCATATTATGTGAGGTTTTGTGAATACAACTTTTGTATCAACTTACACATATTTCAATTCGAAAAGATTTGTACATCTTTCTTGAATCAAATGTTGGCATCTCTCTTATTGTTCAACTCTTCCAGCTTTTTGAGTACTCCTTTTTTATTCTTTCTTTTAAAGAAAAAATATATTGTCGGTGACTTTTTCATCTATGAAAGAATCAAATACAAATTAAATAATTAGAAGACTACACTTATATTCCAAACTATAACTCTTAGTCAAATATTAGTTATATGACTGTTGTTTATTTTTTACCTAAAATATAAATTCTATAAATACATCAATTAATAATTTAAAGATTAATTTTAAATTAAATGCCAGTTAGAATTAAATATTTTGAGAATAATCAAAACATAAAATAAATAATATATGAATTAGACTTAGACTTAGAACTACAAACCTGGTGAGTATTGCATAAATTACTTTAATGGCGGCCGCTGTCGTGAGGGTTGAAATTTTGGGAGAAAATGAATTAGGCCATTAAACGATGAAATGGACTGGACCTGGAAGAAAATAAATTAAAATTAGGGCTAGGCTATATACACTCCACACTTGTAAATATAGTCCCCCGATTTTCATAACCCCTAATTTAATACGGAGTATATGTTAGATGCACCCCTATAAAATACACAATCTACTCTTTTACACATTAAATCAAAATCATAGATACACTCCCTCCCACCACCCCCAATTAAATCATGAAATCCAATTTTTCCTTTCTTTTTCTTCCTCCTTCCACCAACTTGTCGCCCGCCGATTTATCCTTCCCCATCCTCCCCCGCTCGTTGTCGTCGACCAGGTAGTTTTTTTTTTTTTTCTTCCTGCTAGGAGCGTTGGCGCCTCCCGCCGCTCTCTCCTCCCCGCGCTGCCTCCCTTCCACGACAACCGTCTCTGCCCCCTCCACCCTTGCTCCCACAGCCGGCGGTCGCCCCTCCCCTTTTTTTTCTTTTTTCTGTAGCAGATTTCTTCCTTTTTTTTTCGACAACTTAGGGTAGAAATTATACACTATCGTCGACAAATTGTTGTCGAAGAGAGTGCATATGGTCGATCCTGTTGTGTCGAAAATTATAAAAAAAATTGAGACTTTTGAGTTTTTTTTTTTTAAATTTTAAAGTATATGACATTGTTTGGGTGGTGGTGTCGACCGCCGACGACAATGGTTGTGTCATTAGGTTTAGGGTTTATAAGTTGGAAGAGTGTATCTCACCTGTGTTATTTTATTAAAAGGACAAATTGAATAATTTACCTATGAATATTAAATTAATAAATGAGTTGGAAGTATATTTAACCAGTATGGAGGGGTATATAATCTGGCCCAATAAATTAAGCAATTAGAAGACGAAATGGAATGGGCCTAGTTGGTTGATTAATGGGTGCGGCTAAAGGCACCCAAGGATCCTATGAGGACACCCACGCGATGAGGACACCCACAAAACGGATGAGGACACGCACATGGAAAATACAAAATTACCCTCCCCTCAATTAAAACACTCTTTCTCTCTTTCTCACCCACAAAACTCGTCGACACCCACATTCTTTCTCTCTTTCTCACGAATCTCACCCACAAATCGCCGGCACCCACTCCGACGGCCTTCCCCCCACGCAACAGCTCCGTCGTCCACCTGCAACAGCTCCGCCGCGCACGCAGCCTCTCCCCCCCCTTTCGCGGCCGCTGCCCACTCTGCCAACGCCGCTCGACGTCGCGCCGCCCTCCCCTTCGCGCTTCCTTCCACGGCGTGCGTCCTATCGCCGTCGCGTCGCCCTCCCGTCGCGCTGCCCTCATGTCGCCTCCGCCTGCAACCATCTCCACCGCCCCTCCCGTCGCGCCTGCAACCATCTCCACCGCCCTCCCTTCTCCCCACAGACGCGGCCGCCGCCCACCCCCTCCTCCCCTTGCCGCGGCCGTCGTGCTCCTCCCCTCGCCGCCGCCGCCGCTACACATGTAAGTTTAGTTAGAAAAATTAGGGTTTATTAAAAAAAATTAGGGTTTCTTAGAAGAATTAGGATTTTTTTTATTTTTTTAGAAGTTTGGGAATTAGTTTCGAACATAGTGCGTTTGTTTTGGAAAAAAATTCGAACAACTTGAATTTGTTTTGGAAAAAATTTAAGTTGTTTTGAAATTTTTTTCGAACATATTGCGTTTGTTTTGGAAAAATTTTCGAACAAGATGTTCGATTTTTTTTTTCGGACAAATTTAAGTTGTTTTGAAATTGTTTTCGAACATATTGAGTTTGTTTTGGTAAAATTTTCGAACATCTCAACTTTGTTTTGTTAAAAAAATTTTCGAACATGTTAAAGATTTTATTTTTGTTGTTGAAATTTTGAATTTTTAGGATTTTTGATGTTTTGGTGTTGATTGTAGGAATTCGGAATGATTCGGATGTGAAATGATGAATTGCGTGTGAACCGGAATAGATGGGTGTACTCATCCGGCGTTTTTTTAAAAAAACTACAGGAGGGGTAAAAACGTCTTTTCGCACCATCCTTGGGACAAAAAAATTTCTTCGTGGGTGTACTCATAGGAAATCTGGGTGCCTTTAGCCGCGCCCTTGATTAATTGGTTGGTGGATGGAGGAGAGATACTCCAATAATATATTGGGTTGAGGTATATACCCCTCCAGCTTTGTTAGATACACTCCCCTTTCCATTTTATTAATTAAATATGTATGTAAAATACCATATTTGCCCTTTTAGTAAAATTTGTAAAATGTTATGGATACATACACCGCCCTACTTAAAACACTAAACCTAATTTTATACAAAACCCTAACCTCCACTGCCGCAACTTCCAATAGCCTCCACCTCCACTGCCGACACAACCTCCGACGTCACACATCCAAAATATATACAGAAACTAAAAAAAAAAAAAAAAGTTTTTTTCGACCAACCAGTGTCGATCGACACTGGTTGGTCGACCGTAGAATATATCGTCGACTAATTATAGTCGACGAAAAACACCCTCGTCGATAACATTGTATCGAAAACATTAAAAAAATTAATTTTGAACAAGAAATATCGATCAAAAAATTTTTGGTCGACCGATTGCTGTCGACCAAATTTATTTTGATCGATATTTCTTGTCCCAAGAAAAAAAAAAAGAGAAAAGAGAGAGAGAAAGAAAGTTGCAGAGAAAAGAGAGAGAGAGAGAAATTTCTTACGGTGGGGAAGGCCATCGGGGAGAGAAGAGGGCGGTGGGGAGGAGGCGGCGGCGCCGCTAGACGAGAGGGGCGGCGCCGCCGCTTGCAGAAATGAAAAAAAAAAACTACCTGTTTCAGGGCGGCGACGCGTCGACGGAGGGAGAAAGGAAGGAGGCGGCGACGGCGCTGGGCGAGGGAGGCGGCGACGGCGCTGGGCGAGGGAGGCGCCATCGCTGCTGGTTGTAGAAACGGAAAAGAAAAAATAAAAAGAAAGGAGCGGGCGGCGCTAGAGGCGGATGGGGCTGGATCGGGCGGCGCTTGAGCGGGCGGCGCTAGAGGCGGACGGGGCTGGATCGGGCGGCGTTGGAGGCGGACGGGGCTGGATCGGGCAGCGGGCGACGCTGGTGGAGGTGGCTTGGAGGCTTGGAGAAACGAGGGGGAAGGAGGGAAGAAATGAGGGGAAGGAAGATTGGGGAAGAAATGAGGAAATTAGGGTTTTATGGGGGTGTGTATTTATCATACCAATTTTTAAGATAAAGGGGTATAATATACAATTTGAGGGGAGTGCATCTATCTCAAAGGTAATTTAAGGGGAGTATATGTATCGGGGGAGTGTATCTAACAAAGCTGGAGGGGGATATACCTCAACCCTAATATATTTTCCCAGTTATCCCTAATATAAGTTGTTTTTATCTTTTGTTTTCCATAATACTCCCTTCTATTCTTTTTAATTGACGTCTTGTAGCTCCACACACATATTAAGAAATAAACTATTTTTCTAATATGCCCTTAATAAATAAATGAATGGCTATTAATTTAACTGGGTGCATGCCTGATTTTATGGGAATGATGGATGACTTATTCTTATCAATTAATTACCTAATTAAGAAAATAAAGGGGTATATTAGAGATAAATTTACAAAACGACAATTAAATTGCTAATTCTAAAAAAGTCTAAAACGACAATTAAAAAGGATAGGAGGAAGTATTTGTTTTGATCTTTTGTTTTGTCAATAACGATTTATATTTTTCAATGTAAATTAATTGATTTATATTTTGAATAGGAGAAAATATATACATATATAAATCAAGAAATTTGATATAAAAAATTAATATATTAACAAAAAATTATACTAATGTTTATTATCCGCCTTTTGTAAAATACTCCGTAACAATTAGTCTTTCATATGTAAGGTTAATAATCAAAGAAACTAAAACAAATTCAAAATGACTGCAATATATATTCAAACTCCAAAAATTGCTTTTTTAATGAATTTTTTAATTTGACATAAAATGACAATATTCAAACTCCAAAAGTATTTTTATGTATTTTATATATATATATATATATATATATATAATTGATTATAAAATTGTTAGGAAAAGTATGCACCAAAGGTATACTGCAATATCGAAGGTAAAACGACTTCTACTCCGTACACAGTAACACCACTATATACGAAGCCTCAGCGAATGTACTAAGTACGAACTGAACACACACGGAAAAAAAATTCCGGCAACACACGGAACGAATTCCAGTAGTAAGAACAGTGCGTACTAAGTGAAAAATTTCAGTTGGGTTAAGGTGCCTGGAAGGTTCTTGAAGCATTACGAAAGGGCCCCAAAAGAACCACCAATTGCCAAATTCAAAGCCGAGCTGGCCGGACGGGCGGGCGCGCGTATGACCTTTTGGGGAGTGTACCCCTTATACATAGTTAAACTTCATTCCTACTTCAATACCTTTAAAGTCTTTAAATGTTTTGTAGGCTTTCTATTTGAGACATGTGACCTTAACATTCCCACACCTCAAACTCAAGTTGAAACCTCCAACTTCATTAATTAATTTCTCACTCACCTTAACTCGGTTTTGAGATATTAAATATACCACGTTCATCCACTACGCGAGTAGATCGACTATGTCACGTTTAATTATTTTATAATTAACGTTTAGTCCATCTAATTAATTAATTAGACAAGGATATCAAAACCCAATTAATCCCACGTTAATTCCAACAAAAATATATACTCCTAAAAATATTTAAAATTGGAGGAAAGCCCAATAGTGTGCATCTCTTATGGAGTCAACATCAACATTTTTTGTTTGAAGAAACTCTTATGTGAGATCATTAATTTCACGGAAAGATAGAGTACGATTTAATTTAAACACGACGTTTTAACACTTTAAATTAGATGAGTGTTAATTTGTGAATGATCTCCCACTCAAAAGTTTTGTTTTTTCTTTTGATTTGTACATTGTAATAGTGTAAGTTTATGCAAATGCAGACCCCATATATAATAAATTCATAGCATTATATATCATCATGATTGTTGAAAGCAAAAATTAAATTAACATCCAACATGATCATTAATGTTTCGCATGTTATAATATAATTGTGTGTCATATTCAGTTGAAAACTCAGTTTATTTTAGTATTATTACAGATGCCAAAATACAAATTAAAAATAAAAAATAAAAAAAATAGAGTTTTAATGAAGGAACCAACCAAATTCACCAAAATTAGGTAGGACAACAAGTGTGAACAACAAAAATGACAAAACAGGCTTCGAATATTCTCCATACGTTTTACGAGCAGACGACGCGTTTGGTTGACGATTAATTAAATAAATAATGAAAGATTGTCTGTGGCCCCACGTGGCCATCACGCACCTGAACATCACGTGGCTATCACGTGGCTTGCATGCATACAATGGAATCAATGGACCAAAAGTTGATGCTCCTGTCTTCTTCTGTCTCTCTGGATATGTTGTTTTCATATTTAATTAATTAAATATGCAAAAGCTTTACATATTCAATACTCCGTATTATATACTCCAATGTTTTACACCTATATATTATACACGAGTTCTGTTCAAATGTTTGATTAGTATTACAAAATATAAAATAATTTTTTATTAAAGATGTAGTATTAGTTAATTGGGAGGAATAAGATAAAAAAAAATTTTTTTTAAAGAAAACAATTAGAAAGAGTAAAATTACATTTATTTAGTGGAGTATCATATTTTAGAAAAAACAATCTATTATGAAACGGATTAAAATGAAAAGGGAAGCAATCTAGTACGTACATATGGGACGGGGGTAGTATTTATTTACGTAATACTACTCTCGTCCCGAAATAATCTTCACATGTGAGAGGTCACTATTTTTTTTTTTAATTAAGAAAGTTGAGTAATTAGTAAACATTTATATATAAAATAAAAAAATAAGTTGGATTGTGTGTGCAATCATAATACAAATTTATGGAGTATTATTTGTTGGTTTTTTTTTCTTCTTGTATCGATTTACTATTAATCTTTAACTAACTAAAATAATTTCATCTCATCTGAAATTGACTTCAAGACGTATGGGCGTGAGTCTAATGACTGTAATATCATAAAATAATTTTATTTCATCTAAAAGTTTGAACGAGCTAGGTGAAGAATATTAACTCATATATTAATTACTACTAATACTTATCAATTTCACTTTTTTTAGAAATAAACAAATCGCATTAAATTAAAGTGTACTTAGTTTGTCAAAAGGAATCGTAATAAGAAAGGGTTTGCTATAATGCCTTTCTGGGAAGAGGAAATAAACGAAAAGACCTCAGTGAGAAAGGCATTATCGCAAAAAAAAAGGGTATGAATGTAATTGTAGAAGTACGGACCGACGGAGGAAGTAATTTTTTTTTTTTGACAAGGGAGGGTGTAACTTTCGATAAAACACTAAAATGACAAAATTAATACTTCCTTCGTTTCATAAAATTTGTCGCATTTGGTCTTAAATTTTGTTTCAAAAAGTTTGTCGTTTGTCTTAATTTTACCAATGATTTTTCTAAATTATTCCTATTTTTTTGAAAATATATTAATGACATTTGGTGAAAAAGGAAGGTGGAAAAAAGAAAAGGAAAAAGAAAAGAAAAAAGGAAATAATTATTGAGAGATAAATGTGTCAAAAAAATATGTTCATTAATTCTATACAAATTGAAAATGCTACAAACTTTATGAAACAGATGTAGTACTAATTTTCAAAAGAAACGAACCGGGTCTATGAGTGTGTTTACCCTCCCGTGCACTCCAAATTAAATGGTAGGGCTGAAAATTTTAATGATCCGCAATTATGGCATTCGTTTTGGCTAAGCTTTGATTGGATTAATTAGACCTTAATTAATTAAATATAATACAGCTTACATAATCTAAAATGTACGTAGCTCTGTCTTTTTGGCAAAAAAAAAATTAAAAAAAAATTGTCCACCTTAAATCTAGCCTATAATCATGCCTTGGTTATTGGCTTTCTACTCATTTTTTTTTATTTTAATTATTTTCCAAGAGTGAGATGGGCGAAATCAAGATTGGATTAAATGAGCAAGGGTTGAAGTGTGATCACAATTCAAAAATGTTCTTTCAATTTTATTTTATTTTATTTTATTTTATTTTATTTTGAGAATCTTCTTACGTAAAATATAGACGTATATAACATCAAAAGTACACTACACACTATTCATATTAAAATTAAGTAAAAAGATACATTATTACATCTTTAATCTGTTAAAATTTTAAATTGTCCCTTTAAACTTATGTGCAATTAATGTTATCCAACAATATTCTTCTATTTAAAGAATCATGGACATAAAAAAACTCGCGAGTTAAAACTGGATCAAATGAATAGCTTAAAATTGCACAAAGTCAAAAATAATAACTCACTTTTAGGTCTTTTAGAATAAATTTGATTATATGTTTTATATTTAAATATTATAATGAATAAATTAATAGTTCATATATCTCAAATTAAGTTTATATATGAAATAATATAAATAATAAATTATATGACACAATAAATATATTTTATATATTAAGGGCATCTCCGATGGGTAAGCAAATACCCAATTTGCCACCTATAATGTACTCCAACGGTGTATTACTGTTGGTGACAATTTACCACAAATCACTTTTTTTGTGACAAATTTGCCACAACTCAAATGTATACTCAAATTATTTTTTTGTTTATTTGTCATTCTTTAAGACTTTTTCTTCCATTTATATTTTATTTTCATTTTTTATATTAATTTATTTAGAATTTATTATTTTATAATTGTTATTTAAATCAAGAGTGATACTTGGATACAATTGATTGTATTTATACAATTGGAATTAGACTCCAATGAATTGAGTAAAATATTGAGGTTAAAAATTAAATTGAACATTAAAATTCAAATGTATTTATACACTCAATTGCATGGAAGAATTTGTCTTAAATTAATAATGAAACAATTTAGAATTTTATGATTAACAATTATATAATACGGAGTACTATTTAAAAATTGAAAACATATATTGTATTTAATTGTAAGACAACGGTATTAATTTAAATTATAAAATACAATATGAAACAAAACATACATATTATAAATTTAAAATACAAAATACAATAATAGAATAAAAACATATCTACTACAAATTTAAATTACAAAATATAATAGAAAATTAACTAAGAAAACAAAAACGGTTGTGAAATTGAATTTGGTGTTTTGTTTCATTGATTTTTTTATATTAAATATATCACCTTTTTATTTATTTAATTAATTTAATTTAAATATAATATGTGGAGTATTATATATTTGATGATAAACATATATTTAATAAAATATAAATAAAAAAAGTTAACATTAAGAATATTCCTATTGACTTAAAATTTAAGTTTGATTATTGAAGATGATTTTAATGTTTGACTTAAAATTGATGGTAGATTGGTGATTTTGGTGGCAATTTGAATTCGAGGATTTTTTTTTTTTTGAGAGGAGCAAACATCAGAAGAGCCTACATAACTTATCAACTATCTGCTTCGTCTTCATTCCATTCGTCTGCTTCCTAGAAAAGATACCATCAAATCAATCATGAGAATCTGAAGGTAACACAGCACTGCGAGCAAGGCCATGAGCTCGCTGATTCATCGATCGGGGAAGGTAAATAACGTCGCACACTACGACTCGTTCCACCAAATCCCATATTCTCTTCAAGAAAATTCCTTCGACATTTCGAGAGGGGTGTTTGCTATTGATCATTTTGACCCCTCCTAAGCAGTCCGATCTGACCCGAATAGTCCGTGGGGAGATTAGAAGTCCCTGTTCTATGCCGGCCATTATTGCGTGAAGCTCTGCCCCCAAAATTGATCCCGGTTGCTTGATGTTTCTGCTAAAGGAGTCTATGATAGACCCATTCTCATTTCGAATAATCCCTCCAACGCCAAACTTGTTGTTTTCTTCGCTGAAAGCTGCATCAACATCAATAGTTAGATCATAATTGGAGAAGCCCCCTTCCGAACTGTGATTCTTCTCCTTGTTTTCCATAGAGGGGTCTTTCTTCCTCCATTTTCTAAAGTCTTCCAAATAAGCCACCACCCAATTCAAATTTGAAAGTGTATATCCTGGTAACTTTCCTCCTTCTTTAATATGTTTGATTTTACAAAGTTCCATCCAAATTCCCCAAGCTATCATCACCAAACATTCATACTCTTTCTTATGCAATTTTTCTCGTGTAATTCTTGCTACATCCCAAGCTGAAAGCCCCCTCAAATTTTTCAAAATCTCCCAATAACCCCAAGACTTCCATACCTTTTTAACAACGTAACAATGAAACAAAGTATGTGTAGTCGACCCCTCTTGGTGACCACAATCTGCACACTGAGGGCTAACTGGAAGATGCCTGCGAAACAGATTACCCGGAGTAGGAATGAAATCGTGCAGCACTCTCCACCAGAAAACGCGCGTTTTTGGTGGAAGATTTAAAAGACCAATTGCTTTCCACTCCAATTTGATCAGATTGTTGTCTGAACTTTCCTCCCTATGGCTGCTGAGATTAGAGAGATTCCTTGCACAATGATAGCCCAAATTTACTTTGTACTCTCCCTTGCTATCAAACTTCCAAAAGAACTCGTCCTCCACGTCCCTCCCCCCAATTGGAATATGTAAAATAGCCTCCTTTTCAAATTCCAGGAAACCATAAGTTAACAGCTCCTCATCCCAATTTCCTTCATCATTTATAAATCTTTCCACTGTCGAACCAGATGCAATGCGTGATTTAATCATTCCGGACTCCAAACTATTCACCCACGCATCTTTGAACACATGTATTTTTTTACCATTCCCCACCTTCCACCTTAATCCTGCCCTCACCACGTCTCTACTCCAACACATGGAACGCCAGGTATATGAGGGATTTGAGCCCACCCCTGCTTCCATAATGGATTCATGTTTAAAATACCTGGATTTAAAAATTCTTGCAATCAAGGAGGTTGGATTGCTCATCATTCTCCATACTTGTTTTGCCAGTAGCGCTTGATTGAAAGATTTCAGTTGTCTGAATCCCATACCCCCCAAGCTCTTGTCATTGCATAACTCCTGCCATTTCATCCAGTGTAACTTATTTTCTTGTCCCTTTGAGCCCCACCAAAACCTAGCCAAGACACGTTCAATAGCTGCGCAGATGGAGATAGGAATGCGGAAGCACCCCATCGCATAAGTTGGAATTGCTTGTAGGACAGCCTTGATCAAAACTTCTCTCCCACCAATCGAAAAGTCTTTTATTTTCCAAAGTTCCACCCATTTATTAACTCTATCCAGGAGATAACCAAATTGTAATTTCTTTGCTCGTAAAGAAAAGGTTGGAAGCCCCAGGTATAAGTCATGGCCCTGTGATACTTGCACTCCCAGAATGTTCTTCACTAGGCGTTTCCTGTTGGCTGACACCATTGGACTGAAGGTAATGGCCGATTTTTGATAATTAACCATTTGTCCCGATACCTCTTCATAAGTCCTCAATCCCTCTTTTATCCTCCTAGTAGCCTCCAAATCCGCTTTGAAGAAGAAAAGGCTATCATCGGCAAACAGAAGGTGTGTGATCTCTGGTGCCCCCCTCGCCACCCGCACGCCTTGAAATTCTCCCCTCTCTGCCATGTTTCGTAATATAGCTGATAGGCCTTCCGTACACAACACGAAAAGGAATGGGGATAATGGATCTCCTTGTCTGAGCCCTCTGGTTGGCTTTACCTTTCCTTCAATGGTTCCATTGATTTTAAATTCATATGTAACTGAGGAAACACAATCCATAATTAGACCAATCCATCTATTATTGAAACCCTTCCTACATAAAACAGATTTCAAGAAGTCCCATTCAATCCTGTCGTAGGCTTTGCTCATATCCAACTTTAGTGCTGCATACCCGGTTTTGCTCTTGTTGTTCCTCATCCAATGCATGCATTCAAAACCCACCAACACATTATCTGAAATTAATCTGCCAGGAGTAAAGGCGCTTTGACTTTCATCCACAATACTATCCAGCACCATCTTCAGTCTATTAGCTATTGTCTTGGCCACAATCCGATGGCTAATATTGCAGAGGCTAATAGGTCGAAAATCTGTGACCTGGGTAGGTTTCTTTTTCTTCGGAATTAGTGTCACCAAGGTTGAGTTCCAGTTTTTCACACTTGCTCCATTGTTTAAAATGTTTAAAGTGCCTTCTATCACATCTTCCTCAAGAAGATCCCACCCTTTTTGGAAGAATATTGCCGGGAAACCATCAGGTCCTGGAGCTTTCCTCGGGTTTAGACCCCACACTGCCTCTTTTACTTTCTTTGCAGAAAAAGGGGCATTTAATTTTTCCCTCAATCCCTCATGAATTCCACTTTGAATCCCATCTGTGATAGCATTGATTTTATCTACATCAGGCTCAGAAGTTGTTGACATATCCCTGAAGTGATTCTGGATAATATTTGTAATATCCTCATTTTTTGTGCACCAAACTCCGTTCTCATCCATAAGCCCCTCAATTCGATTAGTCCGCTGTCTTTCTGATGCAAAACTATGGAAAAAAGCAGTGTTTCTGTCCCCTTCGTTTATCCAGTTGACTCTCGATCTTTGCAGCCATTTAATTTCCAGCTGTGTATTAAGTTTTTGTAGCTCTCCCTCCAAAAGATGAATTTCCTGATCCCCCTCCGTCCCTTTTTCACTTTCAAGTCTTTTATCTATTTCTCTTTCCAACGTGTTGATTCTTTTTTCCACCTTTCCTCCATTTGTATTTGCCCAGTTTCTAAGCTGTTCTCCACACATGCCTAGCTTCAATTGCAGATCATTAGTGGTATCCTGACCCTCCCAGATTGCTTTCAAAGTATTCCCAAAATCCTCTTCCAAGTACCAAGCCCTTTCAAAGTGAACTGGTTTTCTGCCTCCCCCTTTCCTTCCCATCAATGTTGAGCCCCAAGAAAGTAGTATCGCCCTATGATCAGAGCCAAAGAAACCTTTATTGCATACTTCAAAGTTAATTCCTTTATCCCACCATTCTTTAGTTGCAAAGAAACGGTCCAATTTTTCCTTAACAAGGAAATTCCCTTTTCTCTTGTTAGTCCATGTAAAGAAAGGGCCTCTTGCTTCCAATTCCCTTAATTCCAAAAGTTCAATCACCTCCCGGAAATCAGTAATCTGCTTAATCGGTCTTTGGGAACCATTTACCCCTCCTCTAATTTCTTTTTGTGCAAGGATTTCATTAAAATCTCCGCCAAGAACCCAAGGTAAAAGTGGAAATTCAGTATGTGTTCTTCTAATCGAATTGAGTAAATTCCAGGAAAGGTATCTTAAATGGGTTTTTGGATGTCCATAGAAGCCTGTGAATCTCCAAGTAATCACACTATCATTCAAAATGCAATCAATATGGGCCGAAGAGTAGGAACACAAAGATACTGATATTTCATTAGTTGCAAAAAGTAACAAACCACCACTATTTCCAATGGCATCCACACCAACACAAGTACTAAAATTAAGGCAAGACATCCTAGATCTTGCTAACTGAACAGACATTCTTGATTCAACTACAAATAAGATATTAGGCTTAAGATCCCCAACAAGGCGCTTCAAAAGGTGGAATGCACGGCTGCCCTTCAAGCCACGAGCATTCCAAACTATGCAATTCATGTAGGAGGGCGGGGCTGGTTCTCATCAGCCGCCGCCTTATCTTTCGCCACCTTGTCGTCTTCATCACTCTTGGCTTTCTTCGTACCCTTGATTGGCGTAGTGCTCCTGCTTTCACTAGTTTCAACTCCCATCCCTTCTTTTGTTCCTTTCTTTGTGGTCTTAACCACCTGGCGAGTTCTCTTCTTCGTTACCTGCTCCATATTCTGTCTCAGTTTCGCAAACTCCATCGGATAAAGTTGTTCAGCTATTGATCTTGCTTGTGTCAGGTTTTGTTGAATCAGCCTGGGCTCAACCATTGGGTTCATTTTTGCTTTTCCTTTGTTCGGTGGGGCAGAAGAGCTACTTGCACCAACCTCTTTCACACGCATTGGGTTGTCAGAAATCATAAATGGCATCATAGCATTATTGTAACCAGCAAAGTTTGAGGTAGGTGGATACATAAATGCAAGTTCATCGAATAACCTGGCCTCATTAAAAACTGCATTCTGGGCATTAGGGCTTTGGTTTGCATCCTTCCACACCCCCATATTAGAAGATATAGGTATTGGTTGTGGCACTCCCACTGGGACAATTTGCGGAACAACCTGTGGTGGCTCTGCAATCACCATCTCCATCTGCGCCGGGATCGGGGCCTGAATCTGAGGTTGAACTCTTGCTGGCACCGGGGGTTGATTCTCCGGTTGAGGATGGTTTACCCCAGCTTGCAACAATCTTTCCATTTCCCGCACTTCCTCCAAAGGGACCCCCCTCTGACCCTCAGCCCTTAACCAAATCGGAAGTTTATCTGGAAGGTTAAGCAGATTGGCTTCCGCCCCAAAGTTGATCGGACAATCGTTTTCAACATGATCCAACATCCCACAGGTGTAGCAAAAGTCACCCAGCTTCTCATATCTAAACAAAATAAGTAGAGAGAGTGCATGCAAATGAATCACAGTACCTCTTTTAAGTGGTGCTTCCAGATCTAACATGACTTTCACCCTTAGACAGCTGCCGATGGCACATGCATCCCTTGGAACATCCACCTCCACCACTTCCCCCAGGACTCCACCCACCTCTCTTCCAACAGCTTCAGTCATCATCTGGAGTTGGAGACCATGCAGCTGGACCCATGCCGGAGCTTTGTCCACCTTCAAACTTGCCGGAATCTCAGCACCAGTGAGTTTGGCTAGCACAAGCCAAGCCCCGTTGATCGTCCAAGGCTGTTTGCAGTAGGTTTTGTTCCTTTCCACTAGGTTGGTAAACCTGAAAATGAACAGGTTTTCCCCAACTTGAGCCGCAGTGAGCCCCCCTTCAAGTCTCCACACCCTACGTGCCGTGTTCGCAAGGTCAGTAGCAGTAAACCTTCTTTTGATGGTGAAACGTCCCAGAAGGAGATGAGTGGGTGCAGCAAGAGCTCCCTCATTGATGTTCACTCGCCTGTTAACCCTTTCTGCAATCGAGAGCCTGCTGTATAGTTGATTTAGCTGATCCGCCATTGAAAGAAAATTGCAGGGAGATAAGATGAGTAAAAGAGAAGGTGTGAATAAAACGTCTCCGGAGAGGGGGTAGAAATACCCAAAGTAACCGGCCAAGCTGGCCAATCCTGAGCGATAGCCCAACATCGAAAACCGAGGCACTCAAGAACTCCTACGAGTCTGATGTCCGGGGGAGATAAACCGTCGCGTATGGAGGGAGAGATACGCCGCAAAAGTCATCATTAGGCTTGATACGGTGTAATAAATGACGTAATTACTCTCTTAGCCACAAGTTTAAGACAAAGAGGATGGCGCGTAGGTTAATCAAATTTAAGAGAGTGGGAAGAGCTTTCTCTCTCTACATTTTATATATTTTCTAAGAATCCCGGCGAATTTGAGGATTGGAGATCGCTCAGATTGAGGTATGATATCATGTCATATGTCAGCTAATTGAGCTGTCGGATGGGAGAGCAAATTCAATAATATTTGTATCAGTCCATAAATCATTTCTTGGTTTTTTTTGTTGTTGGTATGTTCTCAAAAACCAAGATTATGCTTTATTTGAAAATAATTTAATTTTTGTGCTTGTTTAATCTGTGTCATTGAGATTCGCATCAATTCAAAAGATTAATGTTTAGGTGTAGAAATTATACCTCTTTTTTGTTCTCCTTGAAATGATGGAAGTTTTTCTATTTAGAATCTTGTTAATTATTTATAATACTTTAACTGCATATATGTGTAGTAATAACTTGAACCTTTGATTAAGTAACTTTTTTTTTTTTTTTTTTGTATTGGACCTTCCTTTATTTAATCCATATGAAGTTAAAATTCGAATCTCATATTTGAAATGTTGAGCAAGTGAAGTTAACATCGAGTTTTGGAGACTCACGCTCTACCGAATCGAACTAACAAATGTTTCTTATATAATATTCCCTCCAATGTAGTCTCATTTGTCTTATATTTTTCGTGTATAAAAAGAAAAATCACATACATTTTATAAAAACCATCACTCTATCATTACTGTCAACCATCACTTAATTACTCAAATTGGAGTATTATAAATTTTATTCACAAATAATCATTTTATTTACAATGTACCCCACCATACTCTTATTTTACCTATTTAACTATTTTTTTCTTAAAACATATCCCCTTCCAATGGAACTATAAAATAAGTATAAAAGAATGTAAACTTGGATATATTGTGAAACTAATATTTTTATTCATTTTTCATCGAGTGTACAAAATGGAGTGGCATACCACCCTTTTATAGGGAGCAAGAGAAGCTCCTAGAATTCTAACATAAAGATCACATAAAGATCATCATAAGTGCTTGTACTAGAATCATCTAAAAGTATTTGAAAGGACATCTATTTTATATATTATTTTATAACACTCCCCCTTGGATGTCCGTCATTACACAAAGAATATGCCTCGTTAAAAACCTTACTAGGGAAAAACTCAGTGGGACAAAAACCTAGTAAGGGAAAAAGAGTACATATTACTTAGTGTATTCAATCTCCCCCTGATCCAAGCATCATGCGGAATCCTTTAATCGACGCATTCCGATACGCTTCACCAGCTTCTCAAATGTTGCAGTAGGTAGTGCCTTGGTAAATAAATCTGCTAAATTGTCACTTGAGCGGATTTGTTGCACATCGATCTCACCATTCTTTTGCAACTCATGAGTAAAGAAGAATTTTGGTGAAATATGTTTAGTTCTATCTCCTTTAATGTATCCTCCTTTTAGTTGAGCTATACAAGCTGCATTATCTTCATATAATAAAGTTGGAGGATTTTTATTGTCATGAGACAATCCACAATTCTTTCGAATATAATTAATCATTGATCTTAACCAAACACATTCCCGACTGGCCTAATGAATTGCTATAATTTCAGCATGATTTGAAGAAGTGGCAGCAAGTGACTGTTTTGTAGATCGCCATGAAATGGCTGTACCACCACATGTGAATACATATCCAGTTTGAGACCTTGCTTTATGTGGGTCAGATAAATACCCAGCATCAGCATAACCAAGCAATTCAGGTCGAGATTTATTTGAATAAAATAGGCCAAGATCAACTGTTCCTTGGAGATAGCGAAAAATGTGTTTTATACCATTCCAATGTCGCCTTGTGGGAGATAAACTAAATCTTGCTAGTAAATTAACTGCAAATGATATATCTGGCCTTGTGCAGTTAGCAAGGTACATAAGTGCACCAATTGCACTGAGATATGGTACTTCAGGACCAAGTATCTCTTCATTTTCATCTCGCGGTCTGAAAGGGTCTTTATTAGGATCGAGTGACCGGACGACCATTGGGGTACTTAGTGGATGTGCCTTTTCCATATAGAACCTCTTTAAAACCTTTTGGGTGTAAGCAGTTTGGTGGACAAAAATTCCACCTTCAAGGTGTTCAATTTGCAAACCAAGGCAAAATTTTGTCTTTCCAAAATCCTTGATCTCAAATTCTTTCTTTAAATATGCAACTACCTCTTCGAGCTCTTCAGGAGTCCCGATTAAATTGAGATCATCAACATACACTGCAATTATCACAAAACGTGATCCATTTTTCTTTATAAAAACGCATGGACATATTGGATCATTGGTATAACCTTCCTTGACTAGACATTCGGTAAGACGATTATACCACATACGTCCGGATTGTTTGAGCCCATACAAAGACCTTTGCAATTTAATAGAATAAATTTCTCTTGGATTTGATTTACATGCTTCAGGCATGTTGAATCCTTCAGGGACTTTCATGTAGATATCTTTTTCAAGATTACCGTATAAGTATGCAGTGACTACGTCCATTAGACGCATCTCAAGTTTTTCATGCACGGTAAAACTTACAAGATATCTAAATGTAATTGCATCCATCACAGGAGAGTATGTTTCATCATAATCAAATCCAGGTCTTTGTGAAAAACCTTGGGCTACCAATCGTGCTTTATATCTCACAACTTCATTTTTCTCATTTCTTTTTCGCACAAATACCCATTTGTATCCCACTGGCTTTACACCTTCAGGTGTTTGGACTACAGGTCCAAATACTTTTCGTTTTGCCAGTGAATCCAACTCGGATTGAATTGCATCTTTCCATTTTGGCCAGTCATTTCTACGCCGACATTCATCAACCGATCTGGGTTCATGATCCTCAAATTCTTCCAAAAAATCAAGTGCTACATTATATGCAAAGACATTGTCAATGACTGTTTCTCTTCGGTTCCAACTTTTTCCCGTAGTGATATTATTTATTGAAGTTTCTACAACCTCATGCTCTTCAGGAGCAACATCTTCTGATACAACTTCTTCAGGAAGCTGAATTTTCTCACTACGTGCGAGTTGTTCATCTTCATTTGACTCGTCGATCTTAATTATTCTTCTTTTCTTTCGAGGGTTTTTATCTTTGGAACCAAGAGGTCTACCACGCTTCAGGCGTGCTTTAGATTCATTAGCACTTGTTATTTGTCCTTCAGGGACATCAATCTTAACCGGAACATTTTCTGCAGGAATATGTGATTTAGTAACTCTTCTAGAGTCACTAAATGCATCCGGTAATTGATTTGCAATTTGTTGCAAATGTATGATCCTTTGAACTTCTAGTTCACACTCTTTTGTACGAGGATCAAGGAAATCTAATGCAATTTTCCAATTGATTTCTTTTTTCGGTTGATCCTTACCTCCCCCTAATATCGGGAAATGAGATTCATCAAAATGACAATCTGCAAATCTAGCAGTAAATAAATCACCTGTTAATGGTTCAATATATTTAATTATAGAAGGTGATTCATACCCGACATATATTCCCAACCTTCGTTGGGGGCCCAATTTAGTTCGGTGAGGCGGTGCAATTGGAACATAAACCGCACACCCGAAAATTCTTAAATGGGAGATATTGGGCTTATAACCAAATGTTAATTGAAGGGGAGAAAGGTTATTATAACTTGTCGGCCGAATTCTCACAAGTGTTGCTGCATGTAGTATAGCATGTCCCCAACCAGATAAAGAGAGTTTTGATTTCATTAACAATGGTCTAGCAATTAACTGCAATCGTTTGATAAATGATTCGGCTAGACCATTTTGTGTGTGAACATGAGCTACAGGATGTTCAACACTTATTCCAATCGACATGCAATAATCATAAAAAGCATGTGATGAATATTCACCAGCATTATCTAAACGAATTTTCTTTATTGGGTGATCTGGAAATTGTGCTCGCAACTTTATTATTTGGGCAAGTAATCTTGCGAATGCCAAGTTGCGAGAGGATAAGAGACATACATGTGACCATCTCGTTGATGCATCAACTAGCACCATAAAATATCGAAATGGTCCACATGGTGGATCTACAGGCCCACAAATATCACCATGAATTCGTTCTAGAAATGCAGGGGATTCAATCCCCACTTTAGTTGGTGAAGGTCTAACAATTAACTTCCCTTGAGAGCATGCAACACATGAGAATTCATTAGAATTTAACACCTCTTTATTTTCTAATGAATGGCCATGTGAATTTTCAATTATGCGCCTCATCATGGTGGAACCAGGATGTCCAAGGTGATCATGCCAAACCATAAAATCATTGGGAGTAATAGACTTCTGGTCTATTAGGTGATATGTTTCAGCTGTATTTATATTCGTGTAATATAGGCCAGAAGAGAGTGAATACAACTTTTCTAACACACGTTTCTTTCCAGAAACAAGTTGTGTAATCAATAGACATTCACTGTTTTTCTCATTTAGAGTCTCGATATGATACCCATTTTTGCGGATATCTTTAAAACTTAACAAATTTCTTTGAGACTTGGGAGACAGTAGTGCATTATTTATAACTAGTTTAGTTCCTTCAGGGAGAAATATTGTGGCTCTTCCGGAGCCATCAATCAAATTTGCACTACCACTTATAGTGTTAACATTTGTCTCCCCCTTTTGCAAATGAGAAAAATATTTTTCATTTTTAAGTATAGTGTGTGTAGTAGCACTATCAATTAGACAAATATCACCATCACTATTCATTCCCAAATGTTTGGCATCCATTGCTTCTTCATAAAAAAAAAAAAACATAAATTAGAAATTAATATTAATAAAAGATGCAAAATATATAAATATTTTATTCATCATGAAATACTTATAGGGTATTCATCATATGCTTAGTTAACATCGTTAAAGAAATCGGCTACATCAAGATGGGTCATAACCACATCATCACCATCAAGAGCAATATTGTTATCAATAAAATTTGTCTAGACATTTTTTGCCTTATTTTTCAAAGAAGTTTGATAAAGCTCAACAAGATGATCCACTGTTCGACACACGCGGGACCAATGACCTTCCATTCCACACCGGTAACAATGTTCCTCATATTTCTTCTTTTCTCCATTGTCTCTCTTCTGGGAGACAGCTTGTTTCTTGTCACGATCATGGTTGTTGTTATTATATGGAGTAAATCTACCACGACCGCGACCACGATTATTACCACGTCCTCGGCTACCACCACGTCCACGTCCACGTCCACGACCACGACCAGAATTTTGAGATTGAGTCGCATTCGCTTCACGGAATGGACTGGAACCGGTGGGTCGGGACTCATGATTTTTCAACAATAATTCATTATTTTGCTCGGCTAAGAGAAGGCATGCAATTAGTTCAGAATATTTCTTAAAACATTTTTCTCGATATTGTTGCTGCAGGAGCATATTCGAGACATGAAAAGTAGAGAATGTCTTCTCAAGCATATCATCATCAGTTATGGTTTCACCACATAACTTTAATTGTGAAGTAATTCTGAACATAGCCGAATTATATTCATTGACAGTTTTGAAATCTTGCAGACGTGGATGAAGCCAATCATACCGGGCTTTTTGGAAGGACGACCATCTTCAGGTGGTCGTATCTTTCCTTTAAATTTCTCCACAAAACTAGTGGATCTTTCACTGTTAAATATTCAGTTTTCAATCCTTCATCCAAATGATGACGAAGGAAAATCATTGTTTTGGCACGGTCTTGATTTGATGCACTATTATTTTCAACAATAGCATCACCAAGACCCATAGCCTCAAGATGAATTTCAACATCTAAAATCCATGACAAATAATTTTTTCCGGTGATATCAAGTGGTGCAAATTCAAGTTTTGTGAAAGTAGCCATAATGAAGAATGAAATGAGAAAGGAGAAGAAAAAAAAAACACTACCTTAATCTACCTTGAAGAGGTTCAAGTATATAATACTTGAAAATATTATTTTGGGTCAACGTAGAGACTCGTGCTGATAACGTATTGTGAAACTAATACTTTTATTCATTTTTCATCGAGTGTACAAAATGGAGTGGCATACCACCCTTTTATAGGGAGCAAGAGAAGCTCCTAGAATTCTAACATAAAGATCACATAAAGATTATCATAAGTACTTGTACTAAAATCATCTAAAAGTATTTGAAAGGACATCCATTTTATATATTATTTTATAACAGGATATTTTTTTTTCTTTTTTACAATAATAAGCAGGGATGAAAATATTTGAATCCGACATATACTTTCTTTCATCCCACAAAAATAATTTTAATGTAGTGGAGTATTAATTTTCCATTTAAATCATGTAACTTATTTTATTCAAAATCAAAACCTAGGTGTTAATACTTGTCTTAAAAAAGAGTAGACATCTCACATAAGGGCAAAAAAAAAAAAAACATTTACTCCCTCCGTCCGTCTATAAGTAGGATTGGCAATGGGGAGGGTAAAAACCCGGACCCGCATAAATCCGGTCCGTACGGGGCGGGTAAATATCCGGTCAAACGGGTCCCGGGACGGGTAAATACCCGGTCAACGAATACCCGCCGGATATGGAACGGGTAATGGGATTACATATACCCGACCCGACCCCGACCCCGACCCCGACCCGTATATATATAATTAATTTATTAATTCTCCCCTCTCCATTGGTAAGACATCTAACAATTCTAACTAATTAGATTATATAGAGTGGTTATAGGATTTATTGATTTACTGTGCTTTATTTCTGCAGATTTAGGATGGCTTCTAAAATTGCAGCCGATTTACTCTATTTTCAAAAAAGACTTAGATCCTTAGATTATTTATTTATTTTGTGATTAGTTGTTTATAACTTTATGTTATATTTAAAATTTTATGTTTTATTTGATGTTGAAATTGATGTTTTATTGTAGTTTTAAGAGCTGATTTTAATGTGCTATTTTTTTTAAATAAATAAATTTAAAAAAAATGATGGCGGGGCGGGTTTACCCGCCGGGTTCACGGGGCAAAACGGGGCGGGTTTTGGCAGGTATTGAAGCGGGGCGGGTAACGGGTCTAAAAAAGTTTGGCGGGGCGGGTCCTGGGAAAGGCCAAACCCGTCCCATACCCGCCCCGTTGCCAACCCTATTTATAAGCTTCCCATTTTACCATTTTGGTCCGTCCGCCTATAAGCTTCTCATACCTTTTTTGGTAAGTATTTTTTCTTACACATCACTTTATATCTTACTTTTTCTCTCTATCTCCCTCCTTCTTCCAATCACATCACTTGTACTATATCTATTATTTAATCACTTTTCTTAATCTCTGTGCCAAAAAGTAACGGGAAGCTTATAGGCGGATGGAGGGAGTAATATTTTAACAATAATAGTAATTTTTTTTATTAATATGTGTAAAAAAAATTATATGTATATCTTTATGAGACAGATGGAATAATATATATATATATATAATTGAGCGACATTTATGTACATTTAATTTCATAGTAAAATTAGTGTAATTGAACCACAGTTTTATCATTGGGTAAGTTAAAAATTCAATTAAATAATTAAAAATATATTCAAACCCTTAAAATTAAGTTAAATACAAGAATTTGTCAATATAATTCATGTCACACTACATTGTCAAACAATAATCTTAGTATTAATGTATTAATCATGTATGTGATGAGGATTTTTTTATATTTTTTTGTAAATGCAAATATTATTAATTTCTTAAAGGGAATAGGAAAAGTGAAGGCCACATCAGAGTGTACGGAAATGGGTCCTCGGTTCAGGTGGAGTCTTTTTCGTTGGGAAACACCACAAAAATAATTATACTATTTCAACATTTTTCTCCCTTTACTTTACAGGTCAAAAACAGTTATTTTCTGGTTCAGTTGTGACAGTTGTTACGATCGAAACCCTACACTAGACATGGGCAACGGTTACAAACCGGCGGTTACGGTTTGGGGTTTCGGCGAACCGTAACCGAACCGCGAACCGCCGGTTACGGTTACGGTTTTCAAACCGGCGGTTCGGTTTGAAAACCGCCGGTTTGGCGGTTTAGGGTTTTTTTTTTTTTTTTAATATTATCTCCGTTTTTGCTCGTTTTCACTCCGTTTTCGTTCATTTTTTATTCGTTTTAACTCATTTTTAAAAAAATACATTACTAGAATTGAATAAAAATTATATAACTTAAATTTATACATTAAAAATAGAAGAATTGTGTATTAAAAAAATTATTATTATTATTTTTTTAATAAAAAACCGCCGGTTAACCGCCAAACCGGCGGTTAACCGCCAAACCGCCTGTTTGCGGTTTGTCAAAATGCCGAACCGTAACCGAACCGCCATTTTTCGGTTACGGTTCGGTTTGTAAACCGTAACCGGCGGTTTGGCCGGTTGGTCGGTTTGGCGGTTCGGTTTTGCGCGTGTCTACCCTACACTATTAATGCTAAATAAACCCCACATTATTGCATGCAGCATCATCTTTCGAAATCACAAATAAAACTAAAATGTGACAATAATTTTAACTAATACGTGATGAGTAGATAAATCTAAACTCGTGCACCAAGTGCATATGAGATTGGTCGGAAAAAAAAAATTCAAATCGGTCGAATCAACGGTTCAAAATCGTACGTAATTGCAGTGACGGGGCCAGGAAATCTCGATAGGGGGGCCCGATTAACATTAGTTACATTACTTTAAAAATAAAATAATATGTACTTATTATACTCATCAAAATTTTACATGATAAAATTGTTAATAAATTTCATTAAATTAAATTGAACAAGTTAACTTTCATTTTGTTTTGAAGTTTTAATTTGATAGTTCGATTCAAAATTAAGCGAAACAATTTAAAAATTACTAAAATATTAAATTCAAAAAACATTTTATTTCTTCGATTGTAAATGTCTTTTAATTAATACATTAATGTGTTCCAATATTCTATTATTTGCACGATTTGATCAGCACAATTTTTAAAGTATGAATATTTTGGGTGATTCGGTGAGGTGTAAAATAAAATGTATGCAAAAAATGAGTGACAATTTTGAAAATAAAATGATGTTGGGAGGGTATTAATTTTATTGGGTGTTTCCATATTAAGAGTGTGCAAATAATCCTTTGACGTTCCAATAAAAAAAAGTGTACAAATAATTACGGGACAAATCGAGTATATATATATAAAAAAAAAATTGGTGGGGGCCACTGGGCCTCCTGGCCCCAGTGTGGCTCCGCCCCTGTGTAATTGTAACCGGTTCATGCCAATTGCAATTCGATTTCAATTTGTAAAATGGTTAACCGGTTCATGCCAATTGCAATTCGATTTCAATTTGTAAAATGGTTAAATCGTAATCGACAATTTTAACCGCATAAACATGTCTACCGTTCACTAACAGGGTGGAAGTTAAATACCCATCCCTTTTTTTCCCCTCCCCATGACTCGAACTCAGGACCTAAGGCATAGGTAGTGGTGCTCTAACCACTTGAGCTATCCCACTTTGTCAAGAAAAAAAATAAAAAATTCTAGTTAGCACACCACAAGCCAAATTGTTACTCAAGAAATTAATACATGGAACAAAGACCATAAAAAGTGTATAATGGAATAAAGGGACCACAACCAATCAATCTCTTTAAACAACGACCTTAGAAGCTCCTTTCTCGATCTCGTTGAACTTTCTTCCCTTTTTTTTCTTTTTATTAAAGGCACATTTTAATTTATATATCTCTTTTTTTTTTTTTTAAAGAAAGAGACATGACTGATTTTAATGATATTGTGGTCTGAATCGAATTATAAAAACAGGGTTCTCTTCCTCCACGTTTACTCATTCTGTATAAATTCAAAACCATAAATATTAGTAATATCTAAACATGTATAACATATTTATTATAGTTAGATTTTTTAACAATAATAATTTGACAACTATATTCCAAGTTTTCCTTCTTAAAAAAAGGATACAAAAAGTCAGTTAGATTTTGTAACTAACAGTGTATGAACTTTTTGACCAGTGACTTGCACCAAAAAAAAAAAAAATATCATTTATGTAAAGGGTATTTCAAGAATTGAGCATAAAAAATTGTAAATTTTTTGTTTTTATACTAAAAATGAAGGATTCATTGACCCAAAGCTAGAAAGATCGGTCCTGAGAGGAATGACATTAATTCCCCCTTATCAAATCATTGAACTTTGGTTCTATTTATCTACGTGGAAGTTATTTTTGAGGGGTCTTATTTCTATTGAAATTTATATTAAATTTTTTTTTCTCAAATTATAATTGAAATAAACTACGTGAATCAATAGAAACATTTTGGGTCACGTGCATAAATTAATTTTTACCTCGTATTTTTCTCTTTAACAGGTCTCTTAGCATTCAATTGTTTACCTATAACTTTTAGTCATGTCTTATACGGAGTATTAAAATTTTATATTTATATTGTATTAGTACAATATTTGTACATTACGTAGGATGACACGAGATATGATAAACTGAAAGAGCTAGAAGTAAAATTCACAATAATACAATTATCGACCTTGGAAGATAGAAATTGTGATATTTTTCATTAATTAATTTATACTGCATTTTTTCTATTTAATTATTCGATTCTATAATGATAGACTTAAATAATTTTATATCAAACTTTAAATTAAAATTCATTAATTTATTTAAGAATTTATTACTCCATATATGTACAATGTATTTATTAAAGTATGTTATATTAAAATATACGATATGATTTCATTATGTACTCCATACATTACAATTTGTGTTATTATTTATTTTTCTATTTTTAATACATGATTCATATAAAGGGCATACATCTATGGGTACGTCATACATTAATATATATATATGTGATAAAAATTCGTTTCATGTATATTGTCGTCACATATATACGAGTTTTAATCCTAGCTAGTATACAAATCTTATATTTTAAAAGTTTATTCATGTGTTATTTTTATTTATTTATTTATGAATGCACACCACCATCGCGCGCATTCATCAATATAATATTCATAACAAGCTCTTGTCTAAAAGAGTGAGACTTAGGGGGTGTATTGGTTGTGGATTCTATAGGATTTTTTTGGACTTTCAAAGTCTGAGGTATTCAATTAGGATTTTAAAAAGTCTTTTAAAATTTTGAGGTATTCAATACGGATTTTAAAAAATTTTGTATTCAATAGTCTATGATTTTAATACTCTATGGATTTTGTTGGATTCTCCCCAAAAATATAAATAAATTGCACTATCCAAAATCTCTTCTAAAAATAAGAGATTTTAACGGATTCTCTCAGAGAACTCTGAAGACGAAAGATCAGAAGTAGGAATGACAATATTGACCCAACCCGCAGATACCCACTCCACCCGTGAGCTTTGTGTCATGTCAGATTCGCCCCGTATTAAGTATGGGTCGGATTTGGGTCTAACCCGCGGGTATCCGACCCGCCCAAATTAATATATAAACTTTATATATATATATATATATTTTTTTTTTATTGATAAAATATTTTATATAATATATATATATATATATATACATATAATATTAATTTTTTTAAAAAAAAAGCACTTCACATTAAAAAAAACTCTTTGCATCAATATTGGAGTTTATGAAAATCTATGTAAATCAATAAAAAAAATATATTCCAAAATCTTGTCAAGTCTATGAAAATCCATATAAATCAATAAAAAAAGTCAGTCACGTACTTTTTAAAGTTAAAAAAAATTCAATAAAATCTCAATTGAATACACCCTCCTTAGTATATTGTTAATTTTACATTAGATACATTAAATATTTATTTAATACAATCAATTCAATCCAATAATAGTCATAAGAATGAAGAAAATATGTACTACATGGAAACAAATCATGTGCGGTCATGAAGGACTTTTACCCATAATAACTTTTATGATAGAATTTCTGACTTTTTTTGAACTTTTAATTTCCAATTCATCTTCATGACGGGAAATTATGACCTCAAAGATATAAATAGAAGTGCTCTAATTACTTGATTTATCCTAATTTATCAAAAAAATTTATAGTTAGTGTATATTAAATGGCCGGAATTTATTTTAAATATATTAAATTAAATAGAATATCATATGTCATGAGAATTAAAAATAAAAAATGTTGTTGTTAGGGGAAAAGACTACCTTAATTGTTATTAGCGAGCTAGCTAGGGAAAAAAGACCCTTGATATTTGCAAATTGCCTTTGTGAAATCGATGGTTTTTGTGCAGATGGAGCGTTTTAATTGGGTTGGGTTTATTAATTATATGGTTCTACTGTCTCATTATATGTTTTCACTAAGGTTGAACATAAAAAATAGTACTCCATCACTTATAATTATCCATATAGTAATTATTTTTTATTATCATAAGGAATAGTATATATATATATATATATTTTGTTGAAAGGAAATAAAATATATTTCCGGTTGATTGCAGGGCCGGGTCTGAAATTAGAGCTAGTTCATAAATAAAAAAAAAATGGAATAAAAAGGTACGTACAATGAAATGTTGCACTAATAATTAATTCTCGATCAACTCTGGTGTGTGGTTTACTATATATTTTTATATTTATAATTTTTACCATGTGTGTTGGAAGAAAGGTCCATATATATATGATTTGCAGCATGACCGGTCCTATGAATATTTGAACCTAAATCGAACTTTAAAATAAGGTCTCATCCCTTCATATTTTTCATTAATTCTATATGAACTCATGAAACATAATTTAAAATAATTTTTGAAGGATTATCGATGACCTTATTGGTCTTACATTAGGATTGGGCCTGGTTTGCAGGGTGTACATGTACAAAGAAATTAGGGTTTGTATATAAAAGATAGGAGGATATATATGGAGTATAATTTACTAATTGCAGTAGTAGTACCAATTAATTAATTAATTAATAAAATAAAAGTGATCGAAGTAGAATAAATAAATACCTGGAGAAGAGAGTTTGTCGTACGTACATGTAGCTATCTATTTATATACCTTCCCCAGGCCAGACCACAGTGTGTATATATATAACTCCCCTACTACACGTACACTTGATGATATTCATAACCATAACAGAGCTACCTACTTTCAGCTTCAGGCATGCTCTTCGATCTTTTTATTTTTTGTTATAATTATTTCTCTTATAATATTTGAATTATTTAATTGTGGTAATTATATATTGGTAGTGAAGTAATTAGCATCGATCGATCGGGGGAATAAAAAGGTTGTTGTTATCGTTTTTCCAATATATATTTGTTTGTGGCCCTAGCTCCCTGAATCTGATAATGAAATTAGCTAGGCTGTGTTTAATTATTGGTTTGAAATTAGTTAGCTAGCTGGGGGGTGACGTCATGCACAGTTTGTTTTTAAATAAGTGAAGATCGAATTGCTGGCGTTTGATTCCTAGCTAGCTCCAAATTAAGTTAAATATCTATCCATCCATCCATATCTCAGCCTTGGCTTGGAAAGCAATTAAACATGTACGTATAATTGTGGTTGATTTCTGGTGCAGCATCATCAAGATTCACATGAAAATTATTTAATTAATTAATTCATCATGTGATTAATTATAATGAATTGAATAAATTGTGAGAATCTTGATGATGCTGCATCGGCAATAAACCACTACTACCCTCCACAGGGTCATTTCTCTAGCTAGCTCATTTTTCCACCAGGTAAGTAATTTCATACTACTACTCCAGTATTTAATTTGTCGTCGGAACTCTCTCTGCACTCTGTAGGTATGTATGTATGTATTTTGGTTTGGTGCTTTGATGATTTTGTGCAGGCCAGGGCCAGTGAATGGAAATCAGTTTGTTAATTATATATATTGTCATCACAAATGCGCGCTGCACAAGTACTTTAATTCCATATTAAAACAAACTCCTCCTCCTCCTCCTTTACCATATATAAAAGAAGGCACTCAACCATTTATCTATCAATATATTCATTAATTTCTCACACCCTTTTTTTTTAATTTGTTAACTTCAATCTAGCTAGATGCATATATTATATAGCTCACTCAATTTTGGTTGATTATTATTTTATGACTTTGCTCTTAATCAATAACGTAATTAGTAATTAAATATTATTGCAGGTTTACATACATGGTTTTGAGAGAGCTACCATATACTACTGTATGTTGTGGGACCTACTATTATATATATATATATATATGTTGCAACTTGGCCAATTGATCCATCGATCGATCACTACTTATACTAGCTAGCTAGCTAGCTAGCAAAGTCAATCAATCATATCTAATTCCAAAATCTCTCTTTATTAGTAGTAAATATTATTTCTTCTCTTCATTCAACCTTTTCTATTTCTAACATTCCCACATTAATTCATTGGTATCTAGCTAAGCTACCTATATATCCACATCCACTTAATTATATATAGTCTCCACTACTCATATCAATCCTAGCTAGCTTTGTGAAAATTTTGTCTAATTAATAACTTCATTTTGCTTTCACATGATTTAAGGAAGCTAGAAAATGAGTCGTCACGTAATTGTATGTATGTTAAATTAAGCACCCCCATATCATCATCATTACATTTTCCTTATGACTCAATAATTCACGCCAAATGCCAAACAAATTATTCTATGCACTTTCTGCAACTTACTGATTTTTACATGTCCGCATTTCATGCAGCCACAGATCCATTATTATGTAGTAGTAGTAGTAGTAGTTTATTAATGCAATTACTTAATCCCTAGCTAGTCCTAAACACAAAATAAATATCATATTTATATAATTCACTAATTAAATCCTTCCTCCTTTCTATAATACTAATATTTTAATTTTTTTTTATTAGAAAGGGGTATGTATTGAAAAGTTTGCACTGGTAAATTAGAAATTATGGGTATTTTTACAAGTTAAAAAGAGGATAAAATTATACAAGTAATACAAAAATAAGATAAAACATCATTTAATTGTTTTTACAAGAATAGAATATATACTAAAACATGATTTATTGTCGAGTATTAGTCAGTTTTAATTGGTTATCCCTTCATTTAGCCTTTGAATTGAGTGTGTGAATCTTTTACCATCATATAGTACAGTAATAAACATGTAATTTAACATTGCTTCATCTCAATGCAATATTGCTAATCCCTTTTAATACCACATCACTTATCAAATAATATCATCACGTTTATAAAGTAAATATAATACTAGCATTTTCCACTCATGACACAAACGTTGAACTGTGTGAAAAAAATGTTGCAGTTTTACTTTATAAACAAATTAGTGATATTACCTGATAAGTGATGTGATACTACAAATTGAAAGAAATTACATTAGTTGCATGTGGTGGTGGTGCAACTTGTACATATATAAAAAAGTTACTCAAGTACTATAATTAATTTTCGAATTTCCTTCACCGGATTTTATGTAAAGGTTGTATACGTACATATATGGTGGTGGTGTCCATGCTACCCTGTTTTGTAGTGCAGTACTCAAGTAGGGTAGTGAAGCAAAAATCCATGTGTGCATTTTAATTTGTTGATTGGTACAAATAAAAAAGCTAGTTAACCCCACATAGCATATGGGCAAAAGTTAAGTGGCCGTACCAAGTTGGCCTCACACACAAACATCAGATATACACTCAAATGGTCTTTCTTTCTCAACTCATCAGTTCAAATCCTACAAAGAGGTCCACTAGAGATTCGAAATTGTTGAAGAAACAACGAGATCTAAATTGCTTTCTTAATTCATCTTTCTTTCCTTTATACTGCACTCATCTATCACTTTCCAATTGTATTTAACCTCTTATTTTAATTTTATCAATGTATGTCATGTACGTGTTAATTGATTGTCTTAATTATGCCAATTTATATATACTAGATGTGAAATTGATTGGAATAAAATTAAAGACGTACATATGACCTGGCTATATGTAAATATGTACAGGTGGAAGTCCTTGATTGGGACATGTGGCCCGTTGAAATCCTATAAATAATTACTCTCTGCGTCCGGTGAAAGTTTACGGTGAATTTTGAACACACAATTTTTAAAAAAAAATTGTAATGATGGGAACCTTTATGTAACAATGAGAGTATATATATATGTGTGAGATTTGTAATTGTGATCAATTAATCAATCTCTACTTCTCTACAAATTCACAACCCTAATCCTAATACTACATGGTATCTGGCCTTGTTTATATCCCAGTTAAATCATGCATGTATAATTCCCTCTTCATTTCCCAGCTAAAAAAAATGAACAGACATTTCCTTTTAACTATCGTCCTCAAAATTACACTACATGCTATTGTTTTTCCTGTATAAAATTATATTTTATTTGTCTTATTCACCCCAATTAACCATTTAACCCCTATCAAAAAGTAATTAAATTTATACATTTAAATACCAATAAACACCTTCTACCTTCAAAACTTTGCAAACAGTAAATGTTGCATTGAATGAGAAACGAAGAGAATAATCATTATAATTTTTATCTCATCTAAGTTAGAGAATAAATAATATAAATGAATTGATTTTACACATTTTTACAAAGTCCGTACTTTTAAATGAGATGAAACTCTTTTATGGTATCAGAGTTTTTAGCTCATGCTCATATCCTCTGTTTAAATCTCATTAAAAGTAACTATACTCATATTAAATTGTTCACTCGATATGAATGAGGAATGTTAGAAAATTAATACAAATGATTCACTCCACGAATGATGAGGGATGTTAGAAAATTAATACAAATGATTTAATTTCAACTTCACTACAAAATTTAAACTTTTAGATAATATATAATTTTATTTTATTTTCAAAACAATTAAAACAGGTTAGCACATTGTTATTGAATGAATAACAACTCTAAAACTAGAGTCAAAATTGGAACAGAGAAGTATAATTTAAAATGAATGGTAAAAAGAGACCATAATTAAATATCACTGTCCGAATTGTCACTCCCAGCAAGTGGGATCGATGAGTAGACCTGTTGTCTGCATCTTACTCTATGAATAACTAACACACTTTAAATATATTGCCATTTCATGTAATCATATTAATATTTAAAAACTAGATTTGAGTGAGTTGTTGAAGTAGAGAAAGATAGAGATAGAAAAAAAATAGAGAAGAAAGACATTCAAAATATCAAAATGAGTAATGTTGTACTGGTTTCTTTAGATTGCATAGCTGGAAATAGAGTAAGTAAAAAGTTGAAAGATGGTCCTAGGTGGTCCAAAGATGGCATGTGTTATGTTTGTACTGTAGATTGAGAGTGCCCAAAATGTGAGTACATTCATTGCTATTCAAGGACCATTCTTCTTCATCATCAAACCCATCTTTATTATTATTATTTTTAAAAATATCCCCGGTTTTCACAGATTCTCCCCCCTCCTTTCTTTCTTTCTTTCTTCTTTTTTTTTTTTTTTTCTAAAGGTAGTCCTGCAATATTTGTCTTTTTTTCTTTTGCATATTTTTAGTTGGTCAAACCAATTTTTGTTAACTCAAAAGTTTTTTTTTTTTGAGGGGGTTGTTAACTCAAAAGTTAATCCACTCTTAGTCAAGCATATTCCTATAATAGCACAAATTTTGAAATATGTGCCCACAAAATGATCAATTATTCCATCTCATAGAATTTTCAATATTAAAAAAGCCCAAGTTGTTGAATAGTAGGGGCCATTTTAATGTTCTGCAGGTATATTTTATTATTATTATTTTAATCGTCTTCATGGTTATCTAAGTCATTATTTTGACAAAGATTAAGTTATCAACACTTTAAAGGTGTGCACTAATTACGTTGTTGATCGCATCTTATTGTTAGATAGATCTCAAACATTGTTTGACTCAAAAGCCATTATGCCTATACTCTTTGTCATTACTGTTCGTTGTTATTGCTAAATGCTGGAGTAATAGTTTATGATTAATGGTACTGTAGTAGTTATACATATCTTTTCAAAACTTTACATAATTAGCTTTTTATTTGCAATACTATAAGATTTCAAAGTTGCATCTGGGTTGAATCATTTTGTTTTTTTTTTTTTTGAAGCAGCAAAGATTTATTATTAATAGGTATATCCAAAATAATTACATCAATTCTGAAGCCTATAAAAAAATACAACAAAATTTAACAAAATCCTTTCTAGTTTTATCCTTTGTAACGTTTTCTCTTTGTCCAATTGAGCCCCTTTGAAGATGATCTCATTTCTACTTCTCCATATTATCCAAATAGCCTCTCTCCATCATCTCAATGTGTTTGATTTCAAAGTTGCATCCAAATTAAATAATTTTAAGGTTAATTGCACAAAAATCTCATTACTTGAAATTATTGCACAAAATTCTATAGTGGTTTAAAAATTGAAAGAAATTCTCTCATAACTTGAAAACATCCTACTACTAACCCAAGAATTTTACTCGTAAAACAAAATCATTTCAAATGGAAATTGACGACTTCAATAGTGGTCATGAATTTATCCATACAGTGAAAACACCTGAGCATGTTAAATACCTGAAAAGTCCTTATTAATCATCAGAACACACACATTAAAGCTCAAATCTCAAGTCTCAAACAAAGAATTTTGACCTCATTTGACATATACTCCTACTAGTTAGTGCTGTTAAACTCAACTCGTTAAGGCTCGAACTCAATAGATACTCGATTTGCTAACGAGCCAACTCAAACTTGACTCCACTCATTTATGAGTCATGTCAAGCTCAATTTTTTGCTCGTTTATGTAATCGAGCCCAGTCGAGCTCGCTCAAATAACATCTCTACTACTAGTTAAGCAACATTTTCACTTATTAAGACAACAAAAAAGTCAAATTTAACTGCCCTATCCTGTTGAGAGGAATGAATTCCAACTATATGAATAAAACTAACTGAAAAATGAAAAATATATACAGAAATTGAGCAGCACAGTCGAGTAACACAAGGTAAGGTAAAGAGTCAGCGATAGAATACGACTTAAAAGACAGAAATAAACACAGCAAAACTGCACCACTTACCTAAAAAGTGCTGTTTCTAAAAGTTGAAGCATTTATCTATCAAATTTATCACTGATTGATACTCAGAGAACGTCTTCTTAATCTATAGCCTGCAGATCTTCTTCTCTCGATTTTGTCTCTGATATGTGGACCAACAGCCCGCATCACTAACTCTGGCAAAGGTTCACTTTTTGATCTTTGGAAGATGTCCATATTTAGTTGGTGACCAATTTTTATCGAATCATCTCTCGAAACATGCACCATATCATTGGACATTGTTTTATTTTCCGACGTTTCATCATCATCATCACAAATGTAACCACTGTCTGGAATATCTTGCATTGCAAGATCATCGTACTCCTCATCCGATTTGGTGAATTCTTCATCAACAGAACCACCATCCAACTGAAAAAAGAAATGAGATAAAAATTTAATCCCACTTCTCATTGAAATTTTGCCCTTTTGAGACACTTTACCTATTTTTACACTTACCGTCCATCCAATATACATGTTAAACTTTCAAAATTAAACATTTTAATCATTTGACTGGTTACAACAGGTTAGCAGCCGATTTTGAGACATTTATATTTCAATGTTTTTTTCAATTTTGTTTCATTTAACTTTCAAAATCAGTTGCTAACCTGTTGTAGCCGATCAAAGGACTAAAAATATGAATTTTGTAAGTTAACAGAAGGAAATTCAATTCGGTTAGTGTCCTTAAAAGCAAAAAATGGGCATACAGGACTAAAAAAGAAACCTTTTCCGTAAATTAATTAAGAGTCAAAAATACAAAAGTTCAAATGGCAAAATATTATTTCCTCTAAATTTAATTGACTTCTTACCAACCAACATCAAGAATAAACACACTCTTACCTCGTCTTGTTCTTGCAGCTGCTTCTGCCCATCACTAAGATCCTCGTCGCTGTCTGTCTCCAGGGGCTCATCAACCTCTTCATCACTACCATGCACAGACATCTCTTCCTTGAGCTAAAAGAAACGAAGAGTCCAAAGGTTAAAAGGAACACAAAAATAACACGGGGCATCCACCAAGAAACATAAGAACTTAGGCTAAAAGTCTATGCCATATCAAAAGATATTCTTGGAATGTGATGATGTTTAAAGTTTCAAGATAATACATTTGAATGACACTTTTAACCTTACCTCTTTGGAAGGCCCCTCAGAGATTCTAGGCGAGCTGCAACAGGACGAGAAGTATTTACTACCATTGTCAGTCAACTCACCTCTCGACTCATCCACACTGCTAGCATGACTTGTGCCCCCAGTATCACTTGGCCATGCACTTATACCAAAGTGACCAAACTGCAAGTTAACTGGTTCTGCTTTACCAATCTGTAATGGCCCATACATAGGCATTCCTATTCCATTCCAAGAAGGATGGCCCACAATGGGTTTCCCGTTGCCGTCTATAATGTCAACTGGCCATGCCTTAGCCACAGAACCATCGTCATTCAGAAGTGCCATCATATGCCTTGTGGAATCTTGCCTCTGGATTAACTGAAACATTCCCTTGGAGCTCAATGAATTGGCGGTACATTGATTCCTATACTCCTCGTAAACAACAGAAACGGTATTTGTGATTGGATCGTAAAGATGCTCTCCCGCTTCTCGCCTTCTCAAGCAGCTGAAAACTGTTGCATGGATGACTGCTACACTTTTATCAACATTGGTGTTGTTTATTTTGGGCACCAAATGCTTATCTGCTCGATTGCAGAGGTACTCCTGGATTGTTCTTATGTTCTGAATATATTTAACGTACTTGTTTTTAGCGGGGTCTAGTGTCATGTACTTGGCACGAACAGCAAACCTTTCCAAGTGTTTCTCCTCACTTGAAATATAAATCATGAATGGTATGATAGAAGGATGTTTCTTCATGAGCCCCACCTGAATGACAAACAAAATTGATATCAAATCACAACACAAGAAATCTAGGTACTGCGAATGTTGCAAAACACCCACTTTGAAGTTGCAAAAATTGTTTTTTACCCACTCTAACTAAGGAAAATATTGTATACCCACTTTCACCTTTTTCATACTTATGTGATCAAAATACCCTCAAAAGTAGGCATAAAAGATTTATGTTACTTGAGATGGTGGGCAAGGTGCGTATAAAAGATTCTTTGTAATATGGGTATTAGGGTTATTTCATACAAAAGTTGGCAAAAAATATGTTTTTATAAATGAGGTGGGTAAAAAATATTTTGAGTTCTAAAACTCCTACTATCTAGGTTTTTATATATTTTACATAAATTTCCCAAAACCAGAAGAAGCGTGAATCATGTGGGTAGAAAATATTTATTGTAACATGGGTATTAGGGTCACGTCATACAAAAGTGGGTAGAAAATATTTTTTATAGTTGGCGTGGGTAAAAAAGATTGTGTTATGAAAGTCAGTAAAAAGGATTTTTTTTCCCATCTAGGTATATAACATTTTACATAAATTTCCCAAAACTAAAAGAAGCAAGATCATACCACGAAATTGAGACTTAAATGAACCCCCTCAACAACAACAGATTCTTTTCGTTCTTCCCAGGCAGTAATCAATCGGTCAAGGCTATCAATTACCATCTCACTCTGTGCTATGAATCCTTCAATTGCCATCTGTTTTGCACTAATCAAATCACTAGTGGTACTGCTTCCCTCAGATTTTGAAGAATTACTGGATGATTCATCCTTAGTCAGTGAGGAAGCAGAAGCACTAGTAGATTTTTTGGCTTTCTTTTTTGCCTTAGCTTCTGCAATTGCAACTGGATCTAAATATTCACCAGCATGATAAGTTGAAGCCCAGAGCAATGGATTTTGTTCTTCATCAACAAAACTCCTCATCATATGGCGAATAGAGTCTGTAGATAAAACGGTTGTAATACCCAACCTGCTACCCTGAAATTGTAATTACCGGAATCATGGTCATCATTACAGCAACAAATTCTCTAAAGTAACAAAATTTAGGTAACCTCAAGAAAGGTAAAAAATTATCATTTATAGGCCACTCATCTAAATATCTAGAGAGCATATCTGAACAAGTAAATCATTTGTTTATCCTTTTAAATCTAGTTAATAACGCTTGAAATGTGAAACTGTTATATGATTGTCCTGACATTTTAAACATCAAAAAGCAGTTTCTGGTCATTACGACAAGACAAAAAAAAATTAAATGGAAAAACTATGAAGGAAGCAACGCCACACGTAAAAGACCATGGAACAGAGAAACCCACCAGCAAGGCAGATAAGGTAGATTTTCCACAGCCACTCGTGCCACAGAGTAATACAGTTACAGATTCCTTTCTTTCTCGAATTCTGAAGAAGCAAGCAGACTTTGAGAACAAAATGGAACTTTTGCAATTAACATCTTGGATTATATACACACAAAATTACTGATAAACACAAACAAGGCAAAATAAAAAGATAAAAAATGAAGATAAATAACAGATCAAAGTCAAGATGCTAAATTAGTAACTGCACTAGCAAATAAAGACCAAGACCCCCCCCCCCACCCCCACCCCTACTCCCCAAACATAATATTCACATTACTAAAATGAACTCTCCTTCGTGGGATGATAATAATGGGCAAAACAGCATGTTAGCAATACAGTAATCAGGCCTAAAATAAATTTTCTACCCAACACGCAAAAACACACTCGATTATGTGCATACCAAATTATCGAAAGACACACCATCTGCGATTCAATCTGGACCAATTGAGATATCCGAGTCTTGACATAGATATCTCAACATATCCACCAAACGGGGCCTAAAAGTCTAAATGATAGGGGAAAAAAAGGAAGATAAATAACAAATCAAATTCAAGCTGCTATATTAAAATTAGTAACTGTGCTAATGGATAAAGCCCAACACCCACCCCCAAACGATATATTCACATTACTAAAATGAACTCTCCTTCATAGGATGATAATAATCAGTAAAACAGAAAGTTAGCAATATGGTAATAGAACTGGGGATGATGTAACAATATGACTGAAATATAGACTGACTAGCCTAGAAAAGCAAATATAACTTTATAGAGGCATGTATTATTTCCTACTTTTACCTGCAAGCCAAGATTAGATCAGCCCTCTGATTTGGCCCCACATACTTGTATTCGGAGAGAGCTTCACCGACAACATCCAGAAAGATTTTTCTCCCAACAAGTACAGAGGTGCGCCGTTTGTACAATTCAAATGGTTTGCTTTTCCTTTTATCTTCCTCCAGTGTCAAACGTTCAGCATCTTCTTTGTCCAAGCAGACATGATCACAACATTCAGTATCCCTTTGAGGATATACTTTAGCATCCTGTGCTGACACTTCACATTCTGGAACCATTTTATCCATAAAGCATTCATGTCTCATCATTTCAAAGACCCTTTTGCTTATCTGAGCAAATTAGGAATTTCAGTACTAATATCAACATGGACTAAACAGAGGAGGTAAAGCATGTATGCTGAATAGAACCATGATGCAACTTGCAAACATTACAGATTTTTTAAATGCAGGATTCTTGACAATCAAATGATATATATGTACCTAGATAAGCACAAGGTGACTGCACATTTTATATCTAAGCCGACAAGATGATCTAGTAGCTAACAATGGATCACTATACTTTTTATGAATTCTATAAGTTCGTCCAGGCAGACAACAAAAGAACCGCAAAATATAGGATTCCAATTGCTTTAAAAAATAAAAAAAATATAAATAATAATAAAACACCAGCTCCTCTGAGCATTAATTCTAAAAGAAAGTCGGTGAAAAAAGTCAAAGATCCAACAAATATGGATCCACTTGAAATGCAGAGACTCAAATTCAGGAAGGGATCACTTCAATTAATAGAAAGGAAATCAAATTCAAGATCAGAAAATCTATCTTCCCCATTCAAGTATATGAATGGGGATGTTACAGTACTTTCACTATTTTCAGAAATTTGAAATATATACATGTTCCTATTTTTGTAAAAAATATATATATATAAGCACTCTTTTACATAGATTTCTCGAACTAATATTGGAACTAGAAAGAGATTGCAGATCAAGAAACTAGAGAACATGAAAGAGTCAGCAATAAGTGCAGTGAGCCCAAAATCGTTTGTTCTAGGTATTAAAATTCTTAATCTGATAATCTCTTAGTCACGAACAAACGGAATACAGCCTGCTCAGCGCAACCACACGGGAATCTTTGAGAGTATGCATGTAAGTCAGACAGATGCTTATATTCTCATATATGAGGAGAGGGGACAAATACAAAAACGAAAAAACAAAACAAAACAAAAAAGGGGGAAATAGAGAAGAAACTTCGGAAAAAAAAAACGAGGAGATACCTTAAAGGCATGACGAGCCTTGCAGCCCATGAGTTGCAGAGTACTCTGGAGAACAGAACGCGTGTACCGAAACGACGGCGGGACCTTCTTCTCAGCTGCCGGCGCCTCACCATCCTCCTCCACCACCACTATGTACAGAAGTTTCGCCGCTCCTTCCGCCGCCACCATTCTCAAACCTTCACAATCCACATGCACAATAATCCAGCTTCAAATTAGTAGAGTTGAAACAAAAACAGCAATCAGTCACAATCAAAACAGAAATTTCAAAAAAACAAACAATTCGATCACAATGCAGGTTTTGTAAACAAAGAAACCAGACCTGCACAACGCAAATCGAGAGAGAAACTTTCGGATTCGGGCTAGGGTTCAACGAGTTGAGAATTTGATAGAGAGAGATGGAAGTGGAGAATCAATGGAAGTGAAGAAGAAAAACGACGGCGTTTCCGAGGCGATCTAGCCATTTCCACCGCCACGAACTGCCACGCATCACAGCTTGCAAACCGCCACGAAAGGGTCTCTGGTTTTGTAGAATCGAAAATCAAATGAGGGTAAATCTGATACGCAGTGGAAATTGCGGGCCCATGTGAGTGATATTTATATGGTAGAAAAAAGGAGTGGCAAAGATGGTAAATATGGAGAAAAATAAGGGTGGAACAACGTGAGAAAGTTGGACTTGGTTTGATTCTGCCCAATTTGTTAAAAATAATTAAAATGAAAAGGACAGATCAAGAATGAGAAGTGGAACCATATTTTTACTTGCGGTTGGATTCTGCTCAATATTTTAACTTGTTTAAATTAATTCCCAACACTTACCCTTTTTTTTTTTTTTTTTTTTAATTTGCATAAATATTATTTTATTAGTGTTTATACTTTTTTTGAGAAAATTCCAAATTTAATTGGATATTTATGCAAATATATCTAAACAATTCAATAAATACTTCCCATTCTTTGAAAGCACCACATTATCAAACTTTGCCCCCTCAAAAGCAATATCTATATGGTTTTTCTCCAATGGAAAACTAATACTCCTATTATAGATTTTTTAGGAAACGTATATATATATATATATAATCTAAAATTCTTGAAATATTCATTACTACAATTTATATGTATTCAAAGAATTGAATATGCAAAATTCTGCATATCAAACAAATTTATGATGTTTATTGCAACTATTCAAGAAATAGAAATAAGATGTGAGATAAACATCATCAAAGTATAACTAGCCAGATTCGTAGAAGTGAATCTGAACTTATCCAATTAAAAAAATGTATCTGATAAGTTTTATATATATCCCTTGGATACTCATAATAAATACACATACATTAATACTACATAGTTTTGAAATGATAAGTGTGCCCTTCATGAGTGACATGTGTGGAGATTGGGGTGACTAGTTGAGAACGGCCCTAATATACATTTAAGAACCAAGGGCTCAACAAAATTTGTATATTAATTTATTTTAAAATATATTTTAATTAATTTGCTTATTAAAACTTGTATTATATTTTTTAAAATGTGTATATAGATATATAATAAATTTACAGTAAAGATTAATAATTGATAGAAATATAAAATGAGAAATAAAAAACAGAATTAGATCGATGAAAATAGAAAGAAAGAGAAAAAAAATACAAACTTCTTATAAATTTATAAAAGGTAAATAGAATAAATATGTAGTGTCATATTAATAGAATAGAGAATGATTCGAAAATAGATGTAGGAAAGATTCAAGGTAAAAATTGATAATTGATAGAAGCAAAGAAGGAGGGAAAAAATTGAGTTGAGAGTGAAGAAAAAACACAAAATTCTTATAAAATTAGAAAAGGTAAATAGAACAAGGGTTAATTGCAAATTATGATTTGATCCATTTCTTTATCTTCAAATATTTATTTTTTTTAGTTTTCTGGTCATTCATCTCTAACAAAAAAATTGCAGGTTAAGTTATTATATCAAATTGTGGTAAAAATCCAAAATAAAAATCAAGCTCATGTAGTTAGAGAGAAATAAAGAGAATAACGAGAATTGTGAACCAAAATCTTATTATGTACACCTTTATTTTTCTCATCTTTTATATGTATATTTGCAGGTGTTTAAATATTTTTGTTTACAAATTGAAAAATACCCTATCCCATTTTGACCGTTTTAATTAGAATGGAGCTCCGGAGGTAGGAAGTTGAATAAGATTATGATATGAATAATTTAGAAAGGGTGCCTCAAATATTTTACAACCTTAAAAATCATAAAAGTATACGATATGTGTGTATATGTTTGCACAAATACCTTGAAAATTGAAGAGTCGTGTTTATAATATGTTACGAAACTAATGAAGATATAAAGTAGAAGAACGTAGCTAGGCAAAGTAGAGAGAATGAAAATATTCTTTTATGCATACCATATATATATATATATAAACTTTATTGAATACAAGTAAATGAATAGATTCTTCTAGGATAATTAACCAAAGTGGCATCCACATTTTAATAGTTTCATATAAGAGAATAGATCTCTTTTGAATTTATTTGGGTAAATTACATTTAGTATTCTTCTCCGGCACCCTGTATTGCGTTCAAGTGCACGTGTAAAGCCTGAAATCGAGGCCTGAATAAACGCGTAAAAAAAGGAATAAAAAATAGAAAACTGAAAGAGGTGAGAAGTGGTGGGCATTTCGACGGCACGCGGATTTAGATTGTTGCTGCCACTTCCATACCTTTTCTTTTGACTTCAAATTTCATATTTCCACTACCTAAAACTTGGAGTATAAATAATCACCCATACTTTCTGATGTATTTCTCTTTGAATGTGGATTTCGATGAACTTATCTTAGGAAATAAGTATGGAATCCAACAATAATATATTTCAATAATGGTACAATTTAAGTATATATGAATTTGTTTTCACTAAATAGTTTTGACGGTGCATAGTACATTTACATACAAGAGTCCTACTCATTTCAATAATAATTATTGAGCACAAGAGACCTCCTCATTTTAATGATAATACTCAATTTATCTCAATTATGTAAAAATTAGATGAACTGACGCTTATAACGTGAAATATTCATAAAAGTCAATATTTATAGTATATCACTCTTTAATAATTTAAATAGCGTAAGATATTAATTAAATTTGATATGCAATTTATTTTCTTTAATTTTTAAAAATTTATTGTATATTCTAGTTAATTATTTTGAATTTTTTGAGTTATAATTAGTGATAAAAAATTGTATACTAAATGATTTTATTTTATTTATTAAAGTGCGTGTTTTTCTTTAATAAAAAAAAAAAGCATGTAAAGAACTTAAAAAAACTATTAATCTACACTTTACAAAATATATTTTTTTAGGTGAAAATAATATAAAGGAAATATAATTAAAATAATATACTTTCTATTTTAATATTATAAATTACTTGTATGTGTCCTAACCAATAGTTAACCTACGACATCAAAGTTTATTCAATTCAACCTAATTATAATACATGTACTACACTCATCATACACATATAAATTATTAAATTTAACCACATTTTGAAACGTGATAATTTTATCTTTGTATTAATATATAGGGGGCGATTGATATTTTTTTTATTAAGAATAAGTTATTTTATTAAAAAAAATTAAATTAATAAAACTTCTATTATATATAATCCCTATTTAATGTGGATTATAATTTCCAATATAAGTAACTCGGATATATTAATAAATCAATTTTAAGAAATGACTCATATATAAAAATCAGCTTTATACAGTTGGACATTCGTAACCTAGGGAGGATTAAATAAAATGAAGACGTGTTTCTTAGAGGCCTGAATTAGTGGCACTATATATTATGAAATTAAATTAAGATATATACATAAACATTCACTTTTAATTTAAAGCAAGTGTGACTTAGTTGATTAATGAATTGAAGAATTAAATAAAATTAATTCGCTCCTATATCAATTCTTACTCGTTAAGTTAATGCATGACTGAGACAATTGTAAAAAAAATGCATGACTGAGACCACAAATTACCATTATGTCCTATTATATATTCGTAACAACCCTTTTTCTCAAAGCTTTAAAATATTTAATTTTAATTTTCTTAGATAAATCTTAAATTTGAACTGAACAATTAAATAATGCTATGATTTCTGACTAAATGCTAGCTAATTATTAATAATTAATTAATTTGATATATTTTTTATAAGTTTAAACTTTTAAATATGAGATATAATACTTTTATAGTAGTATTAATGGCACGGCTATATTAAAAAAAAAAAAAAACCAATGCTTCCTAGTGACTCTAGCCTTACAAAATAAATAATCCTAAGAAAGTGTAAAAAAAGAGGAAAATGAAACGTGTGAAAAGACAAAAAAAAAATAAAAATGGAAGCACCAAAACAAAAGGATTCTTTTTGTTTTTTCCTCACATAAATTAATATGTACATGTATACGAATAAAAAAAGAAGGTATAAAAAATAGCTAGCTTTGTTTCACATTACAACGAAACTTTTTTATTGGACATAATGAACGTCTAATAAAATTTTGAATTTCTTTTTCCCTTTTAAGAAATATATTGATGGAGGGGAAGGGGAAAAATGTGTCCACTCTGCCATGCATACTATAAGAATAAATTTCCCATTCTAAAATCTACCCCCTCCATCTCATACTTGAAGGCTTAAACCAATTGGGCACGTGTTTTAATAAATGAATTGTTTATAATATTCTATAAGATAAAGTGAATATTGTGTAAGATAAAGTGGGGTAGTAAAGACTTTTCAACTTTATAAATAGTACTCCCTCCGTTCAATTTCATTATTCCCACTTTCCTTTTTTTGTTGTCCAATTTTATTATGCCCCTACCCTTTTTGAAAACAATACTATTCATACTATTTTATCTCCACCCTCCTACCATCACTTATTTACCCACTTTGCCATTCACTTTATTCATAAACAATCATTTATTTACAAATGGATCCCACAATATCCACATCATACCATCAACTTATCTACTTTATCAATAAATTAATCAATATTCATTAAAATCCGTGCCCGGAGAAGTGGGCATAATAAAATTGGACGGAGGGAGTAATAAAATTAATTTTTAGTGTAATAAAATAGTGGCATTTGTTGTAATATTGTGATGTTTTAAGGGGAGTGTTTAAAAGTGTTTTTACTATTTTAGGTAATGTGCCTTCAAGTATGGGACGCCCGAAATGGTAAAATGTGTCTTCAAGTATGAGACGCCCAAAATGGTAAAATGTGCCTTCAAGTATGGGACGCCCAAAATGATAAAATGTGCCTTCAAGTATGAGACGTAGAGCTAGCAAATCGGGCCGTCCGGGCCAGCCCAGCCCAACCCATCGGGCCAAGTGATGTTTGTGGGTTGGGTTGGGCCGGCCCATGAATTAGTCGGGCCTATTAAAATGGAGCCCAGCCTAGCCCATCTGGGCCTAGCGGGCCAGCCCAGCCCATGGGATTTTTCTTTAAATTTTAATATTTCTAGCAAAAATTATATATATAAACTTTGTTATGTATTTGTCACATATACTTTTTATTTATATAAATAATTATAATTAATAATATACATTACTAATGTATTAACTATACATAATTTATTAACGATATAACATTACACTATATAACAAGCTTAAATATAATTATAAATAATTTATAAGTTCAAACTTCAAATTCAAAATAATATAAAAATACAATAATATTTAAATATAAGGTGTTTTACTTATTTTAATTATTTATTTTCTTAAAGAAAAAAATTTGATCGGGCCAAATGGGCTGCCCATGGGCCGATGGGCCAAATTCAGTCTAGCCCATTTGGTCAATCGGGCCCATCGGGTCGGGCCAAATAGGCCCAGTTCTATATGGGCCTATGATTTTAGAGCCCAGCCCATACTGGGCTTCGGGTTGGTCGGGCCGGCCCATCGGGTCGGGCCCAAATTGCCAGCTCTAATGAGACGGAGGGAGTAAAATATAGAATTCAAATTTAAAATATTTTTTTTATTATTTTAAAAAAAATTAATTATTAAGTGCAAAAAGTAAATTTAATTTCTATTGCACGCTTAAAATTTATAATATCCATTTGTGCACTACACGAGAAAATCACTATAGTAGTAATATCTCATGCTAGCATGGTATCGTGTGTGTTACAAGGATTGTTTTATAGGGTATAAAATTCAATGTCGTTAATTATACGGAGCTTATAATATTCTTTTTATTTAGGATATCAAACGGGCCTTACTATATGCAATAGTAGAAGTTTAATGATTACTCCACTATGATAGTGATTAAGTTGTCTTTTTGATACGTGTGATAAGCGTCGAGCTAGCTGATGTGGAGGTATATGATGTAATTGTTCTCTAATCTTGTTGACCATACATACCAACTTGAGTAGTCCTACAATGTGCGATTCTTTTTTTTTTTTTTCTAAGTTACTACTCTACTATTATATATATTTATTAACGAGATGACTAAGTTATCTCTTTGATATGTGTGACGAGTGTCAAGTTGGCCAATGTGAAAAAGACTCTCCTCTGGGCGAGGTGATTGTTCAGATTTGGCCTTTAGGGTGAATGAAACGATTTTACGAAGTGCCGTAATTGAACACTGATCATTAATCAGTCTTTTCTAACTTTAAATTGTCGCAGCTCTATTTACTACTCATTTCTATGACTAGACGAAACTATGAACTAAAACTGTTGTATATTGTGGGTAATGGAGTTAATGATAGGTTAGGCACACCGAGAAACGATGCTATCTTTAAAGGTATTAATTCCTCCCACACGGGTGTAAATGGTTCTCACAAGGAATTAACCTTCCAGAATACAAAACCTATTTCACGAAAACTCGATAGTTACACTCTATCGAATTTCAGAAGCAGAAATCGCAAGTGTATAAATAAACTAATTAAAAATATTATAAGACTCAAATCCTAACATATAAAGAGACTCTCACTACTCCCTTCTTTTGTTTACAACTCTCCACACCTTTGAGTATTTATAGATACTCAAGAGTTGCACTGAAAGGTTGCAACTTCACCGAAGAGTCACATTGTCAAAGGGTTGCATCTTTCACTCACTGAAAGGTTGCAACTTCATCGAAAGGTTGTGTCCTTTCACAAAGAGCTCTCTATATTATATTATGTAAATATATAAATATACAACAATCCCCCACTATTTACATATATAGTAATATATAATAAAAATAATAAATAATAAAATAATTACACTTGCTTTACGCAACGAATAGCCATGAAGTGGACCAAGCCTTAAACTTATGGTTGAACATGAAACTCTATGGAATCATATTCTCGTCACGTATGATTTCTTGCTTCTTAAATTTTGGCAGCACCAATTTGTAATGGGCCTTGTGCTTATCCTGGTCTCGCAAGTACTCTAGGATCTTACCGATATAATCCCTAAGAAGCGGCCTCTCACTTCTCTACTTGCATAGGTAGACTCATCATGAATGTCCACAACGCATCCCATAGAGCTATGAGTCCATTAAGGATTTTTAGAATCCAACCTTAATTTGTTGTGGTAATAGAAAGTGCACAGGTCAGACACAGAGCTTTCGAAATAGAAATAGTTTTACCCCCACTATTTTCACATTATGTGCACTTTGAAATGTATCTCAGTTTCCATTTCACCGATGTCTAATATTGAATTGCCTTTGCAAACTCAATTCATAAGGTGCCAAATTTCTACTTGTACCTTAAGATGGAGTGAGTTTCAATCAAGACATCTTATTTTATCGGTAATAGCTCCATATCTCTTACGACCTTTTGATCTTATCTCCTGATAAAGATTCTGTTCACGAATTTGGTAGCAGTTAATTATGACTCTAATGGTTCCTGATAAAGATTATGTTCCCGATCGAAAGGCTCTAATGGTTGCGAAAACCCTTCTTAAAGAACAAGTTACTCATTTAGAGAATTGTGACTTTTCGATGTGGGATTGCAACCCAATACACTTTTCAGAAGTTGTGGCTTTTCGATGTGGGATGCAACTCTTCCTTGCAACCTTAAACTATCTATAAATAGTTTTGGGCTTGTGAAGAGTTAAGGAATTAAAAAAAATGCAAGAGCCTTCCTAAGTGCAATTGCTTCTATCTTTATTTTCTTATTATAGAGTTTGTTAACGGATCCGCAAGCATTTGATTTGTTGGGAGATACTCAAGTATGATCTTTCCTTTTTTAATCATACTTCTTACATGATTATATCTCATAGCAATGTGTTTACTATGCTCTGAATTCCTCTCGTTCTTTGCATTGTAAATGGCAGCTTGATTATCACAATACAAAGTTATAGGACCCCTTTTAGGTTCTATAAAAGGAATAGTTCGTAGGAATCTTCTAAACCACACAAACTCTTTACTAGTTGTGGACAAGGTTATATATTCAGATTCCATTGAAGATAAAGCCACACAATTTTGTTTTTTCGACGCCCACAAAACTATGGCACCTCCAACAGTAAATAACCATCCACTAGTTGCCTTAGAGTCATTTGCATCAGATGCCCAATTTGCCTCACTAAAGCACTCAAGTGTGGATGAATTGCATTTATAATGCAGGCCATAATTTCTTGTCGATTTTAAGTACCTTAGCACTCTTTTTAGTTCTTTCCAATGATCTTCTCCTGGATTGTTAGTAAATCTACTCAATATGCCAATAGAACACGCAAGATCGGGTCTTGTGTGATTTACCACATACATAACGCTACCAATTATTTTGGCATATTTTTCTTGATTTATAGATTTTCCTTTGTTAGGTACTAACTTCACGTTTGGATTGATAGGACTTGAACTGTCCTTACACTCAAAGTAATTAAACTTTCTTAACACTGTCTCAACGTAATGTGATTGTGTTAGAATATAAGTTCCATCTCTCTTAAGTACTTTGACACCTAAAATGACATCTACAGGACCTAAGTCCTTAATGTCAAAAGCTTGTTTTAGAAAATTTTTGGTTTCATTTATTCCTCTCATGTTAGATCCAAAAATTAGCAAGTCATCAACATATAAAGTCACTACTACTTTATATTCAAGAGTAACTTTAGTAAAAACACAACTTTCTACTTTGCTACTCTTAAATCCAAACCTTTTAATTTCTTGATTAAACTTTTTGTATCACTGTCTTGGTGCTTGTTTAAGCTCGTACAGAGACTTCTTTAATTTACACACTTTATGTTCTTCACCCTTAACAACATAACCCTCAGGTTGATGTAAATAAATTTCCTCGTCTAAGTCTCCGTTTAAAAACGCAATTTTAACATCCATTTGATGAACCTCTAATCCATAAATGGATGCGATAGCAAACATGGTTCAAATAGATGTAAATTTAGAAACTGGGGAGAATGTCTCAAAATAATCAATTTCCTCTTTTTGACTATAACTTTTGGCCACCAATCTAGCTTTGTACTTATCAATAGTACCATCAGTTTTGAGTTTCTTTTTTAAAACACACTTGCAACCAATAGGTTTAGTCATAGGAGGTAAATCAACAAAAGTCCAAGTTTGATTTTCAAGTATGGACTTGATTTCATCATCCATGGCTCTTTTCCACATACCACAATCTGGTTGTAACATAGCTTCTTGAAAAGTTTTTGGATCCTCTTCTAAAGTGTATGTCAACATATCAGGACCAAAATTCTTTTCAATTCTACGTCTCTTACTTCTCCTTAATTCAATTATTTCATCATTCTCCTTTTCTTCTAAATCATCATTCATAATTTCATTACCAGATGCTTGACTCGAATTCTCTTCATTCATAATTTCATTATTAGATGTATGATCATTATTATCAAGTTCAACAAGTAAATCATTATTTAATTCTACTTTATCAGCATTTCTAATGTTCAAGTGTTCATAAAATATAGCATGTGCAGCCTCAAATACACTATTATTATGAAGTCTAAGAAATCTATATGCTTTACTAAGTGCAGAATAACCAATAAAAATAGATTTCACAGCTTTACTACCAAGCTTCGGCCTTTTCAAAGTTGCGTCTAAGGCATATGCAATACAGCCCCATACTCGTAGATGTTTAATAGAAGGTGCATGCCCAATAAACAATTCATATGGAGTTTTCATATGCTTTTTATCCACAACCCTGTTTCTAATGTAACAAGAGGTTAATAGTGCCTCTCCCCAATAACTCATTGGTAATTTTAAGTCTATAAGCATTGCACTAACCATTTCCATTAAGGATCTGTTTTTTCTTTCGGCTACTCCATTTTGAGGTGGAGTATTGGGTGCTGGAAATTCTCTAACAATTCCATTTTGTAAACAAAATGATGTGAATTCGTTAGATAAGTATTCACCACCTCTATCCGATCTTAACCGTTTAATCCTTAAATTGGTTTTATTCTCAACTTCCTCCTTGAAGATTTTAAATTTATCAAAGGCCTCATCCTTGGTTCTAAGCAAATACACATAAGTATATTTTGAATAATCATCAATAAATGTTATAAAGTATCTTTTACCACCTCTAGTAATATGCTCTTTGTTATCACAAATATCTGTATGAATGAGTTCAAGTAAACTAGTTGATCTTGAAACAAATTTAAATGAAGTTTTAGTCAACTTAGATTGGAAGCAACATTCACATGTGTTAGTAGTAAAAGTTTGAGAAAACTTGGGAATTAAATCTTTTCTTATCATGCGATGCATATCATTTATACCAATATGTCCTAGTCTATTATGACAATTAACATTCTCATTAATACTAAGTAAAAAATCAGAAAAGTAAGCAGAAGATGTAGTTTTACTATAGTCAACATTCAACAAGTACATATTGTCTTTCATATAGCCTTTTCCCACAAATTTTCCATTCTTGGTGATGGACACCTTTTGGGAACCAAAGGCTATTTTGAAACCATTTTCATCTAACTTAGTGACTGATATAAGATTCTTCCGCATAGCGGGGATATGATACACATTTCTCAGAGTTAAAGTATTCTCCGAAGTGAGGAAAGAACAACGGTTCCTACACCGAGAACTTCGCTTGAAGAAGCATTTCCCATGTAGACGGCTTTGGCTTCTTTCACCTTTTCATATGTCTTGAACAAACTCTTATTTGGAGTGACATGACAGGTTGCGCCCGAATCCAACCACCAATGAGTAGTGCCATTGTTAATAAGTCAAACTTCGGACATAACCGCAACAAAGTTTTTGTCAACCACATTAGTTTGTTCCTTTTTGTCGTCGTGCCCTTTTCGGTTACGACATGACCTAGCACAGTGACCAGGTTTGCCACATACCCAACAACCACCTTTCTTTTTCTTGTTGTTGTTATTATCACTCCCATTTTCTTTATTATTGTTGTTATCATGCCTCTTTCTCTTCTTCTTGAACTTTCCTTGGTTTCCCTTAGAAGTTCTAGGAATATCAACATGATTAACACCATCATTTCTCGAAGAAACTGAATTTTCTCTTTTGAGACTTTCGCTCTCAATTTGGATACCTTGAAGAAGTTCATCCAAAGAGAGATATTTATTCTTGTGTTTCAGTTTCTTTTGGTAATCTTTCCATGAAGGTGGAAGTTTACCCACGATGGTCGAAACTTGAAAAGTTTCAGAAATGGGTTCACCAGTATCAACACATTCTGTGGCTATATCATTTAACTCGTTGACCTGATCAATGACCGGTCGAGTATCCACCATCTTGTATTCAACATACTTGTTAACCAGAAATGACTTATTACCAACATCTTCATCGACATACCTTCTTTTTAAAGCATTCCAAAGTTCCGCAGCAGTCTTATAGATGTGAAACACGTTGAAAAGTGTGTTGTTCAGCGACTGCAGAATGGTGTAGCGACAGATGTAATCATCATTCTTCCACTTCTTTGCCTTCTCTTTAGCAGCATCCTTTTGTTCCTCAGTTGCATCCGAATTAGTGTCTTCCTCCGGACACGTTTCAAACAGAACATAGAATACCTTTGCAATCGTCAAAAGGTACTCCATTTTCAAACTTCAACGCTTATAGTTGAGCCCGTTCAGTCTCTCGAGCTTTTCTCCATCATTTAATTGTGCCTTCACCAATACCGACTCCATTGTAGAATATTTAATACCTTTAAAATTGTTGTATAATTGTGGGTAATGGAGTTAATGATAGGTTAGGCACACCGAAAAACGATGCTATCTTTAAAGGTATTAATTCCTCCCACACAGGTGTAAATGGTTCTCACAAGGAATTAACCTTCCAGGATACAAAACCTATTTCACGAAAACTCGATAGTTACACTCTATCGAATTTCAGAAGCAGAAATCGCAAGTGTATAAATAAACTAATTAAAAATATTATAAGACTCAAATTCTAACATATAGAGAGACTCTCACTACTCCCTTCTTTTGTTTACAACTCTCCACACCTTTAAGTATTTATAGATACTCAAGAGTTGCACTGAAAGGTTGCAACTTCACCGAAGAGTCACATTGTCAAAGGATTGCATCTTTCACTCACTGAAATGTTGCAACTTCACCGAAATGTTGTGTTCTTTCACAAAAAGCTCTCTATATTATATTATGTAAATATATAAATATACAACAAAAACTGCATAATATGTTGACGGGGTATAAGACTAATGCTTACCAAAATTATGATAAGAAACAAAGTATTATTGATGAAACCTCGAAATGGGTGATGGGGGAATTGGGACCATAGCAGCATTCAATTAGAGAAGCTTTCACTCCTCAAAAAAAAAAAAAAAAAATTAGAGAAGCTTTCACACGGACGTCGGCTCTTTAAAGCTAGCTTTTGGCTGTTGCTTCTTCATTTTGATTCCCCATTAATTAATTTAAAAGTTGAGATTTCATGGAAAAGCTTTTTTCTAAGGCCCCTAAATCAAACGCATAAGTTTTTTTTTTTTTTTTTATTACTTATTTAATTTGCTGCTTAATTTAAGTGGATTGTTAAAAGTTTATTTAACTCACTTGAACATCCGCGACAAATTTAAAATATGTATGTTTACTATATTTTTAAAAAAATCTTGTGCGACTTAGACGTATGATGCTATACATACGAAAATTCCATTTTAGTATTTAAGTTATTTTTTAAAAACAATTTTGAACAAGTCAACATGGGCTTCATATATCATTAATCATATAATATATTTTCTATAATACGTAATTAAATGATGTTTTAATCTTTTTTTACAATTTCTTCCAATTTTACTCTCTTTTAATTTAAAAAAATATTCATAATTTTTAACTTACATTTATGGTAAATTAAAATAATTCATTATTTAAAAACAAAATTTTCAACACATATCACTTTTTAATTTAAAAAATTAAAATTAAACATAATTTATTAATGTAGAATTGTGGGAGTTATACATGAAAGGTTCTCGTAGAAGTTCCTTTTTGGTTGTTATGAGAATATGACGAATTTCAAACTCAATTCCACTAATATAAATTATATTCATTTCGTTCCATAGTAAGTTTCATATTTTTCTTTTCGAGATGTTCCATAATAAGTTTCATATTTTTCGAGATGTTTCATAATAACTTTTATATCTTTAAAATAAATTTTTTTTTATAAATTCCTCATCGTCACAATATTCTTAATTTTACATAAATTGACATTATTTTATATATAAAATTTTATAAAACTAACATTTAAAACTCTACTCAATATTATATATTTTTGTAATGTGTGCATATCTACCTATAAAATTTATTATGGATTGGATTGAGAAATGAAATATGTGTAAACACCGAATTATTTTAGTTTAGACTCACATTAAGTTGGTAAAAGTTCAACTTTGTCCTCTACAAACTGATCTCAATGCATAAATATATCATATATGGGCCAAATGACAAATAAATTTGGTGAGAAGGATATAAAACATATAGAGACTTGAGGGAGTGTGACAGGTGAATAATGATTATTCGCTAATAAAAAATATGAATAAATCAAGAAAATAAATTGTGGGCCTCAACTCAAAGTTGTTGACAAACTTAAAATATTTGTTCCCACGCACATTTGAAATTATTAAAAACAGATTCCATAACCAATACGGAGTATTATGTATTGTGTTCTAAAAAATAAACGAAACCAGCTAGTACAAGATAAGAAAAGCATATGTCCTCTCACATTATAATTCACACAACTTTGACTTAATTTTAATTCACAACATTTTCAATCGATTAACATTTTTGCTTTTTTAGCATACAAACTAATGTTATAATCGGTTGTTAATTCTGTGCTACATCAGATCAGTTCCTTAATTCTAGATAATAGTTGCTTTTGAAATTTTAGATATTTGTGGTGTTTTTCGCTCTCGCAATGAGCGTTTTGATTTTTCTCCCTAGATTGAGAGTTTGACTTTTCTCATGAGTAGAGGGCTTTTGTATTTATTTTTATCTTATTAGAAAATTGTCCACCCTTTATAATGAGATTTCGAGCTTTAGTGAAGATACGATGCAAAAAGATTATATTTATGCAAATTATGTAGTTTTTTAAAATCATGGAGTTGTCATGATCAAAAAACAGATACACTACAAGGGAGAGAGATTCAGACATTTTTTAAAAATTACGGTTTTATCTTTTTTAAACATACAAAAGAAGAGAAAAACTGAGAAATAAATTAGTGATTGCGTATTTTGTCTAATTTGTAAAAAAATCAATGGCAACTTATTGTTTTATTAGGACGTCTTGAGATTTTTTCAGATTTTCATTATTCGGCTAAACCTTCCATTTGTGAATGTGATAGCTTTTATTCTTTCACTTTTTAAGTTATAAATTTTTTTTTTTTAAAAAGCATTAAAAAAATAATGTTTTATTTATATAAAGTAACTTTTTTCTTTAAAACTAATGGTTTCATTTTATTGTCATATGAGATATAACCCATCGAACTAAATCAAAATTGCATCAATTTCACTATTAAGTCAGTTTTTTTTTTTTTTTTTTAATTAATAAAATGAGAATATTTAAGTAAAAAAATAAAATCATGTACCTATATCAATAAGTATCAGATTTTTAAATATCTAAATTACAACATTGATTTTTATATTTGTAATTTCATTCAAACTCTGATAAGATATACTCCCATCGTTCCAATGAAAAGCTACTTAACATTTTTTTTATGCACCCTGGGTGATCTATCCATGACCTTTTACGAGAATGAAGTAGTAACAAGTTCTGCTTGTTTGTTTTTTTTTTTTTTTAGTTATTATTATTATTATTATTTTGAAAAGAAACTAAATTGTTGATAATGGGATTGGAACTTTGAAGCATGGACAAAATATCCGGAAATTTTGCTGATATATTTTCGATATATCCATTTTTCGCAGTCATCGATATCGATATTGAGAAAAAACGATATTTTCACGATATTTGTAAAAAAAAATCGAAAATATCAATAAAAATCGATATACAATAACAATATCGAGACTAATATTGATAAAATATCGAAAAAAATATCGAAAAAAAATTGAAAAATGTCGATAAATTTAAAAAAATATTATATGAAATAACATTGTATACTATATTTTATATAAATTTATCATATATATATATGTAAATTGATTTAAATTGTTTTTTTTTTAATTTATGTATTAAAAGTTAGTTATTAAATTTTTAAAATTTACCGATATCAATATTCGATATCGATATATCCATCGATATTTCCACAAATTTAAGGTCTCGATATTTCCACCGACACCGATATTTTTGTCCTTGCTTGGAAGTGATGTCTAAACTACAATTCCGTTCCATACAAATAAAAACTTTACAATTACCGTCCCATACGCATTATAGATTTTAAATTTTACACCTAAAATTACCTATAAATATATTACTTTTCTTAATACAATCTACATCATACACTTTAAAACAATCCACCTACCAATTGATACAAAGTAAAATTCAACTCTGTATACGCTTAAAAATAATTCACCCACTAATTGATGATTTGATATAAGTAAAATTCTAACTCTATAATCTCAAAACAAGCACACACCTTGCTAGAAGTGTCGGCAAGGAGGAGAATTTAGTAGTTGAGTTCGTTAGGGTCATGCAATGCAAAGAGAGAAAAGAGAGAAGAAAGTCATTTATTATCTATCACTCACTCACTCACTGCTACAATTACTCTTTGCTTTGGATCAGTTTTCTAAGGAAACACCTTCATCTTTTATCACATTCACTTCTCAGAATCAACCTTACACAAGTGGCTAATAAATAATTCCTCAAATCGAAGCAAGTTTCGTCACTCACTACCTGCGCACCTAAACGGAATCATCTCAGAAAATTTCTAGCAGCTCGATCACATGCCCATAGGCATTTGGCCAGCACCAACACCAGCAGCTGTTTTAGGCTTGAATTTCTCAACCACGATGGCTTGCGTTGTGAGCACCATACCTGCAACAGAAGCTGCATTTTGCAGCGCACATCTTGTCACCTTAGCTGGGTCGATTACTCCAGCTTCTACCAAGTTCTCGAATGAATTTGTCATCGCATTGTACCCAAACTCCCATTCACCAGCCTTCACTTTCTCCACCACAACCTCACCTTCAACTCCAGCATTTTGGGCAATCAAAGATGCCGGTGCTAGTAAAGCCTGCAACCACAGAATGTTTTCACATTGAATAAGAGGGCCACAAAATACCAAAAACACACATGTGCTGATCGAGGGGTTTGAAACGCATTGCAACAATTCAATTGATAATTGTTTTTTAAGATTTCGATTTAAACTAACTTTGAAAGATCGCGGTGATTTTGATAGGGAAAAAGGTACATTTAGGCCTCTAAAGTATTATATCCCAGGTCCAAGTGCCCTTATCCCATTTTGATATCTTGTGTATTTTAAATCCGTTAATCTAACTGTGGTAAGCAAGAAGAACAATTTCACTTCACGAGTAACTAACTGAAAAATTAGAGCATTTCTTGATACCTTTTGTACAATATCAGCACCAAGTCTCTCATCAGCATCTTCAAGTTTGTCCTTGATCGCAGGAACATAGGCCGAGAGATGCACCAAAGCAGCACCACCCCCAGGCACGATGCCTTCCTCAATGGCAGCAAAAGTTGCATTTTTTGCATCTTCGATACGGAGTTTGCGGTCCTCAAGCTCAGTCTCTGTTGCAGCACCGACTTTGATGACAGCAACCCCACCAGACAATTTGGCAATTCTTTCAGCAAGTTTCTCGCAGTCGTACACAGAATCTGTCTCGGACAATTCCCTTTTAAGTTGAGCAATCCTAGCCTGTAGCTCATCCTTTGTTGCAGCATCAGCAATGATGGTTGTGGAGTCTTTAGTGATGGTTATCTTTCTAGCTATACCTAGCTGCTCAACTTCAGTGTTCTCCACAAGCAACCCCAAATCACTAGCTTGATACTCAGCCCCTGAAACATAGAAAATAAAATTAGTCAAGCTTCATAAACAGAAATATCCTAAAATTTAGATGATGAAATGAACCCGTTCATGATCCCATTCTGCTCGTACTAAACCTCATTTACTTTTACCAAATGCACAGTGTTGCGAACAAATAACAGCAATTGATGTGCTTAAGAGCCCATTTGATTAAGATTTTTTTAAACATCTTATAAGCTCTAACATCTTTTAAGTTGCATCAAGAGCTTATAAGATGTAATTTAAAATTGTTTGGCTAATTAAACTTATAAGTTCTACTCCGTATTATATGAAGTATATATTAGAAGTTTTTCAAAAAATAAATTGAAGTGTTGCATCTTTGTTTTTAGCTTAAATGTTGCAAAGAGCTAATTTTTAAGATCTTATAGGCTGTTTGCAATCATTTTTTAACAAACATTTTTTGAAAGCTTATAAGCTTCAAAACTAAAGCTCCTATAAGTTGTTATAAGAAGCATATAAGCACAGCCAAACACCCTCAATATTTAGGAGAAAACTTTCATACCAGTCAAAATGGCAATATCTTGAAGAAGAGCTTTTCTTCGTTCTCCGAATCCAGGTGCTTTGATGGCAGCAACGTTCAAGACACCACGGAGCTTGTTTACAACAAGAGTAGCCAAAGCTTCTCCAGAGACATCTTCAGCTATGATGAGCAAAGGTGCTCTTAGCTGACTAGTTTTCTCTAGCAGGGGAACGATATCCTTTATTGCTGAAATCTTCTGGTCGGTAACCAGTACCCTTGCATTCTCAAATTCAACAATCATCTTTTCAGTGTTCGTGACAAATTGTGGGGAGATATATCCTCTATCAATCTGTGAGCAACCATTACCAGTATTAGTACATCACCTTCGGTAATCCGGAATATGAAAATCAGAGATAAAAATAATAAAAATAATAATAACAAGGAATTTTGCCAATTCAGTGCCTAAAAAAAGTAAAACTATCAATTAGGGGCTTGCAAGATTTTCCTTTCGATTCGAGACTTGAAAAATAGGAAACTATCAATTCGGGGCCTTAAAGATAAAAAATATTGTTGGATAACTAGAAACTATATAAGATGTCAATTATAGACTTAAAATATGTTGGTCTTAAATTGATAGGTTTTTATCTTTCAGATCTCAAATTGATAGTTTTCTATTTTCCAGGTTCCAAATCAAAAGGAAAATCTTTCAGGCCCCTAATTTTTAGTTTTACTATTTTTCAGGCACTGAATTGATAAAACTCCTAATAATAAATAATAATAGTTAGATAAAATCTTCTTAATGCATCAGACCTCCATTCCTTCTTCAACATCAACTGTAGTCTCAAAGGAAGAAGATGACTCGATGGATAAGACGCCATCAGGCCCAACTTTCTCTACTGCATCAGCGATCATTGCCCCAATGATCTCATCATTCCCAGCAGAGATGGAGGCGATGGCTACAAGAACGAGATTTCTCAGCACAACAAATAACTAAATTTTATTGCTGCTAAAATCAATCAACATTAATAAAAACCCTTTGCTTAACAAATGCAGTACCTTTAATATCATCTCCACCCTTAATGGGCCTAGCTTTCTTTTCAAGCTCCTCAATCAAACCTTGTACAGTTTTATCAATACCCTTCTTTACAGCAACTGGATTGGCACCAGAGGTAACATTAAGAAGGCCAAGTTTGATGATTTCACGTGCAAGAACAGATGCAGTAGTTGTTCCATCACCTGCAGAATCATTTGTCTTGCTAGCAACCTTCACAAAAAATGCAAAACATCAGTAATTTTATAACTCTTATGAAATCAAGATACTTTAACAAAAGCAAACATAGCAGTGGCTTGTTCTGATGTACAAAAATTGCAATGTAAATAGGCAAAATGCATCAACAAATCCCTAAACTATTAATTTTTGTTTCAATAGGTTCTTAAACTTTTGTTTTAAAAAGTCCTTCAAATATTGAAATTTTATTTCATGAGCTTACTCTAGACGAAAATTGACAAAAAATTTCAATATATTTTAATAGCCTTAATTAATATGTTAATTAAATTAATATCCAGAAGTGTTTTGTTCAAGTCGATTTAACCTCAATACTTCTGGTGATGGGTACCCTGAAATGACTTGTGAAATATACATTTGTATATAAATAAAATTAAATAAAGCTGATATGTAGGGAGTACATTATTTATGGGAGCATTAAGTTAATCATACAAAATTGTCAATTACCGTCTCGAGGGAGCTCATGAAATAAATTTTTCGAGGGAGCTCATGAAATAAAATTTTGATACTTAAGGGCTTTTTACAAAACATTGTTTAGGGACCTATCGAGGAGTTTTATGTCATGTAAATATTGAGCACAAGAAGAAAAAGACAAATTAGGAACCAACCTCCCTAATCAAAGCAGCACCAGCATTTTCCATAGCATTAGGCAACTCTATAGCTCGTGCAATCGTCACACCGTCATTGACCACCTTTGGTGAACCATACTCATCCAAGACAACATTCCTTCCTGCACAACATCACACAAACCAAAACTATGAATGTTGACAGTCAAACAAATACTAGTGAAGAGCCAAAAATATTTTTATAATGGTTATGTCCACCAAACTATTCCCCCATCATATAATGAGCCATGCTCATCACGCATGATTGAGGAACATGATATAACTAAGAAATGTAGTTTCCTGAGAACGTTTTTGTCTCATTTATATTCCTCGGAATACAGAAATGTAATTTGATCGAATCAAATTTTGCTTTCTTCTTCAAATATTCTAAAACAATGCTTATACAAGTAAATTAATGTAGTTATCTTTATAGATTAAGTGGTCACAAGTTGAACTTAAAGCAATTTTGAATCTTTAACAAGTGTAGTGGAAGTGGGACAAATTAACTTGAAATCCTTAAGCTAACCACAAATCCCACCTATCATTATAAGATAAAAGGAGCTACTATCATTTGGTAATCACATTCCATATCCTTGGTAAAAGTAAACAACTTGTCTAGCCTTAATCTAATGTCTATCATTTCAAATAAACAGGGGAAAATATGCAGGCATTCAATATGATGATTAATACTCCCTAAAAACAAATAACAAACAACCGAAGAATTGAGAAAGTAGAGCAACAAGGTCATGAAGGGTTTAGGAAGAATTACCCCTAGGACCAAGAGTGAGACCAACAGCGTCTGCGAGTTTATCGATACCGGCCTGCATTGCAGACCTGGACTTCTGGTCAAAAGCAATCTCCTTAGCATTTGCCCTAACCACAAACCGATTCTTCGACTGCTTTTGCCCGATCTTCTGCAGCTGATTCACTCTCGTGCTCTTTAGCCCGTCCTGAAAAAAATCAAAAAAATCAACAAAGAAGAGATCGCGAAGAAATTTTGTAAGGAAACGTGTGCGGTGTGGCCTACTTGTTTAGACGGAGAGGGAAGAACTGCGGCAGTAGAGAAAGCATTCGCTGAAGCCATTTCGAAAATGAAAATGGGAGACGGAGTTTTCCAGAACAGAGGAGGTTTATTTTGTTGTTAGGGGTTAGGTAGGGCTTATTGTTATAGAGAGAGAGAGAGAGACTTCCAGAAGATTCTCCTCAGCCGGCACACAGGGGTTGCTTTGCTTGCCTATAGCGCGCGGTGCAGCCCATGATCCCCAACCCCCAAACTCACAAGTCACCACTATGAATGATGTTTTTTTTTTCCAAAGCAATTTAAAAAAAATAAACAACTTAAAATTTATATATTTTTATCTTCCATCAATTTTTTAAAATAAAAAGAAAAAAACAAGAAATTTATTAATTAAAAAAATACTTAGAAATCATTTAGGTGAGGGTGATAAATAATTATAAACAAAATTTAGAATTTTTTTTAAAAAAGTCTTGTAATCTAAAACAAAGCTAGTTGTTGGCAGGTAGGGTGGGCTGAACTAATTTGATGGATCATAATTTAATTCACTGTACCCATGTTTGATATATGCTAGTTTAGAAGTTGTTTTTTTACCACCTAAATCGTATAAATGCGTTGATAGTAGAGAAGTAACATCTCTTAGAGTTGATACCCGAAATAACAGTTGAATGTGTCCAGAGTGTAATTTAATTAAATAAGTTCTTAGAAGTGAAACAAGCTCTAGAAAGAACGCTAGAGTTGGGTCAGATCTGAAATACTTGTGTTAAAAATAGTATTGAGTTGTTAGGAATGAGTAAATGATCATAATGGAATTACTTTCATCCCACTTCACGAGTGTCGAGATGAAAATCTTACAACTCAATATCAATCGAATACAATTCTTAAATGAGTTCAAAAATTAAAGCCGAAAGATTCTGAACCCTGAATTAAAGAGCAAAGTTGAACAACTATATCCCTCTCGTAAGAACATATTGATCATCATGTCACAAATATATTGATCAAATAAATTATACTAGCTTGAAGGTGATCACAGTTGATCGACTTTGAATTATCGTCATGTGCAGGGACGTAACTACACTTACCTAGAGGGTGGTGTTGGGAATAAAATGAGCTATGTTTTGATTGAGTACCAAAAACCCCCTGAGACATGCCTAAGTCAATATAAATATGTTCTAAGAATGTTAGAACATATAGATTATAGGCTAGATGAGAAGCTGAAATGTTAGGTAGCTCTTAGACAATTAGATGCACAATTTGAGGGGGAACCTATGCTTTGAAGATGATCAAGATCAAGTCCCCCCAAGGCTCAAAATCTGGAACAATCACTTAAGAGTAAGGACACTCTATGAAATCTAAGATGCTCTTATCAGGAGAGTTGTCCAGAGAAGATGCTCTTATACAAGAACAAGATTGTGAAGCTCAAAAGGACAAGTCCAATGAAGATGCTCTTATCAGGAGAGTTGTCCAGAGAAAGTACTCATAAAACTCTGATCAGGAGAGTTGTCCAAAGAAGCTAACCATATGCAAGAACAAGTTTACATAGCTCAAAAGGACAAGACTACTCAAAGGTTTTCATCAGGAGAGTTGTCCAGAGAAGTCAACTCTAGGCATAAAGTGCTCTGATGCAAAAAGATTAAATATACTGATCAGGAGAGTTGTCCAGAGGAGTTGTCTCAGCTAAATTGACCAAGATCAAGTGCTCTGAAAGCCTGAGATCAACTATGCTGAAGAGATTGAGACAACCAGTCCCTAAAGGTCTTCAAAGAAATAAGCTAAGACCATCCTTCAAAGAAATAAAGGGAATGAGCCAAGTCATCTGAAGAAGAGCAAGCCAACCATGCTGAAAGGCAAAACTGCTGATAGTGATAAGGAGAGTTGTCCAGATGATAAGGAATGTTGTCCTATCATTGGATCAACCTTCAGAAGCCATGTCCAAGTCCTAACAAGAAGTCAAACATTGGGAAAAGTGCTGAAGAATGAAGACAAAACTGTTACAGCCGTTTATTACCCAAATGAGGACATGTCACTATCAAGAATCTGTCTTCCAGTTTGAAGAACTCAAGGAAGACATTTATAGCAATTTGGGGCTGCCTCTCCAACGGGCAAATCCTCCATTTTGTCTATAAATACAGAAGTGTGAAGACCATTTGAAAGAATCCAACTATCCAACTAACCTCAACACAATTCAACCTAGCTCAGAGTTCTTACAAGCTAGAGTGCTTTCAAATCTTGCAAAGACTATCTTAGTCTTCAAACACTTCTTCTAAGCTGAACACATTGTATATTCATACACAAGCTTAGAGAGATATCCTATCCTTATACACTGATCTTCATTGTAAAGGATATCTCATTAGTTGGAACCTTACTTCAACCCTTACACCTTTCAAGAGTGAAAGTGAGAAGGTTGTAGTAGTAGAAGTGGTAGGAGCTGACTGTTGAGAGAAGAACAGTTCAGTTCTGAGTTGAGAAGAGGGTACTAGGACTCTAGACATCCTAGGGATCAATTCACCAAGGAGTGGTGTTCTTGATCAAGTGCACCTTGGCACTATAAAACAAGTTAATTCCAAGAGTGAAGGAATTATCCTGTTAAATCAGGGAAAGTGGATGTAGGAGCTTGAGTCTCTGAACCACTATAAACTCTTGTGTTGATTTACTTTACAAGCACTTACATTCATTCAACACTGCACACAAAACTGATCTTTCAAAGATACATATTCAAAGACTGTGCAAAAACCAATTTGGACAACTTCCCTGAAGCTTAACTGGACTGTGTTGCATTGACTAAGTGATTTCAGAAATTTAAGGAGTCTAAACTTAAAGGGCCAACCACTATTCCGCACATATAACTCCCCTAGATAGTTATTCAACTAAGTACTCAATAGTACTTAGTAGATTGATTATCTTAGAAGAGTTAATCATCTTCAGCAGAGTTGTCCAAGACAACCTTGCTGAGTTCTGGTTTGATCTAGTTGAAAAGAATTTGCAAACAAGTGTATTCCCCCCCCATACACTTGTTATCTACTCCTTCAGGACCAACAAGTGGTATCAGAGCAGGGGTTCATAGACCACTGCTTCTGAAAATCCATCTTGATTTTCAAAACTCTCATATTTGTGTGGTCACTGAACTGATCTCTTTCTGAAATCCATCATTTGTTGACTAACTGATTATTTGTGAGATATGGCCAACAACAATGCTGTTCCTCCACCTGCTGTTCAAGGATTAGACAACATGGCCACAAATTCAGTCAATCACATTTCTCATCACAAACTGCCCATGTTTTCTATAGACAATTATGATTTCTGGAAAATTAGAATGAGGGCTCATCTTGCATCTCTTCATACTGATATGCTTAGAGTAATCACAAGAGGACCTTTTGTGTTTACTCAAACTAACCCCAGATTGACAGATGAGCAAAGAGCAGATATAAGGGAACTGATTCCCAAAGATGAGGATGACTTCACTGCTGAAGAAAAGAGGAAAGATAATTTGAATTATCTTGCCATGAACACCCTCTATCAAACAATTCCAGATGCAGTTATGGGTAGAGTCTACCACTGCACCACAGCTAAAGAAATTTGGGATACCCTTGCTGAAATGTGTGAGGGCACTGAAAAAATCAAGGAGAACAAGCTCCAAGTTGCTGTGCAGAAGTTTGAACAATTCTCAATGGAGTCTGATGAGTCCATTGACAAATTTGCTGGTAGATTCACTGATGTGATGAATGAGATTAACTCATTGGGCAAGGTCTACACCAAGAGAGAGGTTGGACTGAAAATCCTAAGGAGTCTCACTCAAAAGTGGGATGTCTATGCTGTGATGATGCAGAATACCAAAGATCTCTCCACCATGCGCATGCAACAAATATTCTCAGAACTCAAAGCCTATGAGTTTGACCTCAATAGAAGAAAGCCTGTTGAGGAATCTTCAAATCCTACTAAGGGAGTGGCATTCAAAGCCAAAGTTGCTGAACCAGAAATGCAACCCACTCCCAGATCATCAAAGTCAGTCTCTAAGACTGAAATGAAGGAAGAACTAGCTTTGATGGCTAGGAGGTTTGACAAGCTCAACACAAGGTTTGGTAGATACAAGAAATTCTACCAAGACAACAAATTCAGGAGAAGATACAACTCCCCTGAAGATCAGGCTGAGGACAAAAAGCCTGAAGAGAAAAGATCAGAGGACAAGTCCTCTGATAGGAGAAGATCCAGTAGAGCTGATCCTTCTTCATCTAAGAGAAGAGAAGAATCCAAGAAGGATGATGATGAAGATCTGTGCTACAACTGTAAAAAGAAAGGGCACTTCCAATATGACTGCCCTGAATTGAGCTCTAAAGAAAGAAGAGAGAGACAAGCTAAAAGAGACAGAAAGTTCACCAATAGAAAGGCCATGATGGCTGGTGAAAACTCTGATAGTGATGAAAGCTTCAACTCTTCTGATGGACTATTCTCCAACAGTGATGATGATGATGATGATGTTTGCAACATGGCTCTTGAGGATGATGAGGTATCCTCTACTTCTAGCTCACCATCATTCATCTCACAAAACACTAGTGAGGTTAACCTGAAACTTTCCCTAGGAAAGTTGATGGAAGATTTCACTAGATTACAAGAATTTCATGACAATTGTGTGAGAGAAAATGAAAGATTAGCTACTGAACTCACCATGAACTCTGAGGTAGCTGTTGATGTCAAGTCCACTGAGTTGTATCAACAAGTCTTGAGAAAGCTTGAGGAAGCAAATCTCAGGATAGTTGACCAACAAAAGGAGATTGATGATCAACTTCTCTCTCAGAAAAGAAAAGAATTTGAACTTAAAATTCTAAATGCCAAATTTGAAAATCTCTCACATGAGTATGATATTCTTAAATCAAGTGAAGAGAGCCTGAAATTAAAGATGTCTGCTTTGAACAAATCCTCTAGAGCAATAGAGGAAATTCAAAGTTATCAAAGACCTATGGCTCAAAGAAGTGGACTGGGTTTTGATCCATTTGAATCTTCACCTTGTCTTAGTGTTGCATCCACAAGTAACACTAAGAGAATCTTTGTTAAGTCAGTGGCACAACAAGCTGAAAATGAAGTAATTCAGCCACTGAACAAAGGAAAGGGCAAATTGAATGAAATGCCTACTCAAGTGATTCAGGAAAATAGGCCAAAACCTAAGGAAATGGCCAAGGCTCCTGAACACAAGAGGAATATTGGTCAGCAGAGTAGACCCAATGGAAGGGCAACTCTCCTGAACAATGTTCAGAGGAATTATCCAAGGTATAATCAGCCTAGGCCAACTCATCTGAGAAAGCCTCAGCTGAATAGACCTAAGGACAACCATTCTCAAAGGCAGAATAAAATGAGACAACCAAAACCCTTCATGCCAAAGGGTAATGGTCATAAAAATGCCTTTCCTCAAAGATTTCCTCAAGCTGCACAAAGAACTCATAAGTTCAGGAAAGTGGTCAACTCCCCTGAAACTTACAGAGTTAACACATTCACACACACTTTCCCAAAGGCATTTAAGGGAAAGACAGTGTATGTTGATGCACTAGGAAATCAACTTAGCCACCTTGAATCAATCAGGGTTATTAGGCAAGTTTGGGTTCCCAAAGGTACAGCTAACCTCTCAGGACCCAAAACTCAAAGGGTACCTAAACCTATCTAATTGCAGGTACCAATGGGCCACAAGAAGAGGAGCATGAACAAAAAGACAGCATGGTACCTTGACAGTGGATGCTCAAGGCACATGACTGGAAACAAGGAACTCCTCTCTGATTTTATTGAAAAAGAAGGCCCAAATGTCACCTTTGGAGACAGCTCACAAGCAACAACAAAAGGTTATGGTACTTTGATGATTGGTAACATCAAAGTAACCAATGTATCTTATGTAGCTGGTCTCAAATATAACCTCCTGAGTATCAGTCAATTCTGTGATAAAAATTTTAATGTTGAGTTCTCAAGTGGAAAGTGTCTAATTAAAGATAAAACTCAACAAACCCTATTGACTGGAACTAGGAAGGGAAATGTGTATTTTGCAGACTGGGACAAGTCTACTGATGCTGCATGTTTTATTGCTAAAAGCTCTAGTGAACAAAGTTGGCTATGGCACAAGAGGCTAAACCACCTGAACTTCAAATCTATGAATAAACTTGCTAGAAATGCATTAGTTAAAGGACTACCTAATGAGGTTTTCATTAAAGAACATGTGTGTAAGCCATGTCAAGAAGGAAAACAGATTAAAGCCTCATTTAAGGGAAAACCAGTCATCTCCACTGAAAGGGTACTTGAACTTCTACATATGGATCTGTTTGGACCAATTACCCCTTCAAGCATAAATGGTAGAAAATACACATTAGTGGTAGTAGATGACTTCTCTAGGTTCACATGGGTAGTATTTCTCCTTAATAAGAAGGAAACACAAGTCAAACTACCTGAACTTCTCAAGAGATTGTCAAATGAGAAAAGCCTTAGCATTATCAAGATAAGATCTGATAAAGGCACTGAGTTCATTAATTCATACATCAATGAGTACTGCACATCAAATGGAATAGCTCATGAAACCTCAGCAGCTAGAACTCCCCAACAAAATGGAGTTGCAGAAAGAAGGAATAGAACTTTAAAAGAAGCTGCTAGAACCCTAATTGCTGACTCAAATTTACCTAAGAGGTTTTGGGCTGAAGCTATAAACACTGCATGCCATACTCAAAATAGATGTTTGATCACTAAGGGGCAAGGCAAAACCCCCTATGAACTCTGGAAAGGAAGAATGCCTAAAGTGTCATACTTTCATATATTTGGTTGTAAATGTTTCATTCACAATAATGGGAAAGAACAGTTGAAAGCCTTTGACAGCAAAGCTGATGAGGGAGTATTTCTTGGATATTCTCAAATCAGTAGAGCTTTCAGAGTCTACAACAAGAAAACCCTTATAGTGGAAGAAACACCTCATGTTGTGTTTGATGAATCTATCTTTGAGATCAGGAATGATCATTTAGAACCTGAAGAAATCACACAAAGGACAACCAGATTAAGCCTAAAAGACAAAGACACTGAATTCATAGATGTTGTTCAAGCCAATCTGCCTGAAAAATCCACATTGAACAACAATCCTGAAGGCAACCTTCCTGAGACAAATCCCACTGATGGAAATGGTGAACTGAATGATCCAATCCCAGTTCACATCCAGGTAACAACTACCAATGAAGAAGCAGTTCCTGCTGAGGTAGTTAATGGGTCAAATAATCAAGGGGGAACTCAAAATGTTGAAAATGCCAATGTCCCTGACATTGAGGACAACATCCCTGATTATGATCCTGAATTAGATCCTGCATTAAATTATCCTGAATTCTATGATCAAAATGACTCACCTTCAGTAGAGGACAACTCTACTGAAGAGATCAGGAAAAGAAGGACCTGGTTATCTGACCATCCTACTGACCTGATACTTGGTGATCCAAGTATAGGAGTCAGAACCAGAAAGTTTCATGGTGAAAGTGCTATGTTCTGTTGTTTCTTGTCAGAACAGGAACCAAAAGATACTGAGGAAGCACTTCAAGATGCCAATTGGATCACAGCTATGCAGGAAGAACTGAACCAATTCACCAGAAATGAAGTATGGGAGCTGGTGGATAGACCTTCACATCAAGATGTTATTGGAACAAAGTGGGTGTTCAAGAACAAGAAAAATGAAAATGATGTGATTGTCAGAAACAAAGCAAGACTAGTGGCAAAAGGATACTGCCAACATGAAGGCATTGACTATGATGAGACATTTGCACCTGTGGCAAGGCTAGAAGCAATAAGGCTCTTTCTGGCCTATGCAGCCCACAAGAGGTTCAAAGTGTACCAAATGGATGTCAAGAGTGCCTTTCTGAATGGAGTCTTGAAAGAAGAAGTCTATGTGGAGCAACCACCAGGTTTTGAAATTGGAAACCAAGTTTACAGACTCAAGAAAGCTCTATATGGACTCAAACAAGCCCCTAGGGCTTGGTATGATACACTGTCACAATTCCTCTTGGATCATGGATTCACCAAGGGAACTGTGGACAGAACTCTCTTCAGAATCTCTGAAGGAGAGGACATCTTGCTTGTCCAAATTTATGTGGATGACATAATTTTTGGATCCCCTAATGAGAAGCTGTGTGAGAAATTCTCCAAGCTCATGCAAAGCAAGTTTGAGATGTCCATGATGGGGTTGATGAACTTCTTTTTGGGTCTACAAGTCAAGCAATCTAAAGAAGGTATCTTCATCAACCAAGCTAAGTACACCAGAGAAATGATCAAGAAGTTTGGGTGTACAACTAGCAAGCCAGTAAGGATCCCAATGAACACAAATTGGAAGATGGATCCTGATGAGAGTGGTGTTCCAACCAACTCCACTGAGTATAGAGGAATCATTGGATCACTCCTCTATCTCACTGCCAGCAGACCTGACATCACCTTTGCAGTAGGTGTTTGTGCAAGATTTCAAGCAAATCCTAAGAAAAGCCACCTTGAGGCTGCAAAAAGGATTTTAAGGTACCTCAAAGGCACTGAGAATCTAGGCCTTTGGTACCCTGCTGATGACAATATTGAGCTAACTGGCTACTCAGATGCTGATTATGGAGGATGTAGGATTGACAGAAAGTCCACTTCAGGGACTTGTCAATTCTTGGGCAACAAGCTTATTTCATGGTTCTCCAAGAAGCAGAACACAGTGGCCACTTCCACCACTGAAGCTGAATATGTTGCTGCTGGAAGTTGTTGTGCTCAAATCCTATGGTTGAGACAACAACTAAGAGACTACAAAGTCAACTCTACTGAAGTGCCAATTTTCTGTGATAACAATAGTGCCATTGCTATATCACAAAATCCTGTCTTGCACACAAGATGCAAGCATGTGGACATCAAGCACCACTTCATTAGAGATCATGTGGAGAAGAAGGATATCAAGCTAGTGAAAATTCACACAGACCATCAAAAAGCTGATATATTAACCAAGCCACTTGCAGAGGCAAGATTTCTGGAGCTATCAGCAGAGTTGGGATTACTTGATCCAGGGAAGTTGGACAAATAAGTCCAAAGAAGCTCATTGATTAAGGGGGAAACAAAATCAAACTTCAGCAGACTTGGTCAAGTCTACTGAAATTCAGAAACATGACCTTACTTCTTCAGGACACTTGTCCATTAACATTCAGGACCTTTGTCCACTTTCTTCAGGACACTTGTCCATGTAGGGTCAGATAAGTTGTCCTGGCTATCAAACAAATTCCTAGGTTTGATAAGCACCTATTTTTGGTGATCAATACCTATTTCGAAATCTGTCCCATTGAAATACAATTTTCACCTTTCTGGGATTTAATTTGTCTCCCACCCAAAAGGTCACCTTCCATGCATTAAATGCCAAGATTTAACTCTTGTTTGCATTAAACTTTTTGGGACATGATCTATCTCGAAAAATCCCCAGCCTTAAACAAACATTAAAAACTCCCCACGTTTTGAATAAAACAGTTATTTCACTGTTACATTGGTTCTTGACCATTGGATCAAAAATGGACAACTCCCCTGAAATCAATCCTAGCCGTCCATTTTGGATTTCCATTTTTGTTCACCTTTGAATTATCTCAAGACCTTACCAACTCATTGACAAACATTCTTTTTAGAATATTCACAAGTCTTAAGATACCCACAAACACTTCTTCCCCAAGTATTCGAAACCCTAACTCAAAATTCTTCAAACTCTCTCATTCTTTATCAAACTTCTCTCTGTAAATTTCAATGGCCCCCAAGGTTAGACCTGAAATGCTTGTTGATTTCTCCAACAAAGATCTAGACCTAGATTTTGGCTATCTAAGCAACAAGAACAATCTTCACTTTGAGCCAATTATCTCTTTTGAAAGTGAAGATCCTGAGGTTACTCCAACCCTGAGATGGTTGAGAAGGGCTGGTCTCCAAAAGTTCTTGGAAGAAAGACCAAGCTCTTGCTTGGAAAGCTATATGGCAGAATTCTTTGCCTTCCTCAAGTGGAGAGGCAAGCCTGAAGATGGTGAAGTATCAACCAGGCTATCCTACACAGCTGAAGGAGAGGAAGAGGAGAGATTCCATAGAGTTAGATTCTCCTCAGAAGATCTGGAAGGAGCTTTTGGATTGCATTATGAGGGAAGGAATCCAGAGGTTTATGGTACTGGGCATGAAGATGAGATAGCCCAAGAATGGTTATTAGTTCCAGGCCCTCTCTCCTCAACTCAAAACAAGAAAACTCTCAAGCCAGAGTTTCTAAATCTTTTTGAGGTAGTTGCAAAGAGCCTCCTAAGCAACACTGGAAGCCTAGAGCAGGTCAGCCAGCCAAGGATCAGAATCATGGCTGCCATTATTGATGCCAGTGAAAAGGGCATCAAGTTTGATTGGAGGACCTTCATCATGTCTGAGATGATGAAGGAGAAGGCTAAATTTAAGGTGAAAGCCCACAATAAGGTGGTGCTAGAAGGGAAAATCAAGTATTGCACCAGGGCAAGCTTGTTGATTGAGAGGTTTTCCCACTATTCCCAGATGCAAACCTTTGCAAAGCCCCTCCCAGCCCAAAAGATCCTGTTCAGAAAGCTCAGTAAGAAAACTGAGAAAAGAAGGATGCTATTGGCCAAGCCTGCTGAAGAACAGGAGGAAGAGAAGCCTAAAATGAAAAAGAGAACAAAGGCCAGGGCTGTAAAGACAAGGAAAATGTCTTAGAGAATCTCAGAAGAGAATTCAGATGCTTCAACTGAGATTGAAGAAGTTGCTAGAGAAGGTGTACAAGTGCCATCTGATCATTCAGAAGAACTCAGGCAAAAGTACAATGAGACTAGACAAAAGTCTAAGGGTGATAAGAGAATCAGGGAAGTTGTCCCTGAGAAGGAAGGAAGTGGAAGTAGCAGGGCCAGCAAGAGAAGGGCCAAACCTACTGAAAAGGTGTTGGAGCTGCAAGAAGAGAGGTCTCTTCAATTGGCTCTAAGGGAGAGCAGAGCTGAAAGCAGGGCCAAATCCATGTCAAGGACCAATTCATCTGGTTCTAGAACTCCAGAATCCAAAGTCCCTGAAGATCAACCCATAGAGGCCAACCTCCCTGAAATTCAATATCTTGAGCCCAACTCCCCTGAAACCCATGTTACCCCTTCCAACCAACCCATTACCCCTGTAAATCTCACTAAGAGATATTCTCCTGAAGGGAATGAACAAAGAAGTGGCATTGATGTGCTTGCTGATTTGGCAGTAGATGAGACAAGACTCCTGTCTCCCCTTGACTCATCCATGCTCAATTATTCAAAACTCTTAGAGCATGCACTCAATGAGCCAACCCCCCTGAGTAAAGCCCCTTCAGATTCATTGCTCTCTAAAGCAACTGAAGTACCTTCACTTGAGCCCAACCCTTCTGAAGCCAACATCCCTGAACTTAATCTGCCTGAAGCTTTGATAGGAGAACCCAGAGCCAACTCCCCTATAACCCAAAGTCCCCATTCAAGTGGAGATGAGGAGGAGTATACTTATGAAAGTATGCTCAGAGGAGGAGCCAAGGCTACTGTGGACAGTTTGTATCCACACCTTGCTAAATTTCCAAGAATTCAGAAGGCCTTTCAAGATTTAAGGATGCTTGTTGATGTGAAAGACAAATCCTTGATGGAGATATCACAAGTCATCCAAGATAAGGGTGCAAACTGGTGGCAGATAGAGGAGAACAGATTGCTACACTTTGCTGGAGTTTCAAAGACAAGACTCCTCACTGATGAGGAAATTTTTGCAAAGTTGGTAGCTGATAAGATTGAAGAGGAGAAAGAAAGAAAAGCCAAGGGAATCAAACACCCTGACAGTGGCTCTAATGATGATGATTCCCCTGATGATCCCTCAAACCCTTCAAATCCCAACCCTCCTGAAACCCCTCAAGCCAACCTCCCTGAATCCCTTCATCCCAAGTCTTCTGTCTCTGAAAGACTTTCCAATCCTCCCAAAACCTATCATAGGAAAGGCTCTGTAACTTCAGAGGTGTTGACCAAGGATGGTAACACAACCAAAGACACATCTGCCAATGAAGGTTCTTCTGAACCCAAGGCACAGCCTAAAGATGTTGAGGTTCCTGTATTAGAGGCTAGTTTGATTAAGGCCTATTCAGTGTCAGAAGAGTTGGACATTGATCAGCCCTTAATCATTCAGGATGACTCAGTGGCTGCTGATATAAGCACTGTGATCTCCCCACAACTGCCATCTTTGACCCTTGTTGAAGGTGGAGATGCTGCAGGATTAGGAGAAGGAGTTGAAAAGGAGAAATTAGTTGAAAAATCAGAGGGAGTTGAGGATGAAAGAGAGGTAGTCATCACTAAGATAGTGAGTGTACCACCATATGAGGGTGGAATAAGTGAGGAAGGACAGGTTATTCTTGAAGTCAAATCTGAACTTCAGGAATCCCTTGGTGAAAGGAGGCCTGATTCCTTGAGTGAGATCATTATTACAGAAGGGAGAAAAGAAAAAGTTGAAAATGAGAAGAAGACTGCTGATGTATCAGAGTCTTATGTAAAAGAAATTGAGGGTGATGAGTGCTTATTTCCTAACTTGTTTGATTTATCTGATGTTGCAGGTATCTCTCTTGATCAAATTTTTGCAGATGAGTTCCTCACAGATGCACCTATCCAGGTAGACACAGGCTCAGCTCAGGCCCTACTTGGAATGCAATCAGAGAAGTTGGACTCCTTGGCTCATCAAGTCCAATCTGCTCATGCTGAAACTTCAGGAGCATTGAATGAGCAAGGAAAAACTCTAGCATCTGTAGAGATGAGGCTCACTGGCTCTGAAGATGTTGTGCTACCAACTCTTGAGGCAAGAATCAGTGGTGTGGAATCTGGTCTCCAAACCATCTCCACTGAAGTTCAAAGTGCAAAATCAACCATGGAAGCCATCTCAGAGGAGGTCAAGAAAGAACAGAAGCTGCTGAGAGATAATCACAATGCTAATGTCAAAGCTCTCAGGCTCACTGTCAAGCAAGCTCTTGGAAAGAAGACAGCACTGCAAAAGAGAAGAGCTGAAGAGCAAAGGCTAGCTATGGTCAAAGCAGCCTCAGAAAAATTTTCCCAAGAAGTGTTGGCCAACATTGCTGAAGGTGCAGTGGCCAACCTCACTGAGCTCTTAAAAGCCCAACTGGATGCATCTCTGAAAACAGCCATGGAAGAGGTTGTCCAACAAAAGATGAAGCCTGTTCTAGCTTTCCTTAGCTTGAGCAGTGATAGGATGCAAAATATACATGATGAGAATGTATATTTGTTGGAGGAGATGAAGTCCCTGAACCAAGCCCAATCCCTAATGGCCACAACAATGAGTGACCTAAAGCCCCAATGTTTTGATGCTGCCAAAAAGGGGGAAAGGGAAAGAGCAAGGGCAAAAGGTGCCTTAGTAATTGGGAGTCCAGTGAAAGGGAAGGACAAAGTCCCTGAAGGAAAGGGAAAAGAGCCAGAAATGCTGAACTTGGAAGATTTGGATGAAGAGGAGCAGTTAGCATTGGCATTGAAGAACTCAATGGCCTCAGCTCAAGAGGAAAGAGCAAGGAAACAGCAAAGACCAGGTGGTGAAGTGTCAGGTTTGGACAAAGATGCTGAAGGTGTCCAAACCAGAGGAAAGATCAAGAAGGCCCAAGGAAAGAAGAGACAAATTGAGAAATTCACTGACTTTCCTAGCAGCCTTGATCTTCCACCTGAATTCAGAATTGATGAGGATGAGCCTACATCAAAGAAAGCCAAAATTGCTGAAGAACCCAAAGCTGCTGAAAAGGACAAATCTTCTGAATCTGGCAAAACTGCTGAAGGTACCAAGTCCACTGAAGACATTGAAGAAATATATGCTGAAGGATTTGGACCTGAACCCAAGAGGAAGACAACTGTTCTAGCCCATGATCCATCAAAGCTGTTTCATGAAGGGTATGGCAAAGACCCTGAAACACAACAGAAACTGGCCATGATGAGGGCCCATGAGAAAATGGATCTGATGGAAGAAGCCAACAGAGCAAGAGATGAAAGGAGAGCAAACTTTCAGAAACCAAGAAGGAGAAGAGCAACTTACAGCAAGATGAAGCCTCAGCTTCTAATCCCAATGGACACCAAATATCCACACTTGGATAAATGGGTGCCAATTCAACTGAATGACACATGGGAAGAAGCCAAAAGGGAGTTTGTCTATGACTATTATGTCATTGACAGATGGAATGGAGGAGATGCAAACTCTGCCTTCACTGAGTTCATGCTAGAATACTACAGAGAGTTGTATCAACAACTACTTGCAGCTGCTGACATTGCAAGATTTGAACTCACAGCTCCCAAGCCAATCATATACATGCCTCCAAAGCTTGAAGGATGGATTGACCAAGCAAGAATTCTGAGGGAATTCACTGAGATCCTTAAGCTGAACAAGATGGTTCTTGGACCTAAGGGAACCAACCAAGAAGCCATGGCACTAAAAAGAAGAGTGTGGGCACAGTATGGAATGCTGCCACCTCCTGAGGATGATCTTTGAAATGGCTAAGTCTTCTGACCTTTCTTAATTGATCAACTATGCTGAAATATGGTCAAGATTGCTGATATGGTGTGATAATTTGGTTGCTCTGATCTGTTATGGATTGCTCTGATACAAGATTGGTGCTCTGATACAAGTCTATGCTCTGATATGCTTAGTATTGTTAGAATATAATGCTCTATTGTATTTAGTGTTGATGATTCATGCTCTGATATGTTAAATTCAACTATCAACATGCCTGTAATGATCTCTTATATGAATGATAGTTGAACTACTTTTGAATCAAGATACACTTATACAAAAAATCTCTCTATGCCTATCCTTGAAACCTACTTGCAAAAAAAAAAACAGTGAATACACTAACACATTATTTTTCAGGAATATTGACCTCAGTCATGTCTTCTGAAGATACATGTAATAGGTGTAGACAAGTCACTTTTGCTTAAATTGTATAGGTTTTGGCATCATCAAAAAGGGGGAAATTGTTGGGAATAAAATGAGCTATGTTTTGATTGAGTACCAAAAACCCCCTGAGACATGCCTAAGTCAATATAAATATGTTCTAAGAATGTTAGAACATATAGATTATAGGCTAGATGAGAAGCTGAAATGTTAGGTAGCTCTTAGACAATTAGATGCACAATTTGAGGGGGAACCTATGCTTTGAAGATGATCAAGATCAAGTCCCCCCAAGGCTCAAAATCTGGAACAATCACTTAAGAGTAAGGACACTCTATGAAATCTAAGATGCTCTTATCAGGAGAGTTGTCCAGAGAAGATGCTCTTATACAAGAACAAGATTGTGAAGCTCAAAAGGACAAGTCCAATGAAGATGCTCTTATCAGGAGAGTTGTCCAGAGAAAGTACTCATAAAACTCTGATCAGGAGAGTTGTCCAAAGAAGCTAACCATATGCAAGAACAAGTTTACATAGCTCAAAAGGACAAGACTACTCAAAGGTTTTCATCAGGAGAGTTGTCCAGAGAAGTCAACTCTAGGCATAAAGTGCTCTGATGCAAAAAGATTAAATATACTGATCAGGAGAGTTGTCCAGAGGAGTTGTCTCAGCTAAATTGACCAAGATCAAGTGCTCTGAAAGCCTGAGATCAACTATGCTGAAGAGATTGAGACAACCAGTCCCTAAAGGTCTTCAAAGAAATAAGCTAAGACCATCCTTCAAAGAAATAAAGGGAATGAGCCAAGTCATCTGAAGAAGAGCAAGCCAACCATGCTGAAAGGCAAAACTGCTGATAGTGATAAGGAGAGTTGTCCAGATGATAAGGAATGTTGTCCTATCATTGGATCAACCTTCAGAAGCCATGTCCAAGTCCTAACAAGAAGTCAAACATTGGGAAAAGTGCTGAAGAATGAAGACAAAACTGTTACAGCCGTTTATTACCCAAATGAGGACATGTCACTATCAAGAATCTGTCTTCCAGTTTGAAGAACTCAAAGAAGACATTTATAGCAATTTGGGGCTGCCTCTCCAACGGGCAAATCCTCCATTTTGTCTATAAATACAGAAGCGTGAAGACCATTTGAAAGAATCCAACTATCCAACTAACCTCAACACAATTCAACCTAGCTCAGAGTTCTTACAAGCTAGAGTGCTTTCAAATCTTGCAAAGACTATCTTAGTCTTCAAACACTTCTTCTAAGCTGAACACATTGTATATTCATACACAAGCTTAGAGAGATATCCTATCCTTATACACTGATCTTCATTGTAAAGGATATCTCATTAGTTGGAACCTTACTTCAACCCTTACACCTTTCAAGAGTGAAAGTGAGAAGGTTGTAGTAGTAGAAGTGGTAGGAGCTGACTGTTGAGAGAAGAACAGTTCAGTTCTGAGTTGAGAAGAGGGTACTAGGACTCTAGACATCCTAGTGATCAATTCACCAAGGAGTTGTGTTCTTGATCAAGTGCACCTTGGCACTATAAAACAAGTTAATTCCAAGAGTGAAGGAATTATCCTGTTAAATCAGGGAAAGTGGATGTAGGAGCTTGAGTCTCTGAACCACTATAAACTCTTGTGTTGATTTACTTTACAAGCACTTACATTCATTCAACACTGCACACAAAACTGATCTTTCAAAGATACATATTCAAAGACTGTGCAAAAACCAATTTGGACAACTTCCCTGAAGCTTAACTGGACTGTGTTGCATTGACTAAGTGATTTCAGAAATTTAAGGAGTCTAAACTTAAAGGGCCAACCACTATTCCGCACATATAACTCCCCTAGATAGTTATTCAACTAAGTACTCAATAGTACTTAGTAGATTGATTATCTTAGAAGAGTTAATCATCTTCAGCAGAGTTGTCCAAGACAACCTTGCTGAGTTCTGGTTTGATCTAGTTGAAAAGAATTTGCAAACAAGTGTATTCCCCCCCATACACTTGTTATCTACTCCTTCAGGACCAACAGGTGGTCCTGGCACCCCTTAGATTTTCTCCAGGTCGGTCCTAGGAATATTTGAGTCTGAATCGAACTTTAAAAAAATGCCCCGTATCTTCATATTTTTTATTATATACGAACTTATGAAACATAATGTAAAACAATTTTTAAAAGATCAACAATATATAATTTTTAAAGGACTAACAATATATAATTTTTTTTACACATTTTAGAATTTCTAATTTTTAATTAATAGATTTTTTAAAATTTTAAGAGATTTTTCAGATTCTTAATGTAATTATTATAATTTTTAGAAAATTTAATGTATTTTTTAGAATTTTTTATTGAGGCAATTTTAGATTTTTTTTATTTTTTATACGAGTAATTTTTAATTATAATGAGATTTTTAATGTTATTTTTTTAATTTTCAATTTAAATGATGTAAATTGAACTATTTGCCGAAATCTCAATATTTCACGAAAATTATGTAAATTGGTCACTCTAAGACCTAAATTGAAAAGGTGATAACTTAAAAAGATATAAACTGAATTAGATATTTGTTGATACTTTTTTCTCCTAGTTTTTCCTTCCCTTCTTTTTCACCATAGCTAGTTAATGTTTTATGTGTTTTTTAGAACACTATATACATACTAGTTATTTCATTAAAATTATTAATTTATCAGTATTAATTATTTTACTGCATAAAATCAATTATTTGCATGACCTTAGTTACATAAGAGTATAAGAAATATCATTAATTAAGACGTATACAGGTAGCAGCTTTACGTGGTTGCAGTGCAAAGATTGTAAGAAATGCTACAGTCAAATATATGAATTATTCCCCCTCAGAACTCCTCATCTTATCGTAGTGCTCTCAGACCGTACGAGTGTAAATATAAAGATGGTTACTTCTCTAAAGGTGTCATCGCCCGCGAAGCATTTTATTTTCTATCAAACGAAGGCAAAGACATAAGCGAGCGCAACTGGAATTTGGGTGTGGATCTTACAATGTTATGAAGTATGGAAATATTAGGAGCAACAGAATTGCTGGAATATTAGGACTCGGGTCACAAAAATCGTCTTTCGTGACCCAACTCGCGGGTGGTTTTAGAAATGGCAAGTTCTCCTACTGCCTTCCATTGTTTAGTATTGGCTTATCATATCTAAGAATAGGTGAAGTTAAATATAATAAACGCGGAAGTACGAAAAGCACGATCTTATACACACGAAGTGATAATGGAAATTATTTTGTAGAATTAATAGGCATTAGCGTCAATGGAATAAGGTTAAAAATCAATCCGGCAGTGTTCGACTTGAAGAGCTCAAATGGGTTGATAATCGACACAGCGACACCATTTTCTAGAATCGTGTCACCAGCCTTTGACGAAGTGAAACGTAACATAGAACTTTACCTTGCGAAATACAAGAATCTAAAGAAAGTCAATCACAAAGAGCTGGAATTATGCTACCAGACAGACTTAGAGCCCTCGAGTGTGTTAAATAATCTACCCACGCTTACTTTCCATTTTCGGGGATCAAAATCTGATTTTGAAATGAAGGGAGACGCAACTTATGTGGTTACAAACCATTCTCTTAAAATATTTTGTTTGGCGATGATGAGGGATCCTAAGGTATCCATTCTTGGAAGTTATCAGCAAACAAATCATATGATGGGTTATATTACTGCTATCCAAAATAAACAATTGTTATTTTATCCAGAGAAATGTTCTACTATTAGTTTTAAATAATTGATTACTTGTATCCATCCAGATAAATGTTATGTTGGTAATCTAAGTAATAATATCACTTTTTTTTTTAGTTGTATCCATGTTTTAAATAGAGATACTCGATTAACTATCAAGGATTAATTGTTTGCCTTCTTTATTGTCTAGCATATCCTACTTTTTATGTATCGTAATTTATTTCGTGATTTATTGACTAGAATTTTTTTATTTAAACACTACAGGGAGTTATGTACCTCTGTGATTTGTTTCGTGATTTATTGACTAGAAGAAATTACTCTTAGAAACTGTACAAAGTCCAAACTTGCTGGAACAATTTGTGACCACTACACCAGTTTTAAAACTCTACAAAAAAAAGAGTGATTTTGATATCGAAATTTAGAAACGGATATTTAATCTGTCTCTAATAGATACAGATTTGATAAATAATTGAGATTTGAAATCGAAAAAAAAAATGTCTCTCATTATAAACAAATTAAATACAACAATTAGTTTCGAGAGTTTTAAATACGGATACTACCGTCTCTAATCGGTCAAAGTTTTCTCTCCGCCATAAAATGAGTCATAGTGGTACACAAAATTTGAATTTGTGATTTGATACGGAATTTGACCGCCTCTAATATGTCTCTAATTAGTCCGATGGTAAAATTAAATAAAAAATAAAATCAAAACATTTTTAATTGATTTTTTATTTTAATTTAATTACTAATGTATTATTTACTATTTAATAATATAATATATATATAAGTACCCACCTTAATTTACACAATTACCACCTTAATCTAATTTGTATTTAATTATTCAAATGGCTCGACTCGATTACATATATATAAATATAAACTATATATAATTAAATCAAAATAGTAAATATTGTCCAAGCTCGACAAGACTTGCAAGCCTTTCGAGCCGAGTATTTATGAGCTCAAACTGGATAGCTACTCGAGTAATTCGAAACTCGACTCACTTACACCTAGAGCTAGCAAATCGGCAGCCCGGCCCAGTTCAACCCATTGGACCAATCAATGTTCATGGGCTGAGTCGGGCCGGCCCATGAATTAGTCGAGCATATAAAATGGTAGCTCAATCTAACTTATCCTAGCCTAACGGGCCAGTCAAGTCCATGATATATATATATATATACTAGATTAGCACTGACACGTGTTTTTCAATACTCACCTCTCAAGTATAAGAGGATCCTCGTAGTAAAAGTAAGTGCCCGGTTAAATTATCGAACCACGGGACTAGTTAGCTAGTGTAGCCTTAGTGTTGTGTGCGTCGCGTAATTATAGTGAAAGAGCATGGGGGTGAGCTAAAGACTAAATGTAAAAACAACAAGATAAAAACTAACTAGGAAAAACAAGTAAAATGATGATCAAGATCAAATAATGAGAAGAGTAGTGTTCGGGTGTTCTTCATTATGTGGAAATCGATTAAAGTTTAACTTGAACGTTTAATTCATTGGTTGGTGTATGATAAGAGCAATCACTAAGAATGTATCTAATAAAGCACCTCGGATCGAGAGGAAGAATAGAGACGTTCTTACCCGGGTAATCACACAACTAGGGGGTTCTACTCTATCTAATTAACTAAACTAATCCCTAATTATGCTTTTCCACTTGAATACTAGAAACCAAACTTCTATAGTCTCTTCACTAATCACTCAAACTCTCATTCAAATAATTAGTGTAAATTAATGGGGTTCTAATGAAATTTATCCAACTCTCGTTGCGATAAACCAATATATACTCAAATCACACTATCCCAACCCTCGATTATACAATCTACACAATTAACCAACTCTCGTTGCACTAATCATGCTTCAATATAAAACCTAATAATTGAAATCATGCAATTGATCAATAAATACCCACTAATTTAATCAATACACCTTCCAATTAAATTAAACAATCAAAATTAAACTAAAAATCTAATTCTATCATAAATCCAAACACCCAAACACCAACAAACCTAGCTAATAACTAAATTAACAATATAAAACAAGCTTATGAAAGATAAACAACCAAACATTAATATAAAGGGTATCACCTCAAGTCTTGTGTTGCTTGCAATAAAACAAAATACTACATTAAAAACTAGCTAAGAGAGTAAAATTAAACTAAGCTATTTGATTGAGTGAAAGTGTGAATGGGAGGAAGGAGGGTTTCCCCAATGCGTGCTCTGTTCTCCAATTCCTCGCGTCTGTGTATGCGTGTCTTCCCTCATTGTTTGGTGCACGAGCACCCGGATCAAATCCCGGAGGGAGTGTGAGAGCGGCTTTAGGATTTCCATAAGAGAAGTTTTCATGCTTCCGAGCATTTGGGTTGTAAGGAGGATTTCCTTGGAATTGGGCTTGAGCATGTTGTTGGAAACGGTTTTGGTTAGGAGCTTGGTTTGGGAAAGGTGGTTGATGAAAATTTCCTTGAAAATTCCCTTGAGGATATTGGGGCCTTCCCATGTAGTTAGCATCCTCAACTTGGTTCAACATGTTTGGCATCTCCATTCCCCCACCAAAACTTTCTCTCCTTCGATTGTTCTCCATTAACTCAACCTTGTCCAAGAGCATCTTGATTGTATCACCCAATGATGTGGAGTTATTCCCAATTTGAGCAACTCTATTGGGTCTATTTCCATCAATAGGCCAATTGTAGGTGTTTGTAGCAATTGCTTCAATGATTTCCTTTGCTACTCTTGCACTCTTTGCAAACAATTGCCCACCCGCGGATGCATCAATGTATTGCCTTGAAGAGAGTCCCAATCCATTGTAGAAGAAGCTAATCGTTTGTTCCTCCGCAAACCCATGTTGAGGACACCTCCTCAAAAGACCTTGGAATCTTTCCCATGCACTATAGATGCTTTCATTCTCCCTTTGGAGAAATTGAGTAATCTCGGTCTTGCATTGAAGAGTTTTGGATGGAGGGAAGAACTTCAATAAGAACCTCTTGCTTAGCTCGTCCCATGTGGTTACTCGGTTGTTGATCATTGAGGTAAGCCATTCCTTAGCTTTATCTTTCAAGGTGAAAGAAAAGAGCCTCATCTTCAAGGTATTCTCATGTACCCCATTGATCTTCACCGTATCCGCGTACTCCAAGAATCGGGACAAGTGTTGATTTGGATCTTCAAGTGGCTCCCCTCCAAATTGTCTCTTCTCTAACATTCGAATTAGACTCGGGCTAATTTCGAAGTTGTTTGGCGCAATCGGAGGGCGCTCGATCCCATCATAGTACCTTTGAACTGGAGGTTCAAAATAATCTCTAATAGTTCTCTCTTCCTCATGACCGACTCCACCCTCATTCCCCGCTCCAATGACTCGGTTGTCGACCGGAGGGTGAATGATGTTTTGATTGTTGTTTCCTTGATTATCGGCCATTGCTCTCTCTTGTTCAAGCCTTTGGTTTCGATCTCGGTTTCTTCTTCGTGCGGTAGCTTCAATTTCCAAATCAATAGGAATTGGGTCGATCCCACTTCCTCTTGTGTTCATGCACCTATAGAATCAACAAAGTATCAAATTCCAAAGATAAGACAAACAAAGAACTTACTAACAAGAAAAATAAAATCACTAGTACTCAAGACCAACAAACACTAAGTTACTTAAAAACAAAACTAGTCCCCGGCAGCGGCGCAAAAAACTTGACACGTGTTTTTACCAACACGTTCCCCTCAAGTATAAGAGGTTCGCGTGTAATAAAAGCAAGGCCCGGTTAAATTATCGATCCGTGGGACTAGATTATGAAAGTATCCTTAGTGTGTATGTTGTTCTTTGAATATAATGAGAAATCATGTTTTGTGCAAGAAAATGTAAATTAAACTATCAAATAACAATCAATGATAAGCTATAACTAAGATATGATTATAAAAATCAAGTGAGAGGGGTAGTGTTCGGGTGTTCGTCCTTGTGTGGAATCGATGTTAAAAGTCAAAGTTTATGTGTAATTCATGGGATGGAATTTGGTAGAAGCAATCACTAAAGCATATATCGAGCAAGCACCTAGGATCGAGAGGATGAATCGAAGGTTTCTTACTCGGGTAATCACACGACTAGGGGGTTCGACTCTACCTAAATTATACTAAACTAATCCCTAGATATGCTTTTCCACTTGAATACTAACAACCAAGCTCCTATGGCCTTCTCATTAATCACTTAAATGTTAATTAAAGCAATTAATGTAGATAAATGGGGTTCTAATGAAATTTACCCAACTCTCGTTGCGATAAACCAATATTAACTCATTCACTCGACTCCCAACCCTCGATTATACTATCTACCCCGATTAACCAACTCTCGTTGCATTAATTGAGTTTCCAATACAACCTAATAATTGAGTTCTTGCAAATAATCTAACAAAACCCATAAACCTAACCAATAATCCTACCAATGAATTCCACAATTGAAATCAACCTAAAACATTAATTCCATCACAATTCTACAACACCCAAACACCAATATGCTTAGCTCATGGCTAATTTAGGGAAATTGAGGAAGATAAGTGAGAAAACAATCATACCCACGCTTAATAATAACAAATTACTCAAATTAAAATAAGATATCACATCTTGTCTTGCAAATATGAAATAAACCTTCAAAACTTCAACACAATCTTCAATCTCTACCTTGGAAATGAAATTACAACTTCAAAGATAACCTATCTATGGAAATTCACTATGTTCTATGGCTAAAACTAAGAAAAACAAGCAAATGATGGTGAAATTTGGATTTGGGGAGCTTGAGTACTCTTCTAATGGCTGCCTCCTCCAGAAAAACGAATTTTGTGGCCTTTTATACCCTCCCCCTTGAGCTTGGCACGTGTTTCTAGGTCAAAAACGAAGTGGGGCAATTTTTCTCTGTAACTCGGCCGAGTTGGGGTCACTCGGCCGAGTGGATCAATTAAAAAAAACGTGTTTGCGCTTTTCCAGCCGCGACTCGGCCGAGTTGGCTTACTCGGCCGAGTGGTCTTCATTTACAGTGGCTACGGCAATCCAACTTTACTCGGCCGAGTTGGCTTACTCGGCCGAGTGAGCAGTAATCCCCCAACTCGCAGATTCGGCCGAGTAAGGTCACTCGGCCGAGTGCGCAGTAATCCCCCAACTCGCAGATTCGGCCGAGTTGACTCACTCGGCCGAGTTGGGGTCCTCCCCTTCTCGTTTCTTGCATAACTCTCCATCCCGATGCCCGATCGGCTCGATTCTCGTCTCATTTTGACCCTCTTCTTGATGCCTTTCTTGTGGATGACACATTGGATTGATCCAACGACTGGATTTCTCGTGATTTGCTTCAAAACTCCTTGCTTTACCTAAAAATCAAACAACACATTCATGTATCAACATATCTAACAATTAGCTCATGATTATACGAAAGTTGTAAGAATTTCTTGATTTCTAGAGCATAATTCATCCACAAATTCGAGCAATCTCACGACAAATCAAGCACCCGCGTATTACGCGAAAAGTCAATAAAAATAAATATTTATATTATATATAATTAAATAATTTTATAAAGTAAATTCTAAATAAAATTTGTAAGAATCATACGAAATGAGATGTTGAATTTTTAACATTTAATAAATATGAAAATAACTTTTAAATTTTTTTATAAAATTACGAAAATAAAAAATTTAAATAATATTAAAATAACTCTTAATAAATTGTAAGTCAACCCGTCTTCAATATCAACCACAAAGTCTTAAATAAATAAATAAATATTTTAGTTAATTGCTAATTAAATCACAATTTTTTCCACAAAGTCTTAAATAAATAAATTAATATTTTAGTTAATTGCTAATTAAATCACAACCTTTTCCTCATTTGCAATCTAATCTAAACTTTAAGATAATTGCAAATAAATCACAAACTTTAAAATATTGTTGTAATTTAGTCTTTTTGACAATTTTAATTGTATTCGAATCTAACATAATTTAGACTTCTTAATGACATAGCAACACCTTAATAAAATAATATTGTTTTTCAATCAAACCAAATATCAAAAGGAATGATTTAGGATAAAGTAGACTTCTAAAAAGTCTAATTTGCAATAATATTTAGGGGATTTCACATAAAAGGTCTTTTCACCTAGTGTTTTTTTAAATAAAGACCTGATTTCAAATAGTTTCAAATTAAGGACAAAATGTAACATAAATGTATCATCATGCCCTTACTATTTAATTTTCGGAATTTATGTAGAGAAAGTCAATAAATGTTTGATATTTAAATCAATGTCTATCAACTCCGTGAATTACGCTAATTAATTAACGCCTTCCAAAATTACTCTCAACAGCTCCGGTCAATGATTTGTAGAATTTTGGGGAAGAAATCTTTGTATGATTATTCTACACCCCCAATTTTAGGACTTTCCCAAATATATGGTATTCAATTCTTCCCTAAATCTCTGATATTGAAGTCTTTTACAAATATCGCATTTTCCCAAAGCTCTGATATTCAATTTCATTGTCAGACTTGAAGATCTGCACAAAAATCGTCAAATCAAATTAGATATTTTCTCCAGAAAAATCTCTGACTTGATTATGCAGAAATATCTGCAGGAAAATCGTACAATGCAGAAAAAAAAAAAACTAAAATTGCATGAGCATATAAATAATGCAGAATTAAAGTTGCATCAACATATCAATAATGCAGAAGTGTACAGTACATTATGTGCATATACAAATATCATTATGCAGAAAAATGAATTTAATGCTAATTAGATCTTTTCTTGAATCATCCGCTTCACCAAGGAAAGCCCACAAGCAAAATTCTGTGTGGTGAAGACATAGTCTTGAATAAGTCCATCTCTGAATTGCATTGAACAAATGATGAGTGTACGAGTAAAGAAGAGAAAAAACACGAGCAAAAAAAATACTAAAGTTGCATAAGAATATTAATAATGCAGAAGTGTTCAGTAAATTATGTGCATATGCAAATATCATTATGCAGAAAACCCTATAATAATAACAAATAATGAACCAGTCACTTGCACCGTGTCTGTATTGTCACGTCGCCGCGAATGAGATTGGGTGGGGGTTCGATCGTGAACAACCCCGACAAGGAAGGTCTGCAATTGGAAACGACGATCTGATGAGGTGAAACCACCGACACGACGGATTAGGGCAAAAAATCTTCGGATTAAGACGCCACGACGGATGAGGTGAGATTGGATTAGGGCAAAACTCTTCATCTCACCGGATTAAGACGCCTTTTCGGTAGAGAAGAGCGCGAGAACCTCCGCAATTGAAAACGACGATCTGATGAGGTGAAACCACCGCCACGACGGCGGTGGATCCGACGAATTTGCACTCTGAAGATACCATCTCACATCGGCATTTGGCGGCGGCGCTACTTGAGAGCAGCCATGGCCGTCGAAAACTCCGAAGTAGTCAGAAAAATTAGAAAAAGAAGGGTGAATCGCAATCTCGTCTTCCATATCTTTTCTTAGTCCGCAAACAGTCGTTATCCCGAACTTCGGGCCTTGCTGAAAAGTTTCCGGCGCCGTCGACGACTTTGTTTCCGGCGATTTTTCAGAATTATGGAATTGATTGAATTTGAGAATAATTGTGATTGGTTTAATTGAAATGTGGTTGAATATATGGCGACAATTAAGGAAGATGACGATTTATTATTTAATTAATAAATTAATTTCCATATTTAAATATAAGGGCATAATGGGTTATTAACATGAGTTTTTGTCATTTTTTAAAAAGATTATATTAGTTGTCCTTTATTGAGAAGGTAGGTGTATAAATGGCCTTTTTTATAAAAATTCTCTAATATTTAAAGTTTGTGATTTATTTTGCAATTATTTTAAGGTTTAGATTAGATTACAAATTAGCTAAAGGTCGTGATTTAATTTTCAATCAACTCTTTTTAAAATTAACTACTTCATTAAATTATGACACATAAGTCAAATCAATCACAAAATGACACATAAGCCAAATTAACCACAAAATGACACATCATCAATTTAAACTCCCTATTAGTATATAAGGAGATATTTTAATATTTCTAGTAAAAATTATATATAAATGGTGAAAGGCACTATGATCTCCGAGTAGAAATCAAAGAAGGATTATGCTAATCAACCTATAGGATTTTTCGATCACAAGGACTGGGTTAAGCAGAAGAAAATCCACTCCGAATGTTAATGTTACAAACTATTCTCTTAGAATACTTCCTCTGTCCCACAATAACTTTCATAGTTTTTTTTAGGACGTCTCACAATAACTTTCACACCCTTTAAATGAAAAATACTTTATAAAGTTCACTCTCACAATATCCTCATTACTGTTTCTCCACACATACACAAAAGTCAACTCATTCTTTTACTTTATACATAAAATTTTACAAAATTACCCTTCAAAACTCCACTCATTATTACAATTTTTTAATATACGTGTCCATCTACCTATGAAAATTAATATGAGACGAAAGGAGTATAAGGTATGCATTCTTGACTTACAAATCATATGATCAATTATGTTGCTGCTACCCAAAATAAACAATTGTTATTTTATCTAGAGAAATGTTCTACTATTTCTTTTCAAAATTAATTAGTTGTATCCATGTTTTAAACAATCAAGTTTATGTTTATTTATGTATCGTTTCAAAGAGTGAATTCGCACAAAAGAAATATTGAAGCATTAATAGTTTAATTGCCTAGCTTCTTCATTGTCTAGCATATCCAACTTTTTATGTATATATAGTTTGTCGACTCATATTTTATATTTTTGTTATTTGATTGCGCCTAATCTTTCATTATTGAAATTATAATTCCTCATCTCATGCTCAGCATCAATTTCGCTCATTTTGTCCGTCGAGCTGCCAATGAAAAACGCATCGACTTGCTAGACCTGCTAGGTATTTCTTGAACCCAGTGACGGAGCCAGAACTTAGTCGAAGGGGGCCCAATTATAAATAAGAAATTTCACTTTCAATATCATATAAATATTTTTGAAACATATAATATATTACTAATGAATCAAGTTAAATTTTAATGTGTTTCAATAAATATTTCATTAATTCCGCTCTTTACTTACAAAATACTAATATTTATATCGTCTATATGCAAATATCTTTTAATTTTTATGTTTTGAATTGTTATATACTTCAATCGTTTCATATTGTTTGACATTATTAGTCTTAATTTTTGCTTTAAAAAAATTGTCATTTTAACTATTTTTACCATGTTTCTCCCTAAAATTTCCTTCTAATTTTTTTTTAATTTCTCTTTCTTGATAATTGAAGCAAATTATTTTACACTCTCTTTTATTTTCCTTCATTTTTCTCTCATTCTTTCATGATAAATGATAATGAATGGTACGTAAATTTATATAAAAAAAATGGAATGGTCTAAAATACACTTTTTCCCCCCTTTTCCGCTGTTTTTTTTAATCCTTTTTTACGCTTGTTTGTTTTTTAGTACTTTATTTTCCCCCTTTTTATTTTGTAAAAAAAAAATCCTTTATTTTTTGCGTTTTATTTTTTTCGGTCAATAAAAAATTGGGTGTTTTTTTGTTGTATTTTTTTTTAAAGTCAGCATAATTAAAAGGTGAAACATAATATTTCTAAATGTGCAAGTCAGTAACACAATATTACTAAAAAGTGTAAATCAATATAACTGAAAAGTGCAATACAATATTATAAAAAAATGTATGTGAGTATAACTGAAAAGTGCAACACAATATTATAAAAAAGTGTACTTGAGTATAACTGAAAAGTGCAACACAATTAGAGATGTCTATCGGGCTGGCCCTAGCCCTATAGGGCCAGCCCTACAGGGCTACGGGCTAAACAGGTTAGGGCCTTAACCGGTTCATATTTAACGGGCCTACAATTGTTGGGACCTAACCCTAACCCTAGCGGGCCACGGGCTAAACGGGCCACTAACGGGCTACAATAATTTTTTTTCTTTTAAAATTAAAGATACATAATTAGTTAATGATTAGTAAATGAGAAAAAAAAAGTATAATTTAAACAAAATTCTAAAACTCATTGGTCCTTAATATGACCAAATAAAGCTAAACAAATATCATAATCTAATAAAAAATAATAATAATGACTAATGGATGGTAATGGGCTTCTTATTGCTTATAGTTATGGTTATTGATCAAATGACCCAAAATTTGTTCTTCGATTATTTATTAAAAAAAAAAGAAAAAAAAGGTAACTACTCGGGCTAGCGGGCTGGCCCGGTTTAGCCCACGGGCTAACCGATCCGGGTCAAAAAAGCCCGGTTTTAAACGGGCCTATAATTCATCAACCCTAACCCTATATTTTTCAGGGTTAAACGGGCCAGCCCGGTTAGCCCGACCCGGATAAACATCTCTAAACACAATATTATAAAAAAATGTAAGTTAGTATAACTGAAAAGTGCAATAGAATATAACTAAAAGTGTGAGTATTACCAAGACTTTGGGCTAATTTAATCATATGATGACCATTGGACCATAAGACCATTGCCTAAGTTTTGTTATATTGTTGTTCTTATTAATTAATAAATGATTAGTGGACTCGAGTGCACAACATGCACTCGAGTTCACAGCAGACCTAACCAAAAAAAATTATTTAAGGAGGGTGTATTCAATTGAAATTCTGTTGAATTTTTTTGGACTTTAAAAAGTTAGTGGATTTAGAAAATTCATAAACTCTATCCAGAATTTGACTGACTTTTTTATTGATTTATATGGATTTTCATAGATTTAACAGATTCTAAAATACACATTTTTTTATTGATTTACATGGATTTCATAAACTACGCCTTTAAAACTATTGATTCAAACGTATATTGAACACACTTGTATGTAAAAAAAAATTATCTAAATTATTTAGAAAAAATACTAAAAATATATTAGTTCAAAAAAAAAAAAAAAATATTCATCATTATTATTCTCTTCTTCATTTCCAGGTTATACCTCGACCTCATTTTCCACATACCATTAGCAATACTAGTTCTCGACATTCTTTCCGAAGAAAGTTATGTAATCCCGCACAAGCCAATACTAACTCTGCTTGTGTTTGAAATGAGAATGGAGGTGAGTTTTGAAAATTGTGAATTGCGATTTGAAAATACCAAAAATTTTCTCAATCACATTTCTTAATGATACATGGCGAATATTGAATGGGTGACGATCTTGACCACCAAAATCTTTTAGATGATATCGAACACACGTGCTAACTTTAAGATCTAAGAACATTGTGAATAAATGTTCTTCAAATCTTAAAGTTGGCATTAATGCTATAAATTATAAATTAGGTGTCGATCGAGAATATATTATTGATAACCTAATCTTTTTCACGATAATAATGGTGGTGAAGGATTTGTGATGCTTATCGAAGAACAAGAATGTTTGTTTTCTATTTTGAGAGAATTCGTTGAAATCTCTGGTTTTTAGAAGAGATTTTGAATAGTGAAATTTATTTATATTTTTTAAGTTGAATACGCCCAATTTTAAAAGTCCAAAAAAATCCAACAGAATCTCAATTGAATACATGCCCCTAGATGAAACCAAAACATAAAATGAAGAAGAAAAATGAAATAAACTTAAAAAAATAAAAATCTTCTTCCTTGAAATGTTTACTTTTCAATCCACCCGGCCCACTATTAAAGGCGTTGACTATATACCCCTCCAGCTTTGTTAGGTATACTCCCCCTACCCATTTATTAATTTAATAATCATGTAAAATGTCTAAACTACCCTTATACTAAAATAATCCTACTAAATACACTCCCCTTCCACTTTTCAACCCTAACCCTAATTGAAGAAGCTATCGTCGCCATCTCCGGCCGCCGCCTCGAACCTCCAGAAATTTTAAAAAGAAAAACTTAGATTTAAAAAAAAAAATACATTTTTGACACTGGTTTATTGATGAACAACACTCTCGTCAACACACTAGTGTCGACGAACAACACTCTCGTCCACACACTAGTGTCGACGAACAACACTCTCGTCAACACACCAGTGTCGACGAACAACACTCTCGTCAACACACCAGTGTCGACGAACAACACTCTCGTCAACACCGGTTTGTCGACAAGAGTGTATACCTTCAACCATAAGTTGTCGAGAGAAGAAAAAAAATGTTAGTGCACAAACGCACAGAAGAAGAGGGAAAAAAGAAAAAAGAAAAGAGGAAAGCCGTCGTGAAGGAGGGCAAAGAGGTTGTCGTGAGTGAGGGAGGAGGGGACGGCGGCGTCGCTGGGCAAGGGGGCGCCGCCGCCGCAAATAGAACAGAAAAAAAAAAAAACAAAACCATACCTTCAACGGCGGCGAGAAAGAAGGCGGCGTGCTGCGAGGCGACGCGGGGTGAAGGAGGCTTCGCGGCGGCCGGCGCTGGGCAAGGGGGTGGCGCCGCCGCCGTCACATGAGAAGAAAAGTTAAAAAAAAAAAAAAACGAAACCTACCTTCAGTGGCGGCGAGGAAGGCGGACGGCGCAGGCTGGAAGGTGGCGGCGTTGGGTGGAGCCGGTGTTAGAGGCGGCAGCGTTGGGCGGAGCCGGTGTTAGAGGCGGCGGCGGCGCTGATTTTAAGGGTAAGGAGGAAGAAGTGTTGGTGGGAGTGAGGAGGAAGAAGAAAGAAAGAAAATTAGGGTTTTTTTTATGATTTAATAAGGGGGAGTGTATCTATAAGGGTATATTAGGTATTTTATGGGGGAGTGTATCCAACGTTTGCCATTTTAGGGGGTACGAAAATCTGAGGAGTATATTTAACAAGGCTGGAGGGGCATATAGCCAACGCGCTATTAAATTATGTTGCCCGACCCTATATGTAGTTATAAATCTCATCTTCCAATCGGACCTTACTGACCCATTTACGATTTTTTATTCTAATTTTTATTTTCTTTTTACCAATTCTACATTTTAAAAAATTATTTTCCATCTCTTTCCCCCTTTCAATCATTCTTGCATTTTCCTATGTAGTAAAATATATAAAACTAGTATAAGACTTGCGTAAATTACGCGAGATTATGAAAATAAAAAATAATAATTTAAATAGAAATTTTAATTATATAAAAAAATCGATGGAAAAGAGAGAAGTTAGAGGAAAGATAAAATAATTTTAAAATTTAAAAAAATTTGCAGTTAGAAAGGGGAGAGAAAGAAGAGGAAAGAGAAAATTATTTTTAAAAAAAATAAAAAATATAGAAATTAAGAGTTTTAAGAATTGAGACTTTTAGAGAAAGTCACGTCAACAAGGTGAGATTCAGGTATATTAGGGTAGATTCCATATACATTTAAAAAAAATATTATGTTTTCACAACATAATAAGCATTTCTTTTCAATCAATTAATCTTGTTGGTATCCATAAACCCCACCTTCCAACCGGAGCTTAGTCGTTGGGGCATATGATTAATGTATGCATCATGAATACTTAAATATCAAATAACTTTTTAAATCACTAGCTTGTTAAACAAGAAACAAAATGATCATCCAATAAGAAAAAATGAAATATTAATAACTGCATGTGCAAGCTACGCCATACACCCAAGAATTTCTGCCCCCATCTCTCCCATCATTCCAATTTAACCACCCCTCTCATCATTTAATCAAACCATACACTATATATATAGTACTTTTATCTAGTATTAATCACTCCAAAACATTCCATTTTAATGGATGGCCATGATGATTTATCACTTCATGTAAGTAATTCTGAATTTCATATGCATTTTCTCATTGTTTCATATGTCACACTAACATGCTATGTAATTCTTTAATTTAAATGAATGCACATGACCATTTTTTATTTTTATTACAAGTCAATCATTTACAGATAGGCTTAATTTGAATTGTTAATTTAGAGTTGGTGTAGTATTCCAAAAAAAGTACATATACATTTACTCCCTCCTTCCTAGTATTTTTTTAGGCTGGTGAATTTGTTTTTAATTAACTGATTTAGACATTTTCCCTATTTTAATTAACTCTACTTCAATCCAACAAATCTCTCATAATTTTTGAGATTACCTCAATTGATTAAGGAAGGAATGGGTTTGGTAAAAAAAATATTAACGAGGAACATCGATCTGGTAAAAAAAAAGTGCATATATATATATATATATATATATATATATATATATATATATATTATTTACTCCCTCCATCCTAAATACGAGTAATATTTTAGTTCCACTTTATATCAAATGTTAATTTAGAGTTTATGTAGTACTCCAAAATCGTACATATATATTTACTCCCTCAATCCTAAATAATTTTTAGGCTAGTGAATTTGCTTTTAATTAACTGGTGTTTTAGATATTTTTTTCTATTTTAATTAACCCTACTTCAATTTCACATATCTCTCATAATTTTGAGATTACCTTAATTAATTAAGAAGTGAAAAAAAATTGTACAATCATTCTATAAGTTACTATTTAGCAAATTAGATTTTTATTGTGCTTCAGAAAAGCAGCAAGTTCCATTGACAAGAAATGAAGAAAGTACTTGAAAGAGAGGTATGGGATTCGTAATTGGTTTTCCTAGCCTTATAACAATCTACTGTATAATGTTATATGCATCATTTTTTTTACTACACGACACTATTTTCTATTAATTATGTTCAATATTTTTACGTATAGTTGTTTTAATTTAGTGCACATTTTTTTTAACCACTATCCCTCTTACCCTCCCTCCCTGAGATGATATTTTCTCCATGTAGGGAGTCTGATCCAAAGTATCAATATGTCAGTCGTGTATCAGATTGAATTTACATAAAAATAAATTATTAAATTGAGAATAAGACTGAATTAATCCAAAAAATAAAAAGATATAGTACATGACATTGTAAAATTAAAAGAAGTTAATTAAATTGCATAAACATGCAAGGTTCATGAATTTATATTGCAAACTACTCATTCCTTAATTTATCCCCATTATAGCAATTTTTTTTATAATTTTTTTTATTAGTAATGAAGGGCTGCCTAATTTTAGGTCCGTGTAAACGATGAAGAAATGGTGCACAACTATCGGGAATGGTTGCTCCGTCGAAACCATCATTCTGCTCTCACTATTCCCAACTCTTTACCACTTAAAGTAAGTCGATCATTTCCATTTTTTTCAATAAATTCTAAAATTTCAACTTTGAATTTGAAGAGAGATAGACACATGCTAAAATAATGAGTGAAAATAAAAAAATATTGGACCCACTAATATACAAGAATTAACTCTCATTTATTTACAGATGAGAGAGGTTCTGATTGAATTATCAATGGTGGAAAAAGAGATAAATCGATTGGAAAGCCAGATCAAGGCGGTCGAAACCGAAGCAAATCGATCAGATTCGCAACACGACGAAAAAGTGGCGCCGCCTTTGGAGATCAAGACCCTGCATTTCATCGGCAAGGCCATCAGAGGAGATTACAAACTCTCTGATTTTCGTACCAACTCAACAACACTCTCCAATCACAACCAAAAAACAAATAAACTCATCAAACGAAGGCCTCAAACACCAAGGGTATGCAACAATTTTTTCATGCATTTTTTTTAAAGACTATTGTGGCATAAAAATCACTATATATTGTTTCACGTTTTTTCCAATTGCTTTTAAAATTCACATTTTAATACCATAAACTTTTAAATTTTCGCAATTATTACATATAACTAGATTTTTTTTTTTCAACTTTTGCTATAGACGGAAATAAGTTTTTGAAAAAATTGCAAATAAATTCACTGTTTTTCTTTATTTGTTTCAAATTAATTACAAACCCTTTTAACTTTTTTTATTTTTTCAATTTCATACACTATCATGTCAACACTACAAGACTTTAGTTATGGGTAGAATTGCAATAATTTAAAATTTCATGCGTCGAATTACAAATTTTAAAAATAAATATTGTAATTGAAATAACGTGATTTATTTTACAATTAAACATATTTTTATCTGCTTAAATAACTTGCAACAAGATATAATTTGCATCTGACGTTTCAGAGAGATCGCACTCTTGAAATACCTTGTGATGCTTCACATAAAGTTGCATCCACCTCATTACATTCCGAAGAAGATAAAAAATGGGCACCAAATAAGTTATCGGAGAACATAATGAAGTGTTTGATCTTCATCTACGTGAGGATTCTTCGGACAACAAACTCAAACTCAAAATCAAGAATCATCATGTTTGAGCAACAACAAGATCCTTATGGTATATTCGACTCAAAAGAATGTATAGCAAGGGACATTGGACCTTACAAGAACTTGATTAGATTCACACCAACTTCTATGGATTTTAACTGCATTCACAATTCAGCCTTCCTCCCTTTATTTCAGAGATTGAAGTGAGTAATTTAAAATTAATGTTGAGAAAAATTATCTTTCCCACATTATGATTCATTAAATTTTTTATATATATATTTATTACAGGATTTTGATTGATGGTCTACAGAAGGTGAACCTGAGGTTCTTGACTCATCAACAAAAGTTAGCGTTTTGGATTAACATGCACAACGCTTGTATTATGCACGTATGTTTTTTTTAATGAATTAGTGCAAATTAATTAAATCACCAGCTTAATTGTAATTTAATTTAAATTTTTAGATAATTACAACTTTAAATTAATGCAAATTAGTTTTCAGACAAATGCAGTTAAAAGCACAAAGATGGTTGCCAAAAAAAATTAATTTGCAACAACATCTAAAGTAAATAATTCATTTGTAATTATTCAAATATTTAGATATTAAGGTGATCGATTATTTAATTTGCAATTAAGCATTCTATAATCTATTAATTTCCTATAGTATATATGAATTATGATGATGTTTCTTCTCATTAATTCATTATATTACTAATCAAGTTATATATGATTTTGGATTTAATTTTAGGGGTATCTTCAATTTGGACTTCCATCTGCTTCTAGCCCTGAGAAGATGCTAACACTGATCCAACAGGTAAATCAAGACCAAATAACCTTTTTTTTTTTTGAGGATTTTTTTTGTTTTAAGTTTGGTAAGTTGTTCTAGTTTCGATTTCAATCTAGTCAACTTTTACGAATGGAAAATAGTCACTTTCTCAATTTTTGATATTTTGGTCTGATCATAATCATTTGCAACTGACCATGATTAAACATTGGATTGACATTAACGTGGTAAAATCTTATTTGTCAAAGTGACATAATCTTCAGTGATTCATCTGATCTTATAATTATTATTAAACCAAAATATAAGAAATGTGAAAGTTATAAAATTATTTTCAATCAGTGAAATTAGGACTGAAAATAAAATAAGAGTAACTTATAAGACAAATAACTTTTATTTTTATTTTTACAAAGAAATACAACCCCGATAAATTGATAATTACAACGCACTTTGCAGGCAAGACTTAACATTGGCGGCAACTCAATGAATGCTCAAACGATAGAACATTTCATTTTGAGAAAAACTTCAGTAGGCGGTAAACAGGTACTACGACATTATAATTAACATGAATTCTGTTTAATAATTAATTAAATTTATGTATATATATATATATGATCATGATGATTTCTAGCTTAATTACTTAGATTTTTCAGACTAAAGAGATGATAATTCAGCAACTGTATGGACTTAAAACACCAGCTGATCCAAACATCACATTTGCCTTGTGCTATGGTACTCGTTCTTCTCCACAAGTAAGTTTACCTATTTTTCTATGCAATTTTTCCTTCATTTTTTCTTTTCTTTTTGCATATTATATACTAGTACTCCGTATTAAATAGGGTACGTTACTTGCAAAAATGCTCAAGTTTTTTTTTAATTCTATCATAAGTTTTTAAATTTTGTATATCACGGTACCGATGTTGAAAAAATACATATGAAAAAGTGGTGGATTTATTTGTAATTTTTCCATTGAGTTTTGCATGATATATATCATCATCTCTAAGACATATATAATTACAATAATTAAAAATGTTTCTTATCAAATTGCTGAAATTTAATGATCACAGAATTAATAAAGAACACAAAATTGTGTTTTTTTTTTCATTAATTTAAAGTTAAAACCTACTCCCTCCATTCCGAAGAAGTTTAAAGTTTTTTTAGGCATGTAGTTTAAGAAAAAAGTGTAATGATTAGAGTACTAAGGATAATTTTGTAATTTTTATATATAAAGTAGTTGAATTGAGTATATTTTAGGCTCCAAAAGTAGAGCTGAGTATTTGAAGTTCGAGTTCGGCTCGGCTCGATAACATTCACGAGTTAAAAATCGAATTCGACTCGACTCGTTAATGAGCCTATCGAGCCGAGCCGAGCCTAATGGAATTTTCTAAAAAAAACTAGATATCGAGCCTAACAAGTACTCGAGCTCAAGCCGCTCGTTAGTAAATCAAGTATCTAACGAGCTTGAGCTCGACTCATTTAGCTAAACGAGTCAAGCCTTAACGGGTTGAGCCGAGTCGAGTCTCGTTAAGGCTCGGTTCGAATAACATCCCTACCCAAAAGTAGTGTTATGAAGAGTAAATATATGTATATTGTGGGGATTGTGATGATTAAAGGAAAGAAAAATATAAAAACTTTTGAAGGAAAAAGAAAGTATTTAAGATCGACGATTAATTTTATATTAACTCACAAAACTTTAGATATAATATCAATTTATTAACTCAACCTTTGATGTTGTGCAATCAATCGATACACTTTTTTTTTTTTTTTTTCCGACTGTAAAGAGATGATGTGGCTCATAAGAGAGAAATAAATAAGTGTATTGAATTGTAATAATATTAAATTGATACTGAATTTAAAGTAGATGAATTAATATATAATTAACCTTAAGATTAATGATCATGTTTATTTGTATAAAGGTGAAGATATATAGAGCTGAAGGTGTGACATCTGAGCTGGAAAGATCGAAGGTGGAATATCTTGAAGCTGCAATAATGGTGAAAAAGATAAAAATAATAGCTCTTCCTGAGCTTCTGCTAAAAAACATGCACGATTTCGGACAAGCTGACATAATGGAGTGGTTGTGCCACCACTTGCCGACGTCGGGTTCGCTGAGGAAATCAATCGTCGAATGTTTCAGGCACGGTGGCAACATATCCGCGGCCGTGGAGATGATACCTTATGACTTTGACTTTCAGTACTTGTTCGCTATATGATTAATTCTATAGTTTGAATTGCCCTTGAAGTATTAGGTTTGTAGAAATATGTTTTCTTCATATAGATCACGAATTCATGCTAAGCACACACTCAATGTTGAAAAAATGCTTGTTAAGGAGAGTTTTGATTCGATATCTTATTCACTCATTTTATAATTGAGATGAATGGAAAAGTATATTCTTCAACTATTGTTACAAAAAAAATTGGCCGAAAATGACCTACGTTCAAACCTTCACTCAACAACCCTATTCTCGTAATTCATACTCTCTACGTCTCGAAATAATTTTCACATGAAAACTAAATATATGAAAGAATTCCGTCTCATCTAAAAAGTCCGAACTTGTAGAGAGGGTAGGAATTAATTCTTGTATATTAATTCCTAACAATATAAATGAGTTTTAAGAGGTAATTTTGTTTAAGAGTGTGAAAGTTATTGTAGAAGGTTTCAAGGAAAATGTGAAAGTTATTGTATAAAGTGAAAATTAAAGTTTCATCTATTGAAATCTTTAGGGAAGCTCACACTTGTTAGCAAATTTTGGAATATAGGAATTGAATTGAAATGCATTGTTTAAATTCGAAGTTAGAAAATAAAGTTTTTTTTCTCTTATTATTAAATAGCATTCTCCTTAAAGTCATTGAAATGCCATGTTTCAATTCGAATAGGTGATTTAGGTGGCATCTCGGGTGTTGCCGCTGGTGACTGTGTCTCCTGCACCCACTGTCGGTAGTAATCCATGACTGTGTATGTGACTGCATGAGGCCGGAAACGAACACGATGAATTCTAAAATAACTGATAGCACGGTACATGGAGTTCTCAGATATATATCGAAGATGTCCTGCAACCACCCTTTCCAAATCTTCGTGTGACGGACAACAATCGTCACTGGCTTAATGTTGTACGAGCCAAAAGAATGATCAGGCCCAAGTGAGTTGCGCTCCATCATTTTGCTCAACACTTCAAAAACCTCATTAGCATTTTATGAAGTCTCGATGACATTTTATGATATTAGGAGTGTGGCATCCTCGACACTTTTCACGAGACACCCAATCAAATAAATCTCCTCAGTCAAACCAATGTCGACCACTGCGTTCGACCATATATCTTCTGCGAATCATCATAAATGATTCAACCTGAAGAGGTCAGTATTATTAGAATACATTTTTACAACATTCCCCTTCAATTTTAAATAAAATTCGTCTTCCTCATTCTCCAGACGCCGAGTTGGATAATAGATTTACAAGGAGTATGAGATGCCACAACATTTCCTCCTCAGATGCAAGCTAAATCCGCCCCTACAAGGTATTTCTGGGACTTTGAGGATTCAACAGAGGAACAAAAAGAAATAAAGAAAAGAAATCTGATCTACTTCCTCAGGAAGTTTGTGTCACCAAAGTAGACATCTTGTACGCGCCATTGAGGGGTTGACGTTTAGCAGCTGCGCAATGCATATGCCAAACTTGATTTTAGGTGGGATATGTGTTGCGTAGCTGGCAAACGTCAACCCTCAATGGCTCGTAAAAATGTCACTTTGTTAGCGAAATTCTTAAGTAAGTAGATCAAATTTTTTTTCTTCATTTCTTTTTGCTCCTCTGTTGAATCCTCAAAGGGCCTAGAAATACTTTGTAGAGACTGGTAGCTTTCTCTAAAATTTGGTTCTATCTCAGGTTCTACATATTTCCACCGATAATTTAGATTTAAGCTTAATTGCATAAGGAGGAAATGTCATGGCATCTAGCAATCCTTGTAAATCTATTATCCAACTCGGCATCTAGAGAGAATCGAATGAAGAAGACGAATTTTATTTGAAATTGAAGGAGAAAGTTGTAAAAATGCATTCTAATAATACTGACCTCTCTTCAGGTTGAATCATTTATGAGGATCACAGAAGATATATGGTCGAACCCAGTGGTTGACGTTGGATTGACTGAAGAGATTTATTTGATAGGGGTGTCTCGTGAAAAGTGCCGAGGATCGAGACATCATCACATGCTAATTAGACTTTTCAAAAGTTGAGCAAAATGATGGAGCGCATCTCACTTGGGCGGATCAATCTTTTGGCTATTTTCTATTTTCTATTTTCCAGGTTCCAAATCAAAAGGAAAATCTTTCAGGCACTGAATTGATAAAACTCCTAATAATAAATAATAATAATTAAATAAAATCTTATTAATGCATCAGACCTCCATTCCTTCTTCAACATCAACCGTAGTCTCAAAGGAAGAAGATGACTCGATGGATAAGACGCCATCAGGCCCAACTTTCTCTACTGCATCAGCAATCATTGCCCCAATTATCTCATCATTCCCAGCAGAGATGGAGGCGATGGCTACAAGAACGACATTTCTCAGAACAACAAATAAGTAAATTTTGGGTGTGCTGTCGCCGGCACCCAAAAATAAATACCTTAACTAACCACTATGCAGTAGGGAAGTAAGGGTCCACAGGGAATAGTGAAACTCAATTGAATAAATTGGGTTATGAAAGCAGTAAAAATGGGGGAAGTTGGATCGGTTGACTAACTAGATACTATAAAACATAAAAAATAAAAGTAAGCAATAAAAATAAACAGAAATCAAATATAAAGAACGATCTAGCCCTCGGATAGTGTCCCTTAATTAATTATACCAATTTAATCAACAAACCCGATTCTCTCAATTTATTCTCGAATCTTATACCTAAACCACTGGTACGACCAAACTAGTTCGAATTGTTTCTTACATTTAATTAATCAGCAGGTACGACCCCCAATCAATCTATCCCTACGAATAACCCTAAAACATGTATCTAAGGTTCAACTCGAGGAACGCATTTAAGAATTAAAAAGTAGATGTGAAAGTTTCTTTGAGACGGAGGGAGTAGTATATATTGCCACTCAGTAGAAAATTCTTTATAATTTACTCAAATTTATATACACAATTATTTATGTGAGTGTATATTGAAGAAGAGACAAACAAAATTATACAAAAGTTGAACAAGTTATAATTGAGATTTTAAATCTCAATTTCTTATTTAAAAAATAAAACTATTTAATGTAGAAGTGTTGCTTTGTAGTTCCAAACATGACATGATATTGTTGAAAACCTCCTTGAGCAGAAAAAAGGTTTTTTTGTGAAAATATTTTATTTACTGTTTTATAGACTTTTTTGTGATGTAGAAATGTTTTCCTTTACAATGGAGTATAGTATATCCAAATGTTGACGTGAATAGTATAAAATGATGATAGCTCGAAGCACTTGAGAATTTATTATACACAATTATATTTGTTAAAACAGACCCGTGCAACCAATTGCTTTGTTCCCCTAATCACTCTAACAAATTTTAAGATTTGTTTAGTTTTCTTGTAGTTTTGCACCACCGCAAATTTCGCAATAAATATCACTTTAGAATAATTGACGTTATGAATCTTCAGCGGGACTTGCGGTAATACTACTTTAGAGTCATTGACGTTACGAATCTTCCGCGAGACTTGCGGTATAGGAGCTCCTCCAGTAGTCGGTGTGACCTTGGTATGATACAAAATCACTATCATTACGAAGAATACATGTAAAAGTGAATAATTCATTTTTATGTTGATTCAATAAAATATTGGTAATTCAGTTCTATTTATACAAGTGTATGTATGATATAAAATCACTATCATTACGAAGAATACATGTAAAAGTGAATAATTCATTTTTATGTTGATTCAATAAAATATTGGTAATTCAGTTCTATTTTTACTACACTTCAATTTCTGGATCTTATAGCTCTAGGTCTTTTTTCTTTTTTATACATATCTTTATTGTACATCTTACGTGTCATTAATCTAACATCTCTCTTCCATCTTCTCATCGTCGTTTCAACTTTTGCCATTGATTAAGTTCTTCTTCTTTCCAAACGTAGTGATGATTTCCTCAGCGATGGAGCGCCACCAGTTCACTCAAAATCTTCTTTATTGTATATGTTGGAAAAATATTCGGAGGAGTCTTACAATTGCTTGAGCCACAAAAATATTTTTGAAATGAAATATTTCAGGAATGCTTATGTTATTCGGAAGGTTCATATGTTTTAAGTCCTTTGCGATCCAGGTATTGATGTTAAACTTTTGATTGATAAAATCTTTATTTTTTTAGTTGACTGGTAATGTGTTTATGTAGCTTTCGCCTTCTAAATAATTTAGTGAGTTAGCGCGTGCGCTAATTGAAGGACGTGAAAAAGAAAAATTCTTTATATGGATAATGTTTGATTAAAACATTAACCATTGCAGTCCACGCCTAGAGATTACTCAATTTAGACGGAAAAGAGTTCCATGGACGACTACAGAAGAAGAGAAATTGAAGGTCGAAATATCGATAAATGGTGAATCTCATTTAATAGTTTGCTTATGTATTTGTAACAGGAGGTAATTCGAAGAATCAAGAAAATGACGTGTAAATGATTAAGTGAGTTTTTTTTTTCATGAATCACAAATTGAGGATTTGACGAGAAGAGGGATAAGTTATGAGTTGAATTTAGCTTCAAGAAAGGTGAAGAATCAAGTAAAAAAATTTTTGTTTTACTGTTTAAATAGTTTTGCGTTGTATTTTTCTTATCTATAATTTTCGTACATAATATTTATTTAGCATTTTATTTGATTTCTTGACAATACCTGTGGGATTGATTGATTGATTACTTTTAGGGCGTATGCATGATTTTGATGTTCTGATTTTCCATCCGGTTATAATAAGGTGCATAGCGTAGATAATTTTGGCTCACTAAACAGATAAAGAATGTTTCAAGTGAACTTTATGTTTTTAATATCACATGTTATATGGGTGTACGTATACTTTAGCTGTTCTATAATCTCCATATATACAAAAGTTTATGAGCGTGTCATTTACATGCTTAACTTTTTATGACACAATTCTTGCAGGCTTGAGCAAAGATGATAGAGATGGTTTCAAATGGCTTAGCTACAATGGAGGCAAGTACATTAAATTTATTTGCTGTTTCTTTTTCAACAATTTTTTTTTTGTCATGGAACATCTTTTGGGTAGCTTGGTATTGATTATTTCTCTCCTTGCTGAAATTCGTTCTTTCTTCTCTATCAAACTTCAATCTTTACTGCCTTGCTATTTTGCATTTAGAATTTGTTGTAACATTAAATCGAACAAGGGTCGCTCAAGCACTCTGGGTCACTTTCATGTATGCTGGACACGAAGGGGGAGCATATGCCAATAATAGGCTGAATAACTATAGGAATATGTAAGCCCATTGTTGATGGTTTATCTCATCCTTTTGTTTCTCTTTTGCTATTCTATATGTCATATATTTTCCCGCATTTTAATTTAATATAACTTCCATGTGGCTATCAAAGTTAAGACAATGTAATTACATGCTTCGGTTATTATGCGAGCTTTTGTAATAAACCCTGTTATAAATTTTTATTATAAATTATCATGGGTCTATTTGGATAATTTTTTATGATAAATGAGAATCACTTGATGAAATATGGGATATAATTAAATATATAAAATGGCTTTGTGGTCTCTGCGAATAAAAGAATGTCTTAAAAAAAAAAAAGTTACCTTCTTATCTTAGTTTAATATGACTCATGTATGGACTGATATCAAGTTGTACATTGGCTAGCTAGGCTGGAGTTAAACATTCCTAGATATGCTTATAGATCCTCTAATGAATTAACATTATGATCGAAGGTAAGAATTGTTTAACACATGACAATATGACATATAATTACTGTCTATCTGGTTTTCTTATTGTGTCAAATTAGTTGGAAATAAGATAACAACTATAGCGTCTCAATTAAAGAATTTCAACTTTTTGCAAACTACAAAAAAAATTGTTTGTATATAGGAGGTGTATATTCTTCTCTAAACATGGTACATATCAACATATGTATTTTATTTAGATTTATGCAAATAGTATTGGACTATCCATATATTTTTTGAACTTAAAGGTTGCAATAGAAAGATGGTTGCAACACTGAGGATCAATTCCAAAAATTCAGGTAATTAAAATATAGAGCTTTCAAACATTTTTATTTCTTAGCCCCGACCTTGTCTGCATTTCTCTGATACGGAGTTGCTCGAGGGAGAATCTGGTAATTATTTATTCCATATTTGACTATATATTTTATTTGAATTGTCCCAAAATTATACTCCCTCCGTCCCAAAAAGATAGCCACATATTCCTCTTTTGGTTGTCCCAAATTATAGCCACATTTCCTCTTTTTCTTTAGTATTAAATGCTTTAATTTATTGTCAATTTTACCCCTAATTTATAAAAGTAATTAATGCTTAGCAAATTTTGGAGTATTAGATTTTAAGGGCAAAATGGGCACATTAGCTTAATTTGACTGCATTTATTGATTTTTCTTAATCTGTGTGCAAAGTCAAATGTGGCTATCTTTGTGGGACGGAGGGAGTACGATAAAATATTAATATGCCATGGAAATATACAGGGAAACACAAGCCTAATGTTGAGCACGTGAAACCTGAGTTAAAGGCCAACCAAGAGAAATTTGAGTTCAAGACTGAGCAAGAAATAAAAACCTGAGTTGAAGTTTGAACAACAGATGCCTGTGCCAAAGGCTGAACAAGATAAAAATGATTCAATGGCTCGAAGGCCAAAAGGATAAGAAGAAATAAGCTTGAATTGAATGTCGATCAACATATGCTTGAACAGGAGGAACCTAATTCCAAGTCCAAGCGAAAGAAATATGAGTTCAATACTGAGCAACAAAAACCTTAGTTGAAGGCCGATCAACATGCCAGAGCCAAAGGCCGAACAAGAGAAAACTAATTCAACATTCAAGTAAGATAAGCATGACGAGGTTGAGATGGGTAATGATCCAAAAATATAATCTAATGGCATGCAGGGATGTGAATATCCAAGAAGGTGATGAGACTACTTATGAAGATTTGATGTCTAAGGATGAGAATAATCTCAAAGTTGTAATAATATTTTTCTATAAGAATGCTTCTTTTTCTAATTGGAACCTTCTATGTGTTTGATACCAAATTCTTGACTTATTTTTGTCCCTATAAAGATTTTCCCGTGGAAGGGTTTTTTACTACACTTCAATTTCTGGATCTTATAGCTCTAGGTCTTTTTTCTTTTTTATACATATCTTTATTGTCCATAAATGTAGAAAAAATGAAATCAAAATATAGCTACATCACGTACTTGAGTATAATTAAATTAGAAATTAAAATGAGCTTAAAGAATTTTACGACAGGGGAAAGTTAAAACAGTCCCGTGCATCGCACGGGCAAAAAACTAGTAATTACAATAAAAGGGAAAACAGTACCATATCACACAACCAACACCAACGGCTCAAATGTTCGAACAAGATTAACAAAAATACTTCCACACAACTCTAGCATTTGAATTTGCTTTTTGAGCCATAATCAAAAGTAACTAGTCCCTCTTGTACAACTAAGACCTTTTACTCACACCTAAGCATGAAACTCGTCGATTAAAGATCATCCCAAGTACATCAGTAGTTCCTTAAAACCTTGTTTCCGGTCCATTTGATTCAATCCTCTATCAAAGTACTAATCTGAGTGGCGTCCGTCTCCTCTTTTCGTCTCCTTTTTTTTTTTTCTTCAACTTTCAAACGAGGTCTGCAGCTCCTCTCCACTTTTCGGGTTTTAGCTCTTTTTTGTGTTATTAATTTTTCATTCAAAGCACATGAGCCCCTCAAATAGGTAGCTGTTTCAGCCCCTCGTTATTTTTTTCATTTCAATGCTTTTCAACTCAACTCCTTTTTTTTTTCTCCATCCACAATCATTTCATTATTTTTCGACTTCGTCCACCAACTCAGATTTTCCTTCTTAAGAGAACCAAAATAAATTTACCCAAAATACAAGAAATTTAGAACTACTTCAGCACCAAAATAACAAAAAATCAACTCGATTCCACCACTCAAGCATGAATATCGAATCCAATCATCAATCGGGATAAACTACCAAAGATAACAGCATATTTAACAAAAAGAAAAATTCATCCTCTAGACTCATATGCAAATACTCAAATCATCAAGTTTCAAACACTCAAGAATGCCCAATACAACATATACAAAACACAAGAACAAGAGAGACGCCACACATGATAATTCACTCCCCCCACACTTAAATAGGTGCTAGTCCCTTAGCACTAAAGCATAAAGCAAGAGATACAAATGATAACACCGTATAAAAATGAAAACAGAGTGGAATGGGGGTACCGGATTCTAAGGTGTGGTGAGTGTTGGGTGTCGCGTCGGCTCTGCTACTATCGGCGACAGCAATTGGACCTGGTACGTGTGCGATGCAGCGGCGGCGAGAGCCGCGCGACGTCGGGGCCAGAGAAACCCCGGTGGATATGCCGGTAATTGCGCGGCCGGTAAATCAGGCAGGCGGGGCGGTTTTTCCGGTGAGTGACAAAGCGTCGCTGCTCTGACTGGATTGGTTGCGCGAGAGAGGGTATGTGGGCGGCCGAGCACTGGATTTGCTCGCCTTGGTGGGAGGTCGCCGGTGGAGTGAGAAGCGGAGGCTCAGGCCTGAATTTCCGGCGAAGAAAGGGGGGGCCCGCGATCGGCGTTGGAGACGCGGCGCTGCAGGGGGAGGCCGCGTGCGATGGTTGTACGCAGCCGCGGCGATCGGAATAATTGCGGCGGCACACGTAGAGGCGCGGTGTTACTGTGATCCGGTAGGAGAGAGATTGGGAGGCGGTTGATTGGAGGGTAGGTTTCTGCAATGTGATGGGCCTGTTTCCAAGAAAGAAAGAAAGAAATAGAAATAATAAAATAAAATAAAAACTAAATAAATAAAATAAAAACTAATCAAGCAACAGGAATGATTCAAACAAAGTTTCAGGAGAGGTGTTTTGTTAAGGCGTGCCCACGCCTTATCTTGCCACTTCAATGAAAGATAAATTCCAGAAGAAGTATTTACTTAAGGCGTGCCCACGCCTTATCTGAAATCCTCTCCTGACACACAAACACACAAAAACGTAATTAAAAGCAAAACAAAATAAAAACTAAGTAAACATTGGGTTGCCTCCCAATAAGCGCATTTTCTTAACGTCGTTGGCTCGACAATCAACTTCTCTTTCACGTAATAGGAGTAAAATAATCTTTCACATCTAGTGGCATCTTCCATCGAGAGGAGATGCTCTCTCCCATCTGACTTTTTCCATTCCAAGATAACCCTTTTTTGTTGGTAAACAACTCATTCAGTAGTTTGGCATATCTTGGTAGTGGCTCTTCTATCGGATCAAACAAAGGTGTATGAATTATATCCGTCCGATATATGTCAATCACATGCTGCTCTTTATTCTCTTTTTCATCGTCCTGGACCCTGCAAGGAAATACAGATAGATTAGAAATAATAGGAAATAATTCACATGAACTCACCTCAATTTCCATTCCAAGCTCCTTGACACAGATAGGTCCAGTGTCTGTTTCTGCACCACAATTTTCATAATCAACCCTCTTAGACCCTAAGTCATCCTCGTTCGTAGAATTTTCAAAATAATATTCATCCTCTGTTTCAAATTCTCTCTCAATCTTGCTATCTTGGGCATGCTCTACAACAATATCCACTTGATTTTCACTCCATTGTGTTTGCATTTGGCTTATGACATTCGTCATTTGACTCATTTGAACCTTCAAATTCTTTCGCCTAGACTCTGAATCCCTTATGTGTGCTTGTGTATTTTGTTGAAATTCCTTCGTATTGACTTCTATGGACTTCAACAAATCAGCCAGTGATGGTTCAAAGCTCCTCTCACCACTGTTTTGTTCATCCACCAAGCTCGTATGTGTCAACTGGTTTCTCCGTTGAAAATTCAACGTGTTCAACTCCATAGTTTTCAACAAATCTTCAAATGAGGGTTCAGAGTTTTGCTCAGAGCTAATCCACCCACCATTATCATAAGTCCTCTCAAAATTTCTAAATAGTTGAGGCCTTTGATCATGGTATGGGTTCCAATAATCGTCAGCGGAGTAAGTGCCTTGATAGTTCTCATACCTGAAATCATACATAGCTGACAAAAGAGAGAGAACAAAATTGCAAACAATCTATAAAAACTGAACAAGAGACGCTGAGAGGGTCAGTGTTAGCAGAAATATGCTAAACAGAAACAATGAAAACAGTAGCAGCGTGCAATCAAAAAAATATTATTTTTTCAGAATTTTTTTTTTTTTTTTTTGGAATTTTCAGAATTTTTTGACAGAAATTAAAAACACAAAAAATTCAATCAAATTTACAACCATTCCCCGACAGCGGCGCCAAAATTTGGTGTGCTGCCGCCGGCACCCAAAAATAAATACCTTAACTAACCATTATGCAGTAGGGAAGTAAGGGTCGATCCCACAGGGAATGGTGAAACTCAATTGAATAAATTGGGTTATGAAAGCAGTAAAAATGGGGGGAGTTGGATTGGTTGACTAACTAGATACTATAAAGCATAAAAAATAAAAGTAAGCGATAAAAATAAACATAAATCAAATATAAAGAACGATCTAACCCTCGGATAGTGTTCCCTTAATTAATTATACCAATTTAATCGACAAACCCAATTCTCTCAATTTATTCTCGAAATTTATCCCTAAACCAGTGGTACGACCAAACTAGTTCGAATTGTTTCTTACGTTTAATTAATCAGCAGGTACGACCCCCAATCAATCTATCCCTACGAATAACCCTAAAACATGTATCTAAGGTTCAACTCGAGGAACGCATTTAAGAATTAAAACAATAGGATAAATTAGACCATGAATACGCGACACTCGTTTCATGCAACCTAAATGTTACTACTCCCTAAGGTGTTTTGCCTTAGTTGCTACAATACCCAAAATATTATAACAATTACGGATTACAATTTATGGGATAGCTAGAATTGAAATAGGAATAAAATTGGGTGATCAAGCCTATTAAACTCCTAGTTCAAACACGCATAGCATCTACTCAAGTAATAACAAAATGAAGAAATAAATCAAAATCAAGCAAGAATTATTTAATTAAACAAGTATAATCAATATAAGGTTTCACGTCCTCGGGCTAGAATAAATAAAATTAGCTACGCATAAATATCAAAATAACAAGAGTAAACCAAGAATTCATAAGAACGCCCAGGCGGCCTCCTGACTCTCTCCAGCTGCCTGCTTCAATTCCCGCGGCTCCCAGGTATGCCTTTCTCTCTTCAATCTTATTTCTTTTTAAAACCCTCACACGGCCCACTTCACATTGGACTTCTTCTTCAGAAATGATTTCTTGCATAAGTTATGACATGGGCCTAAAATATGGGCTTCTCAAACTTAACCAATTTCTTCTCACACCCTCTCTTCTCTTAATTATTTAAAATACTTCAATTTCACCTGATTTAAATAAGAAATTAAAATATCAAGGTAATTGAAAGACATATAATAATGAGTCGAAAAGATGCACTAAAATACCAATTTAATTCATAAAGAATATTCAATTAAAGCACAAAAATAGGCAATAAATCCGACTCATCAATTTTATTGCTGCTAAAATCAATCAACATTAATAAAAACCCTTTGCTTAACAAATGCAGTACCTTTAATATCATCTCCACCCTTAATGGGCCTAGCTTTCTTTTCAAGCTCCTCAATCAAACCTTGTACAGTTTTATCAATACCCTTCTTTACAGCAACTGGATTGGCACCAGAGGTAACATTAAGAAGGCCAAGTTTGATGATTTCACGTGCAAGCACTACAAGAAACAGGAGGAATAGCGATGAAAATTTTGCGACAAATCTAAATTTCATCGCTAAAATCAATTTTTAGCAACGAAATAAAAAATTTCGTCGCTAAATTCTTAGATTTAATATTTACAACAAAATTTATATATTTCATCGCTATATTAGCAACAAATTGCTTCATTTCGTTGTTAATAATCAAAATAGCAATGAAAATTATATTTCGTCGCTAATATTTTGAAACGAAATAGAAATTTGCGTCGCTAAATTTTTAGATTTAATATTTGAAACAAAATTTATATATTTCATCGCTATATTAGCAACAAATTTCTTCATTTTGTTGTTAATAATCAAAACAGCAATGAAAATTATATTTCGTCGCTAATATTTTGCGATGAAATAGAAATTTTCGTGGCTAATTTCTTGAAATTAATTTTTGCAACAAAATTTATATATTTCATCGCTACATTAGCAACAATTTTCTTCATTTTGTTGTTAATAATCAAAACAACAATGAAAATTATATTTCGTCGCTAATATTTTGCGATGAAATAGAAATTTTCGTGGCTAATTACTTGAAATTAATTTTTGCAACAAAATTTATATATTTCATCGCTATATTAGCAACAAATTGCTTCATTTTGTTGTTAATAATCAAAACATCAATGAAAATTATATTTTGTCGCTAATATTTTGCGATGAAATAAAAAATTTTGTGGCTAATTTTTCTTGAAATTAATTTTTGCAACAAAATTTATATATTTCATCGCTATATTAGCAACAAATTGCTTCATTTTGTTGTTAATAATCATAAAAACAATGAAAATTATATTTCGTCACTAATATTTTGCGATGAAATAGAAATTTTCGTGGCTAATTTATTGAAATTAATTTTTGCGATGAAATTACAATATTTCATCGCTATACTAGCAACAAATTGCTTCATTTTGTTGTTAATAATCAGAACAACAATGAAAATTATATTTCGTCGCTAATATTTTAGCGACAAAGATGAAATTTGTATGACTAATTTTGTGGATTTAATATTTGCGAGAAAATTAAAATATTTCATCACCTTATTAGGAAAATAATATTTTATTGTTAATAATCAGAACAATAATAAAAATTCTATTTCGTCTCTAATATTTTAGTGATGAAATATAAATTTTCATGTTTAATTCTCATGAATTAAAAATGGTTGTCGTTTAAACATAATAAATGAAAAAAGTTTGAGTGCATGCATAGTATGAAACAATAGAGACGATTATATCACTATCATGCTTGAAATATAATAGGATCAATATAATTCCATTTACACTCATTAATTTGACATATTAAGTTTTTTGTTTGATTTATTTTGGGGTATAATTTCTTAATTTCATTATATATAATTTGTTTTATATTTTTCTATTTTCTTGATTTCATTAATTATTTGTTGTTGTTTCTACTGAGCATGAGGGAAGAGTACTACTTCAACTATGCATATTAAATCAAGAAAATCGGTTTAAATGTTTAATAATTCTCCAAGCATTCAAACCAAGCATGAGATGCAAATGAAGATGCAAATGAAGATGCAAATGAAAATGGACATAAAGATATTTTATAAAAATAAAGATGCAAATGAAAATGGACATAAAGATATATGTGGACATAAAGATATTTTATAAACAACAAAATGAAGCAATTTACAAATTGCTTCATTCAAACTGTTGCATCTTCTTATATAAATCAGTTTGAATGTTTATAAAAATATTTATAAATATGAAGATGCAAATGAAAATGGACATAAAGATGAGATGATGATGAATGGATGTAATTTTTTTTTTTTTTTTTTTGAAATTGCTAAATAACATTGATTTTTTACAATTGAAATTGTTTTAAAAATTACAATATATATATATATATATATATAAATAATTGTTACAAGTTAAAAATTAATCAATTAATATATGTGAAATAAATTAATTAAATGAGTAAAATTAACTAAATTAGTAACAATTGAATACATATATAATTAATATTAAAAACTGAACTAAAGAGTTGTATGCCCGAGTGGTGGACACCCATAGCTGGGGTGCCCATCCACCCGGGATCGATTCCTAAAAAGACCAAATAAATACTCATTTAAATAAAATGGGAAGGAGTATGCGGATTGGGTGCGGGTCGGTTGGGTGCGGGTGTGGGTCGGTTGGGTCGGGTTGGGTGCGGGTGTGGGTCGGTTGGGTGCGGGTCGGGTTGGTCGAGTGCGGAAGTGGGTTTAGAGAACAATTCGAAAATCGGATATCCATATTAGCGACAAAAAATATGGGTTTCATCTCTAACATTTGCAACGAAATTAAAATATTTATCGCAAAAAATTAGTAACGAAGTAAGAAATTATTATTTCAGACACAAAAATTTTTTGTCGCTAATTCTAATATTTTCATCGCTAATGTGAGTTAGCGATAAAATAATTTTGTCGCAAGATTTGTTGCTATACACCCGTCGCTAACGTGTTTGCGACAAATGCTTGATTTTCCTCGCAAACATTTTGCGATGAAATTCATATTTTCGTCGCTAATATTTTGCGATGAAACTCAAATTTTCATCGCTAATATTAGCGACAAAATTAATTTTTTTTGTCACAAACACGTTAGCGACGGGTGTATAGCAACAAATTCTGCGACAAATTTATTTCATCGCTAATTCACGTTAGCGACGAAAATATTAGAATTAGCGACATTTTTTTTCGCGGCTAAATTGCAGTTTTCTTGTAGTGAAGAACAGATGCAGTAGTCGTTCCATCACCGGCAGAATCATTTGTCTTGCTAGCAACCTTCACAAAAAATGCAAAACATCAGTAATTTTATGGAGTAACTCTTATGAAATCAAGATACTTTTAACAAAAGCAAACATAGCAGTGGCTTGTTCTGATGTACAAAAATTGCAATGTAAATAGGCAAAATGCATCAACAGATCCCTAAACTATTCATTTTTATTTCAATACTTCATGTAAAATAGAAAAAATGGAAATAAGAATGACGTGTATGAACATGTGTGGCGAATATGACATCGAAGGAACATGATATAACTAAGAAATGTAGTTTCTGAGAACGTTCTTGTCTCATTTATATTCCTCAGAAGTTAGAATACAGTAAATTTCATCAATATTATATACCAACTCCTTGATTGAATCAAATTTTGCTTTCTTCTTCAAATATTCTCCAAAAATGCTTATACAACTAAATTAATATAGTTATCTTTATAGATTAAGTGGTCACAAGTTGAATTTAAAGCAATTTTGAATCTTTCACAAGTGTAGTGGAAGTGGGACAAATAAATTTGAAATCCTTAAGCTAACCACAAATCCCACCTATCAATATTATATAAAAGTATAACAACTTGTCTAATCTTAATCTAATGTCTATTATTTCAAATAAACAGGGGAAAATATGCAGGCATTCAATATATGATGATTGATACTACTCCCTAAAAACAAATAGCAAACAACCGAAGAATTCAGAAAGCACAGTAACCAGGTTAACAAATGTAACACCCCAGAATTTTACCCTATTTTATAATAATGTATAAGATGTTATTTTAAAAAGAAAAATGAATATACATTATGATAAATATATGAGTATATATATATATATATATATTTTGTTGTAGATATTAATTATTTAATTAAAAGATTTGATTAAATATATATATATACACGTACACATGTCTTATTATTATTATTATTATTATTAATATTATAGATTGTCTTATATATGTATATAAATATAAAAGAATACCCTTTCCCCAAGTTTCTGCGGTTGTTTTATTTGATAACCGACTAAAATCTCAAATCCAAGTCAAATCAGAGATATCTTAGTATCCTATAATCCTTGATTTCCTCAACTAAAATTATATTATGTTGACCTATTTTATACACCGTATTTTCACAAATCAAACCACAGAAAATATTCTCACAATAAATTCAAATTTTCTTTCTGGATCAGAAGAAGGTAGTCAAAATCACGCCTCTTCTCCTTTTTGCCGAAAAATAGTAAATCTCCCTCTTCTTCTTTGTCAATTTAATCTTCCATATTATGATGATAGTTTAAATTATTTCATTATGATAGCTCCAATCATCTCCTGCATTGATTTCGAAAACACTGATGTTTGTACTGATTTTCAATTAATGACATTAAATTGTTATTCTATTAAAGCCAAGAGTATTTGTTTATAAAATATTTTTGAATGATTTTTGTTAAAATTGTATCGATCACTTTTTGATCAATTTACATATGTTACCTTATTTCTAATACTTCTATTAGATTGAAAATCTAATTTGGGGTTCGGTTATTTTAATTCTAAGACAAATACATAAGATTGGGTTTATATGGATTAGTTTTGATAGAATTTGAAAAGTTTATTTAATTAATTTAAAATTTAATTAAAAGTTATTATCAATACCTAGATTAGGAGTATTTGGGTTGTCAGTTAGGAATTATAATTTTGATTAAAGTGTAGATCATTTATTATTTAAGAGTTGTCATTTTATTTTCTAGGCAACAAGAAGATTGAAGATTGAAGGTTTATTATTACAACGAATTTATCTACTAGACTTTGAGGTGGGGATTTCTATCTTGATTTGTTTGTCATTATTAAATGCGATATGTGATTATTTTAATATTCATATTAAATATGATTTGTAACTACAATTAAATTCGATATCTGATTATTTCGATATTCATGTGAAATTGTGATTTCTAACTTCAATTAAATGCGATATGTGATTATTTCGATATTCATGTGAAATTATGATTTCTAACTTTAATCAAATGTCATGTGTGATTATTTTGATGTTTATGTGAAATTATTTTGATATTCATGAAAGATAAACGAGGATAGGTCTTCTGACCTTTATAAACGAGGATAGGTCTTCCGACCTTTATAAACGAGGATAGGTCTTCCGACCTTTATAAACGAGGATAGGTCTTCTGACCTTTATAAACGAGGATAGGTCTTCTGACCTTTATAAACGAGGATAGGTCATCTGACCTTTATAAACGAGGATATACTATGACATTTATAAATGAGGTAATGTTATTGAATTATTATGATATTATACATGTTAATGTGAATTGATGATTTAATTGCTTATTGTATTTAGTTTTGACAAACTTGTCCCCACTGAGCTGTGGTTTGCTCACCCCTTATTTAACATTTTCAGATTTAGGAAGGAAGCTTGGACGTGGTGGCAAGGCGGTGGCTTGATATGTAATTTAATGAACTCAACATGGTCATATTAAATGTTTATTTAATTTTGAATTAGGAAAAAAAAAACTATTTCAATTTTTATTTGTTCTAGTGATTTCATGAAATTGTTTTACGCTATGATTGAATTTAGTCCATTTAAAATAATTCGTTCTTTATCCGTAGCAAATATTCCCTTTTATTTTAAAGTAACTGGTCTAAGCAGTATTTTATCGAGGAAAATGTATTTGATTTATTCGCTTCCGTCAGATTTTATTTTAATTAATCTAGTTGACAGTTAAATAGTAAAATTTTGGTGATTTCTTCTAGGCCCCTAAATTTGGGATGTGACAACAAACTCATGAACGGTTTCGGAGAATTACCCCTAGGACCAAGAGTGACACCAACAACATTGCAGATCCGGACTTCTGGTTAAAAGCAATCTCCTTAGCATTTTCCCTAACAACAAACCGATTCTTCGACTGTTTTTGCCCGATCTTCTGCAGCTGATTCACTCTCGTGCTCTTCAGCTCATCCTGAAAAAAAAAAAAATTCAAAAAAATTAACATGAAAAGAAGAAATCGCGAAGAGAATTAAGAAAGATGGTCAATGTCTAATTACCAGCCGCTTAACCACGTTTAACAAACGTGCACAAATTAGCTTAGTTAGGTTGTTGTAAATAGTTTGGTACAATCCATTTTTGCTACTGTGTATATTATTGAAATTTAGCAAAAGTACACTTCTGCCCCCCATGATATTTTGTAAACCCAAAATTAATCATCACGAAGAATGTCAGACATCACACGAATTTGCAACAAATTAAAACAACTCAATATTTATCAGCAAATGAAATTTTCATTGAAGAAGAATCAAAGATCTACAAATATGGTGCAAACCATGGAAAAATATGTATCAAATTTTGACCTGCTAGTATCGTGCACCAAGCAACAACAGCAGCTTCAGAGAGGACGTCAAATTTCGATGGAGGAAGAATAATTTCTAAAAGAGTGAGAAAAGGGCACGGCAATTCTGAAAGCCCTCTCGCAGTGGCGTGAGCGACAACCACAGACGACGGCGATTGTGTCGCGCAACGGTGGCGACTTCAAGAGGGAGGGCGGCGACGGTAATTGAGGAAGAAGAAAAGGGGAAGAAACGTACCTGAGATGCAAGGCCATTTTTTACCCTTTTGCTTCAAAAAAAAAAAGAAAAAAAGATGCAAGGGCATTTTTGTCTATTCAACTCCAATATTGGACACTGTTAAAACGCGTTGTATAAACTCACCGAATTGGGCTGATGAATTAACGGAACAAAATAGTGTTTAGTGGCGGGCCCGTCAACAACCGTGGGCCTTGCTGACTGCTGTATCTTGGCCATCAAATGCCAGTTTACTCACGATAACTATCTAATCGAGGCTGTATCTTGACCATCAAACGCGCCTACAGAATAATTCTCAATTACTCCATAATTTATATATGCTTCCACCAAATTACACCCTCAACTCCATTTAAATTAAAGGCAAAGATCTTTTCTTCAATCTTACGGAACCCATCTTTTCTTCAATCAGCTTGGTCAAACTAATAATGACAAGTAATTTTAGAGAAAGAAAAGTGACAAAAAATTTCAACTTCCTTTTTGGCAAGTGTAAGAACACGCTAAACAAAAGCACACATGCATATTTTTGGTAACATATGCTTTTACCCTTCCCCATGCATAAAAAAAGGAGTAAAAATATAATATTAAAATTTTATTTATTTTAATTTATCAAACACATGGGTAACACTTGTGTGTATCCGTATGCACCATACCCCCTAATTTTAATTTTAATTTTTTATTTATATTTTACTTATACCCACTAATTTAATAAGTTCACCCATAAATCATATTTTTATTGCAGTTATCTGCACCCACTCATTTTATGAATTCACCCATCAAATCATTTTTTTTACAACTACACCCGCTCATTTTATGAGTTCACCCCCAAATTATGTTTTTACCACAATTATCTGCACCTGCTCATTTTATGAGTTCACCCCCATATTATATTTATAATACAATTATCTGCACCCATAAATCATATTTTTATTGCAGTTATCTACACCCACTCATTTTATGAATTCACCCATCAAATCATTTTTTTTACAACTACACCCGCTCATTTTATGAGTTCACCCCCAAATTATTTTTTTACCACAATTATCTGCACACGCTCATTTTATGAGTTCACCCCCATATTATATTTATACTACAGTTATCTACACCCACTCACTTTATGAGTCCACCCCAAATTATCTACACCCGCTCATTTTATGAGTTCACCCCCAAATATTTTTTTAAAAAATAATTACATTTAAAAAACTATATTATCTTTTTATTAATGTACACAAAATATAATAAAATCAACCCTAATTTATACATTTACAATTTGCAGTCGAGTTACCGTCTATTCACCACTAAATCACCCATGTTTTTTAAAATAAAATCCTAAAAATATAATTAAAAAAAATATCGAAATTAGTCTCAAATCTCAATTTTTTTTCTTTTTAATTTTTTTTTTCCATTTTCAGTTTTTATTCTAAAATTTTTATTTCTTCATTTTTTTTCCAACTTTTTTTTCTTTAGTATTTTTCAAAATTTTAATATAAAATAATATTATATGTATGATTTTATTATAGTCGCTAATACAATAAGTAATAACCAGTAATACTATAAACAATAATCAGTAATACCATTAACAATAATTAATAATATCTTATACAATAACAAATAATTGCACACATCTAATTATATTCAATAATACCAAAATCAATTATTAGTAATACCACGAACAGGAATCGGTAATACCATTAATATTAATCAGTAAAATTTTATACAATAATTTCACACATCTAATTATATAAAGTAATACCAAAAAATAATTATCAGTAATACCATGAAGGCATGAACAGTAATTAGTAATACCATGAACATTGATCATTAATATCTTATACAATAACAAATAATTTCACAAATCAAATTATATTCAGTAATACAAAAAACAATTATCAGTAATACCATAAACAATAATGTATAATACCATAAATAATAATAATAATAATCAGTAATGCCTTAAGCAATAAAAAATAATTCCACACAATCAGTAATACCACAAACAATAACCAGTAATACCACAATTAATAATCAATAATACTGTAATCAATAATCATTAATATTAATTCAATAGTGTATTAATAGTAATACCACAATCAATAAATAATAACACCAATACCAATAACAATAATATCATAAAAAGTGGAGGGAGTGCAGATCGGGGTGTACTGAAGAAAATAGGGGGTGCACATTACCAAGCCCAATTGAAGAGAACCCTAGCCAAATAGAAGGGCACCCTAGGTCAGCAGTCGACGCCTGTGATTTCATCAACAAGGTCACCGGCTCCGAGTGCCGGCCGATTAGAGATCCATCGACAACATACTCACAGTCCTCCGTCGGACCGTCGTCAACCGGAGGAAGAAGCTGCGCAGGAGCATGGTGAAGAAGACGAAGCAATGTAGCTTCGATTTGGACAAAGATGAACAACGAGAGCGAAACGGCATCGACCTGAGTGTTGCAGGCGAGCGCCATTGATGTCGGAGAAGCTCCTGGATCACAAACACAAAAGAGGTTGATCGAAGCAGTCGCGTCGGTGGTCGAAATGAGTAGAGGTTTTCGGCCGCCATGGATCGTGGCCGAGATGGAAGATGATGTCGATTGTCATGGAATTGAAGAATCGCGATTGCGATTTGAGAAGGGGTATTGGACTTCAGCGTCCGGGACGGAAGCGCTGCCGTCGCCGTGGAAGGGGTGGTCGGATATGGTGGTGGTTGGATCACCCACCGACCGACATGGATTTTCGACAGGTCCTTTACTCATCAAATTAAAATTGAAATTTAGGTGCCTCGCCGATCGACTATAATAAAATCATACCTATAATATTATTTTGTATTAAGATTAAAAAAATATACATGAAAAAAAGAAAAAGAAAGACATGAAAAAACCATAAAAAAAAAAACGAAGAAATAAAAAATTTGAAAAAAAAAATGAAAATGGGAAGAAAAAAGGAAAAGATGATGGGAAAAAATTTAAAAAGAAAAAAATCAAGATGACTTGGTGGTGAATCGACGGTAACTCAACAATAACTCGTCTGCATATTGTAAATATATAAATTAGAGTTTATTTTATTATGTTTTATGTAAATTAATAAAAAGATAATATAATTTTTTTAAATGTTATTATTTTTTAAAAAATATTTTGGGGTGAACTCATAAAATGAGCGGGTGCAGATAATCGTGATAAAACAATAATTTGGGAGTGAACTCATAAAATAGCGGGTGCAGATAACCGTGGTAGAAAAATGATTTGGGGGTGAACTCATAAAATGAGCGAGTACAAATAACGTGGTAAAAAGGATTTGGGGGTGAACTCATTAAATGTGCAAGTGCAGATAATAATAGTAAAAAATGATTTGAAAGGTGAACTAATTAAGTGAATGGGTGCAAATAATTTGAAATAAAAATGATTTGAAAGGTGAACTAATTAAATGAATGGGTGCAAATAATTTGAAATTGAGGTATGCACCATGCATGCGAGTGCATACAAGTATTTGGCCAAACACATATATAGCTACATTTGTATTTATACTAAACCGACCAAACTGAACTTATTGTCAAATGAGCCCTTAATTATTTTTTCTCTATTATCTCATGTTTGTTCTTAATTGATTTCCACCCTCATTAAATATTATAGTCTTCGGTTAATTGTCAATAGGGGTAGGGTTTATTTTGACCAAAAGAAAAGTGATTAAATAATAGATATAGTGAGTGTTTGCAAACAATACAATGTGCTTAAAAGCACTTATTTTTTTTTAAATAGAATCACTTTTAAAGTGTTTGCAAACACAATTAAGTGATTAAATTAATTACTTAAAAGTAGTTTTGGTGAAGCACACATTTTCATGCTTCTAACAACTTTTAAGTGTTTCTCATCATTGCACTAACTAATTTTACAATTTTGTCCTCATAATTTAAACAATATTTTATCTCTACCCATTATTTATTCAAATGTAATAAGGGTGTTTTTGTAAAATTATAAAGAAGTGATTTGTTTTGCATACACCACAACATATAATAAATTGATTAAAAGTGTTTTATTTTAAAACACTACCCACTTTTAATTTTACTACAAAAAATCAATTTTAATCACTTTGAATCAACCACTATTGTTTACAAACACACCCATAGTACAAGTGATGTGATTGGAAGAAGGGGAGAGATAGAGAGAAAAAGTAAAATATAAAGTGAAGTGTAAGAAAAAGTACTTACCAAAAAAGGTATGAGAAACTTATAGGCGGACGGACTAAAATGGTAAAATGGGAAACTTATAGGCGGACGGAGGGAGTAAGTCTTAATTAGTACTTCCTCCGTCCGCCTATAAGCTTCACGTTACTTTTTGGTACAAAAATTAAGAAATGTGATTAAATAATAGATATAGTACAAGTGATGTGATTGAGAGAGAAGAGACATAGAGAGAAAAAGTAAAATATAAAGTGAAGTGTAAGAAAAAGTACTTACTAAAAAAGATATTAGAAGCTTATAGGCGGACGAGCCAAAATGGTAAAATGAGAAACATATAGGCGGATGGAGGGAGTAGTATAATAAAACTCAAAATGATATCTAAAGACAATAAAGAAAAAAAAAATAGTCTTCTAACTAGTATTATAAATGAACTTCTTTAATTGGGCTGATTTTCTTTTGAAAAAAAAAATTCACTAGTCTTTTGACCCAACAAATAAACTAAAAATCCATAAAAAAAAAAAATCACTTATGCAATGTACTTATTTGTAGAGTACAAGATCAAAGAAATAGTTAGGAGCATTAGAGTGTTCCTTCTAATAAGAAAATCACAAAAAATTTTAATTAGAAAATGTGAGTTAATTACAAATAAATATCAAAGTAGTTTATGGACTAATTAGCTTAATTTTTTTTTTTTTTAAACAATATACAACCTTTCCTCTTCCTATTTTTTTTCTCTCTCTAAAAAGGAAAAACCTTGTAAGCGTTTCTTCGAAGGATTTGTTAAGAATTCTTTGTTCTTAATCCCAACAAAAACCTTTTCGATTGCTTGTTTTTAAATTCTGAGTTTGGAGATTTTGCCTTTTAAAAATCTTTTCCCCATCTTTTAGATTTTCTTGGGAAGACATATATTTTCCTAATCATTAGATTTTGGTTGCTGCAATTTGCCCTATTGTTAAGGCGTGAGCTTCACTTGCTCCATCACTGGGCGTGTTTGCTAGTGCCGTTCTTCTGGCGTATGGCGGGGGGAATTTTCCAGAAGTATATGGGGTTTTCTTGGGCTTCGACATATCCCACCCACGGATTTCAAAAAATTTCCAATCATTCTGCCCGTGGTTTTTTATTGAAGGATGCCTCTCTATATAATGTGGCATTAGTGATTAAATGGTCATATATCTACTTGCATATCTCTCTCTCTCGGTTTTCTTTGCTTTCTCTCCAAAAAATGGCGAATATCATTCAGGAAAAGTTTCAACCTTGTGCTATTTCCGAAAAGGAGGTAGCAAAGGTAGCCATAGCTAAGGAGGAGCTTATTGCTCCAAAGCATACCCTGGTGTTGAAGTTTGTCTCGAGGAGATCATTTAATACTGAAGAACTGAAGACAACTTTAAGGTCTGCCTGAAAGTCGGTTGCTCAGATAACGGTATCCATGGTGGTAAATGGTATGTTTCTGATTGACTTTCACAATGAGTCAGAGATGAATGATGTGCTAGACTCACAACCCTGGAATCTGAGAAGGTCGCTTCTTGTCCTGAAGCCGTTGGTGGGCAAAGAAAAGTTTTCAAACTTGCAACTCCATATGGTGCCGTTCTGGGTGCAGATCCATGGCCTAGAGATACATGCAATTAGACATGTTCGTCGGTTGAAAACCGTCGGTTACGATTTTCAGAAATGGTGAACCGTAACCAAACCGCGAACCGCCGGTTTGACGGTTTTAATTTTTTTTTTTAATATTATCTCCGTTTTCACTCCGTTTTCGTTTGTTTTTTATTCGTTTTAACTCATTTTTTAGAAAATACATTACTAGAATTGAATAAAAATTATATAACTTAAATTTATACATTAAAAATAGAAGAATTATGTATTAAATTTTTTTTTTTAAAACCGCCAAAACCGGCGGTTTGCGGTTTGTCAAAATGTCAAACCGTAACCGAACCGTCATTTTTCGGTTACGGTTCGATTTGTAAACCGTAACCGGCGGTTTGGCCGGTTGACCGATTTGGCGGTTCGGTTTTGCGCATGTCTACATGCAATGACAAAAACGACGGGTCTACGAGTTGGGAGTATTGTGGGTGAAGTGCTTCAGATTGATGCTGTAGGTCCCAAGTTGAGTTGTTAATATTGAGTAAGCTAGTGAAAATGTTTAGAGGGGGGTGAATAGACTTTTCAAAAATCTTTCAATATATCAGAATACAGTATGCGGAATAACGAAATTAAACAATGAGCCCAATTCAAATTATACTCAACTTATTTCGAGAACTCTGTTATGAACACTCTACTAGTCTTGTTCAGATATGTAATTCAATCAATTAAGCAGTTAATCAATCAAACACAAATAAAACAATAAAGTAAATCAAACACGAGATTTATAGTGGTTCGACAACTTGTCTACATCCACTCTCACAAACCCAGTTGTGATATTCTTATTAACTCGTCCAATGAAGTAATGTGTTCTTGTAGCTTTAAGTCCCAAGAAATAAGACTTAGATCTTCTCGATAACACTATCAAGTGTTTCTTCGATCTTACTAGTGATTTACAAGTATCTAGCAACTTGAAACAGTAAAATTAAAACTTCTCTTGTCTTCAGTAGTAGCCTTCTTTGAATCTTCAATTTGTCTTCTGGCTTCTTTCTGAATCTTCAAAACTCTGAGAGTAATTTGCTTCGAATATCTCTTTAATTCGCTTCAGTATATCAATATGTCAGTAGTCTTTAATCGTTCAATACGCCATGGTATTTATAGACTTCCAACTTCAAGAACTTTCAGTTGTGTAACCAACTTTTCTTGAAAACTAACTCGTAACAGTTAATCTTTATCCATCCACGCGTTTCTGTTGTTAATTAGTTATTTCATAACTAACTCTTCAATCTTTATCTTTAATACGCGTTTTGTAACTAACTTCTTCATTCTTCACGTTGACCTGTCTTGTTGTTGCGCACCTGTCTTGTTTCAACACTTAGACAAATTCTGAGTCTTCTTCTTACTCATCTTGTCTTGTGCAGTAGACTTCATCTTATTTCTTCTCTTGCGCAGTCTTCTTCTGTAGTAGACTTAGATATAACTAATCTAATCCTAACAAGACTATTACATTACATTAAGCTTTATATCATAGCTTAGTCAACTTAAGAATCTATACATCAATACATGAATATAAACGAAACAATATGAGCTTCTATACAATCATCAATAGCTCAGTAAACAACCTAAACAAATATACAAAGTACTCATAAAACGTACTTGTCTTTTAAACACTTAAACTTTCTTTTGAACTTTACTTGTCTTGTGAACCTCTACTGATCTGTTCAAGATGACTTCCATAACTAGACTAGATCAGTCAACACTTAGATAATATTCAAGTCTACTTTTGGCTTATCAAAACTTCATCTTATCTTTTCCATCATTTAGGACTTGTTTCAGGATTCATATCCCAACAATTTCCCCCTTTTTGATGAAGCCAAAACTACTTGAATCTTTTCACAATAGTAGACTAGTTAAGTAGTTATCTTGTCTTTAACATCAAAATAGTACTTATCTTTTTCATTCATTCAAATAAGATCAGTAGATATTACACATACTAATATCAAAATAAAAAAGAACTAAGTATTAGAGAAAAAATACAACTAATCAGTGATATTACCTCCTTCCAAGTTCGGAACACAAAAAGCATCGAGGAGTCTTCTATGAATCACTCTGATATGTTCTTCATCATCAATCTTCTCCTTGTCCAGTAGCTCTTCTTCAAACTTCTTGATGTGATTAAAATCAATCCTTTTTCCAGAGCTTAACATAGGAGTATTCCACTTCGGGTAGATCGGAACAAGAATATCATAGTTCACAGCATCGGCAATTCTCATGATTATATTCCATAGCTTCAAGTCTTGAACTTCCATAAACTTTTCAAATACAACATAAAGTTCTTCTGAACTATCAGCATCACCAAATTTGCGAATGATCCAGTGATCCAACTCCCATTGCAACTTGACTTTGAACCAATCTTCACGATGTTCTCTGTCAATAAAGTTGTCAATGAATGCATCTTCAACTTGATATGGATTTGCTTTCAGCTTCTGTAACCTTCTAATATGCTTTCCAACCTTCTTTTTGCTTGTATAGTGAGCTTCATCATCAGCCTCAACTATTTTTTGCTTCTTCACGATTGCAGTCATTTCAGCAGGTTCTTCAATAACCAATTTCCTCTTTACTCGTCTTGTCTGAACCTCAGCTTCAGGAGACGCAACACTTTTGCCCTTCAGCTTTCTCTTCTGCTCTTCTGCCTTAGCTTCTTCAAGTTCAGCTTTCTTGACTAGCTTGCCTCTCTTAGCCCTTCTTAGCTCTTCTATCGCAGTAGCAGCAGCCTTCATCTCTGGTTCAAAACTAGACTTTTCTTCAAGTTCAACTCTACTTGTCTCTTCCCCCTTTTTGGCTTCATCACTTGCCTTGAGAGTGAAAAGAGAAGTAAAGCGAGTCATTTCTTCTTTTAGAGCTTCCTTCATAGCTTCTGCAGCTAACTCTATCTGCCTCTGATGCGTCTTGTCGTGACTCATCTTGTCAAGATGATCAGTAGCCAATTCTAACTTCCTTGATCTTGAAATTAGTTCATCCTTGAAAAACGTAGCTGTTTGCCTAAGCAGCCTATTCTGTTCTGTCAACTCAGTAAGAACAGTTCGAGAACGCACAAACTGATCTTGTGCTTCTCTTCTCTGCTCATCAATTATCTCCATCTTTACCCTGTAAAGACGTTCCATCTTACTAGATTCTTCAGCCAATGATCTAGCAAAGTTTATTGATCTCTTCTCCGAATAATCAATCTGCCTCTTCAAGAAGTCTTCTATCTGAGCATACATCTCTTGTGGGAAAGACAAGTCCATCTTGTTGACTTCACCAACTATCAATTCTCTTGAACTGTCAACAAACGACTGATTCTGTTCCACCAAGACTTCTTTCAGTTTTGAATTTAAAAACTCATCGATCGCAGACTGAACAACGCCTTTCAAGTCTGTCTTTAACTCATCTAGAAAACCTTATGGAAATACTTGAGTAGTAGACTGGGTTCCAATAAATTCATCATCATCCTTGATGGCGATCTCATCTTCATCGAAAATGAATGCTTCAACGAACTCATCATCTTCCTTAGCAAATATGATCGAGTTGTCTTCTTCTTCAGCACTTTCAGCAATTTCTTCAGGATGATCTAGAACACCTTCTAACTCCAACAAAGGTTCAGATGTTTGAATGGCAGCATCAATCAATTCAGCTTTGACCTCTTCTTCCACAAGATCAGTTTGAACTCCGACTTCAAACTTGTCTTGAGAAGACAGCACATCATCAGATACTTCCAACATCCTCTTCACAAGAGCAGTCAATGCATGGGCTGGGAACAACTCTGAGTGGTCCTTGACTCCACTGTTCTCCTTTTGCTCCATCTCCCAATCTTGAAAATTGGAGATTCCACCCATTCCATTGATAACTTCAAATAAGTCCTTTGTCGGGTCCTTCTTCAATGCAACCCATGTGCATATCCTTAGAAGTTTTTCAAACTGCTTCGAAGATGTGTCGATCTCAACTGACGGGAGCATCTTCCTCAGATTGTTAGACACTCTTGAACGAATCCTCTTCTCCCTTAAACACATCGGATAGTAGACTAGGGAATCAAATCTAATTTCAGAAGGGGTCTGAGCAAGTGGGGTCCTTGCCTCAGTTGTTGCAGTGGCAACTAGTGGTGTTTCTGAAATAGATGGGTTAGAGGGTTCAACATTTTATGTTGAGGGTAAGGGAATTTGGATTGTGGTTTCTGTGGGCTTTGATGTGTCTAGGTTTGGTGTGACAACTGTAGGAGTAACAGTTGTATCATATATGGTAGTGTCTTGAGTTATGTTGGTCCTCAGTGGTTTCACTGCCAACACTGATGAGGATTTGGGTGCAGGTCTGGCACGAGATCGAAGTGATCTTGCCTTGGTTTTCACGGGGAGAGAGAGAGGTATTGAAAGAGTTCGAGAAGAAGAACCAACCTTTTCAGTCGACTTGTCTGGCGAGGGACTCGACTCGACTCTCACCAGTCGATAGGTTTCAGCAACTTCTGGACTAGTCTCCTCCTCTTTCTCAGACTCTTTATCAGATTGAGTCTCCTCCGAGTCTTCAGCAGCCTCGAACATCGCCTCTTCAACCACGTACTGAACTAGTCTTCCACTAGTTCCAGCTTCAGCCTCTTTCTCAGATTCTTCACCATCCGACTCGTCTTCCTCTGAACTAGACGAGGCGGCCTCAAACATTGCATCTTGAGGATTTATTTGAACTTGTCTGGGGGCAGCCGATCTTGCAGCAGCCTGCTTCGCAAGAGCCTCCTTTTTCAAGTAGTGTTTGAGAGCATGGAACGGCTTGCCCTTGCTCCAGTTCGTCTTAATTGGCAACAAGATGGGTAATAGGATACTCAACTTGTTTCCAAATCCAACTGCGGCAGACACCATCCACTCAGCTGAATCGGTGTCAACACGAACATTCCTCTCAAAATACATTAATCGATCCGCGAACAGTTTATACCAATTGCCTTCAGTGATACAGTCATAGATTGCGACCATCACTCTCGCCTTTTGCAGTGTGACTAAGTCATAACTTCCGGTGACACACAACAACATCTTGCTTGCAATATCAAGAAGAGTCCTGTATTTTTCTAAGAGCTCCTTCTTCTTGACAGCTGGGATTTTTCCATCTCGACCTAGCTTCAATTTCCTTCCACAGAAGACGCTTAGGTACCTCAACTCTTGACCAATAGCATAATTTTCTATGTCAATAGAACCAATCGGCAGCTTCAAACTTTCGAACACATATTCTCGAGTAATTTCTACTCGACTTCCACCAACAAATGATTGTATGGTGTCACCTCTTCTGGTTGCGTTGGCGTAAAACTCCAACACTTCTTCTTCCAAAACAACTTCTGGAAAGGCATCCAAGTAGGGTCTCAACCCGCATCGACAGCACTTCGTAAGAATATCCTTATTGTCGTCGGTGTGGTTGCCCTTGAAGAACACGAAGCCTTCCACATGCACCTTCCCTTCCGATGCATACTTGCCTAGGTCGAACCCAGCTTGCATGTTAGTTCGGACATCAAAGAGAGAAATAATCGACATGATAGTAGAGTAGATTACGAATGAACAGTTTCGAATTATCAAGAGAGTCGATTGCTTTGAGAGTAAAAGAGTAGTAAAAACGTAGGAGAGAAGAGTGGAACTGTTTGAGGTTTTGATAAAACTAATTTTGAGAATCAACGGCCAATATTGAATGCTTTGATCTAACGGTTGTGGCTTTTGAGATTCAGTTACGGAATCGAGAATATTACGTGATTTGATATTGTAAATTTTGGAATCCGCCTCTTCTATTGGTTAGGACAGAGGAGTGTACTCATCTGACCTAGTGTAGTAGAGTATGGCGCGAACTGGGTGTATACACCTCATTAAATGGGAGTGTATAAATCCAATTCTAGATTTTACAAATTTCACATTATCAAATTACATTAATATACTTAATTCGTAGTGTTAAACACTTAGAGTATATTGAATCAAGAGAACACTTATCTTGTCTGTTCGAGTCTATCCAGAACAGACGAGTAGACTAATGCGCACCAGACGAGTTCCCCCTTCGACTGTGCTTGTCTGTCTGAATGTCGAACGACTTCTTGTACCTATCTTATCTTGTGAGATGTATGAGTATAGGTACAAGTAGAGTAGAATAATTAAGATGAATATCAATCTAGAGCAATAGTCAAGGTTTCGAACAAGATGACTTTTAACAAACTTAAGAGTCAACATAAGGATATTTAAGAAATCAAAGATTCCCCCTTAAGTGTTTATTCCCTTAGCGTTACCCACAACTTTACCAGCTTCCTCATCGGGTTGTTTGGTCATCCAAGTCGAGTTTATCCTGTAATGAATAAATTAGGTACCCACTTTGCTTATTGGGGTCCTGAGTGGTTAGTCGAGTTCAAAGGAATCCAAATATACATTGGAGTCTTGAACAAGTTTGATCTCTTAAGCTTCCTGCCACATTTGTTACAAAATAAGACCTTGTTGTCCTTATCTGGCCTATCATTCGATTCGGGTCTACTCGTCTGAGATAGCCTTTCGACTTAATCTCTACTTGAGCAGGCACTTGTCTATGATAGTCAGAATAGGGCTTGTATGCATTAGGTCCATACAGTTTATAGACACGTTTGGGTCTTTCCTCACTTATGATATCATATGACAAAGGAGGAGGATATAGGACAGGTTATGTACGATATTTTGGAGCAACCTTCCTAGGCCTAGATGAGTAGAGCTGAGACTGCCTTATGAAAGGAGGTCTAGGCTCTTATCGTCTAGTCTGTACTTGTCTAGTACTCGTCTCCTCAGGATACCAATCCTCGTATCTGACCTGATTTGGTCGTCCACGACTAGTGGTCCTTTGTAGACTAGTTCTAAACGGAACAGGCTTGTTGTTAACATTCTTCTTACCTCCCTTGGTAATCGGATTGTTAACTCGAGTCTGCTTAGGTACAGTGCCTTCAGATGGTGTTCTAATATCGTATATCATTGGTCATTTTCCTTTATCATTAATCAAAGAACTTGATATGAAAGCAGCAGGGTTCTTAAGGACTCGAGTAGACGAGCTAGGTGAATCTGCACCTATACCTGACTTGTCAGCAGGAGCCCTATACCTATCTGACAATTCAAGGTTAATCTTAGAAGAGTTAACCAGGTCAGTAAGTTTAAGGTCTAGAGTGACAACCTCAGTCTCTAAGAACTTATTGCGTTCTTCAAGCTTTTTGCACTTGCTCTTTAAAACATTGAACTCATTTCTCTCAGTTGCATGTGTCTTAAGTAGGTCTTGATATAACCTGTCTGTCAATGCACACTTTTCTTTGAGTTGTCTTAACTCTTCAGTCAAGCGTTCATTTAGGACTGTTACATTAGGATCTACTTTAGACTGAGCTTCCTTAAGATCAATGATTTCTTGTGTAGGTCCCAAAGTTGAGTTTAATATTGAGTAAACTAGTGAAAATATCTAGAGGGGGGTGAATAGACTTTTCAAAATTCTTTCAATATATCAAAGTACAATGCGGAAATCAGAATATAACAATGAGCCCAATTTTAGTTTATACTCAACTTATTTCGAGAACTCTGTTATGAACACTCAACTAGTCTTGTTCAGATATGTAATTCAATCAATTAAACAGTTAATCAACTAAACAACAAACAAAACAGTAAAGTAAATCAAACACGAGATTTATAGTGGTTCGACAACTTGTCTACGTCCACTCTCACAAACCCAGTTGTGATATTCTTATTAACTCGTCTTCTGGAGTAATGTGTTCTTGTAGTTTTAAGTCCCAAGAAATAAGACTTAGATCTTCTAAGACTATACCACCAGATATGTCTACGATCTAAACTAGTGATTTAATAAGCAACTAGCCAAGCTTATACAGAAAAATAAAACTTCTCTTGATTCAGTAGTAGTCTCCTTTGATCTTCACTTGTCTTGCAGACTTGCTTTCTGAATCTTCAAACTCTGTGAGTAATCTTCTTCTTCGAATGCTTCAATAATGCTTCAGTATGTAGAATTTCAGTATCGACCTTGCCCTTAGTAAAACCATTTTCTAATAGAAAGAGAGAGAGAGAGAGAGAGTATCATACCATGCTCTTGGAGCTTGCTTTAGTCCGTATAAGGTTTTTTTCAATCTGTACACCTGGTTGCCTTTGACTTCGAAACCTGGAGGTTGTTCAACATACACTTCTTCCGCAAGAATTGTTAGTGTATACTGTAAAGCAAACTTTTAGTGGGCTTTTGTGACGTATATTTGATTTCCTTTTTATCTGAAATAAATGGTTTTTCACATTATCGCATTCTTTGTGATTACTTGTATGTCTGCTTATCTTGCATTGTAGACGATGTGGTGGGTTTGTAGTCACACAGAAGATCACATTGTCAGTTCCTTGTAAGATATAAAATGTATTCACAACTGAGATAGTTATGGACAAAACTATTGGTTTAAGTTGTAGTGTAAACTTGTTAGTGGTTTGTCTTGGCCATTAGTTTATACTAGTGCGCTGTGGCGTATTTAATGGATCACAGATAAGACATGTTCTTCTGTTCTGACTGTTATGAAGAACTAGAAGTCTTGGTGACTTTTATGATTCTTAACCCTAAGTGTGATATTTAGATGTGTGGGGTGCTTGTTCATTACTTTGATGTACCATAGGTGAGAATCTTGTTAGATTCTTCACGCTCCGTATTTTGGGTAGTGGCATCGCTCGCATGATGTCTACTTATTGGCATTAGGGCACCGTGTCCTGTACATCCAGGCTGATGACGTCCCCTTGAGGAAACTCATAAAGGATTGTCGTACTAAACCCTGCAGGTGGATTTAATCCGTACGACAACGAGGTTGAGTGGTACTACTCAAAGGAATTATAGAGATTAATTATTTAAAGAAGTTAGAAGCTTTAATAATTAATGGACGTGCGATATCTTTAACACGGGGAATTATAAAGTCTAATAGAAGCCCTGATTCGGTTTGGGATAGGACGGGAGTGCAACATTAATTCTCTAGTGGAATGAATTAATGTTCTCGGGCCAAATTATATGTTCTGGGCTGAACATAAGAGTATTTGGGCCTGTAAGAAGCCCAAGCCCTATACCTTCTAATGGATCCCTAGTCTGGCCCATGAAACTTATGGAAATTATAAATAGGAGCCTCAATTCAGTTTTGAAACCCTAGCACACACGAAATTAAAAAAAACGGCTAGGGTTTCAAGGAGACGAAACTGAGGCACCTTCTCCACGTTTGATAGCGCGCCGTCCACCCGGTGTTCGAGCGAGGTTGGGAGACAGGCTAGAAGATCCGTAGATTGGAATCAACGTCTCGATCTTCAAGGGTAACGAATCTAAATTCTGCTTTAGATGCATGTTTAGGTTTTAATTCGTTATTTATACGTTTGACATCCGACAACGATCCCGGTGATGGACCGCCTTCGCCGGCGCGTTTCAGCAATTGGTATTAGAGCCTGGATTCGTAGATTGTTGGCTCTGCCTGAAACGTATTGTTGTATGATTCAATTTTTTTTGTTGTTTCATGTATGGATTCGTTTCTGTCATTTATTATTTAAGGTTTTTATTCTATCGCAACCCTTGTGTGATTTTGTAATCGTTTTTCCCACCAGATAATAAGTGTGGGTAGTATAGGATTTTTTCATAGATCACTGTAGTAGGGTTTTGCTCGTTTATATTGTATTTTTTGATCGTGAGAATGGGCGGTGTCGATGGAAGATCTGAAAACAGTAATCTGAGTTTTTCGGGTTATGGCCTTGGACGGTGAAAACTGTTTTGGCCATAACTTTTGACTCGGGTGTCCGTTTTCAGCCCACAAGACCTTTTCGGAAACGTCTCGACGAGATCTACAGGAGTCACATGTCTGCTGTGACGACGAGTGGCGAGGCCAAATTCAAAAGCCTTGATGAAGTTTTCTGCCAGTTTTTGTCGGTGGACGAGAATTCGAGGTTTTTTGCATTGCGTGAGAGGCCGATGCGAGGCATCCGTCCGCGCCACTGTTTTTTTTATCATTGTAATAGCTTATAGTAGGCTGTTTTTGATAGGTTTTCAAGGGGTTGCGATAGATGTGCATTTATTTATTTTTGCCTATGTTTATCGCATCTTGTATTGTTATGGCATGCATGTGTTAATTTTTGTTAATTTGCTATGCCAATGAATAATCTTCATGTTAAAATGACTAAGTGAGATAATTGAATTTTAATTAATTTATAGGCCTCCACAATTGGTCTTTAAGTAAGGTGTATGTTGCTCGTGGGACCTTGGGAGTCTTCCCCTAACGGGTGCAACATTCACGAGCTTATTAGTTAAGACTTCTAATAAAACTGTTTTAATCTTTAGATGAAGTGTGTGATCTTCCCTAACGGATGTGTCATCCATGAGTTCATCAGTAAAGAATAATTCAAGATATCTGTTGTTAAATTGTGGTCATCACTTAGATGTGAATTTTAATATAACCCCCCAACGGGGTCACTGTTCTAGTTCACATGGCCAGTTAAAGTTCGACTGTTAATTTCATTCGTCATAAGGATAAGTTGACGTGATATTTAAATTAAAGACTAAATGTCTGGTCGATGAATACATGTGTAAACGACCACCCTAACGTGGCTTGCATATGTGTTTGTGGGGCTGTTGGAGGTTGTGTTAAATATTGGTTTTGAAGGTTTCCAATGTTTTATGCTTCAAACTTATGTGATTTATTGCTTGCATTTTATTTATTTCAGATACATTATGGTGACATTCAACCCACTTATGGTTATCTTAAATCAAAATAAGCTTATTGGTCAAAATTACTTGGATTGGAAAAGAAATTTGGACATTGTCCTAGTTGCTGATGAGTACAAGTTTGTGCTCGATACACCTGCTCCTGCCCCTTTGGGAGCCGAATCTACTGAAGAGCAAAGGGAGGCTCATAAGAAGTGGCACAAGGCTGATGATATGGCTCGTTGTTACATTTTAGCCTCGATGTCAAATGTTTTACAACAGCAGCATCAAACTATGCCTAGTGCCGCAGCTATGATGTTGAGCCTCAAAGAGCTTTTTGGTGAGAAAGATAGGGCTGCCCGCTTTGAGGCTATGAGGAAGATCATGTCAACCTCTATGCCAGAGGGAGCGTCCGTGAGGGACCACGGTCTGAAGATGATGGAATATCTGAATGAGATTGAGGTCCTCGGAGGGTTAATCGATAATGACACCAAGATCGATATGATCCTACACTCGCTCCCAAAGTCTTTTGAGGACTTCTGTGTAAACGCAATCATGAGTAAGAAGGATTATACTTTAACCGAGCTTCTTACAGAATTGGTCGCGGTGGAGGGTCTCATGGGTAAACGACCACAGGCCAATGTTACTGTTCAGGCTGGACCTTCTTCGTCTAATGGCAAGAAGAAGAAAAAGCCTTTACAGAAAAAAAGTGGTGGTGAAAGCAGTGGGAGCAAGAAACTAGCGCCTTCTGGTGGCGTGAAAAAGCCGAAGGGCAAATGTTTCAAGTGCAACAAGACGGGACATTGGAAGTCTGATTGTCCTCTCCTGAAAAAGGATAACTCTGGTACGTCTCTCGCTTTAGTTGTTGAAACATGTTTTGCGGCTTGTTCTGCCTTTTCTTGGGTAGTAGATACAGGAGCCACTGACCATGTTTGTTACACCTTGCAGGGGTTTCTGCAGACAAGGGAACTGAGTGAGGGCGAGATTACTATTAGTTTGGGCAATGCTGCGATAGTATCAGTGGTTGCAGTGGGAGACGTGCACTTATGTTTTTCTAATTCTGTTTTAGTATTAAAGAACATTTTATACGTGCCGAATTTTCGGAGAAATTTAATTTCTGTTTCGAAGTTGTTTTTGGATGGATGCTCAGTTGTTTTTAATGACAATGTTGTTATTATGAGAAATGACTCTTTAATCTGTTCTGGCACGTTAGAAAACAATCTTTATACTATTACGTGTGCATATCATACTGTGACTGAAGCTCATTCATCATCATTATTATATAAGAGAAAGGAACCTTCTAAGTTGAATCAAACATACCTTTGGCATCTAAGATTGGATCATGTCAACCTAAGAAGGATTCAAAGACTAGTAAGTAGTGGGTTTTTGGAGTCTCTCCAAGTGGAACCATTCTCAGTCTGCGAATCCTGTTTGGAAGGCAAGATGACCTCGAGGCCTTTTAAGGCCAAGGGTAATAGGGCTAATGATGTGTTGGAATTGATTCACTCTGATTTGTGTGGGCCTATGACTGTTCAAGCTAGAGGAGGCTTTGAGTACTTCGTCACTTTCATTGACGATTACTCAAGATATGGATACATCTACCTGATGCGCCACAAGTCTGAATGCTTTGGCAAGTTCAAAGAATTTAAGGCAGATGTGGAGAACCGTCATGGTAAGAGTATCAAGTCACTGCGTTCTGATCGTGGTGGCGAGTACCTTAGCAATGAATTTAGGCAATACTTATTAGATAACGGGATTAGATCCCAGCTCTCCGCGCCTGGTACTCCGCAACAGAATGGCGTGGCTGAGAGAAGGAATAGGACTCTATTAGATATGGTGAGATCGATGATGAGTTATGCTTCATTACCTACCTCTTTTTGGGGTTATGCCTTGGAAACAGCAGCGTACCTTCTAAATTATGTACCTTCTAAAGTGGTTCCAAAAACCCCGATTGAATTGTGGTCTGGGCGAAAGCCTAGTCTAAACCACATTCGGATTTAGGGTTGTCCAGCACATGTGCTGAACAAGGAAGCTGATAAGTTGGCACCTAGAACTGAAGTACGGTTGTTTGTAGGATACCCTAAGGGAACGAGAGGTGGTTATTTTTATAGTCCTAATGATCAGAGGGTGGTGGTGAGTACCAATGCCCCGATTTTTAGAAGAAGACTATATGAATGAGCATAAGTCCAGTACTGAGATCATTCTAAATGAGTTGAGAGGAGACAATGGCACACCGAGTGTGCAAGGGGAAATACCATAAGAGACTGCACAACGTGGCGACTCTAATGAACCTTTGTATACATTGCCTCGTCGTAGTGGGAGGGTTGTTCGCCAACCTGATCGTTTCATGTTTGTGGGAGAGTCTATGGACTTGATTCCAAGCGATGAACATGATGATAACGACCCCTGGACATACAAAGAGGCAATCAAAGACAAAGATGCAGAGTCTTGGCACAAGTCCATGGATTCAGAAATTCAATCTATGGATGCTATGGAAGTGTATGACCTAAGTAAACTTCCCCACGACAAGAAAGCCGTTGGGTGTAAGTGGGTCTACAGACGTAAGAGAGGGTCTGATGGGCAGATTACTGCTTTTAAGGCACGATTGGTGGCAAAGGGTTTTACCCAGAAAGAAGGAATCGACTATGACGAGACCTTCTCACCAGTAGCCATGCTAAAATCGATCCGAATTCTCTTATCCATATCTAATCACATGAACTATGAGATTTGGCAAATGGATGTCAAGACAGCTTTCCTTAATGGAAATTTGGATAAGGACATCTATATGCAGCAACCCGAGGGTTATGTGAAGAAAGGCCAAGAGCATCTTGTCTGGAAGTTGAAAAAGTCTCTTTATGGGCTAAAACAAGCTTCCAGGTCTTGGAACATTCGTTTTGACGAGGTGATCAAATCTTTTGGATTTGAACAATGTCAAAATGAAAGTTGTGTGTACAAAAAGAGTGACGGAGACGTAGTGGTATTCTTAGTACTATACGTAGATGATATTCTTCTTATTGGCAACAATGTGAAAGTATTATCAGACGTAAAGGTGTGGCTTTCAGAACAGTTTCAAATGAAGGATATGGGAGAAGCATCGTACATTCTTGGTATTAAGGTCACTCGTGATCGAAAAAAGAGAATGTTGTGTTTATCTCAAGCGTCTTACATTGATACTGTGATTGCTCGTTTTGGCATGCAGAATTCCAAGAAGGGTGTGCTACCTTTCAGACATGTAGTCCCTCTATCTAAAGATATGTGTCCTAAGACACAGAAGGAGATAGAGGAGATGGCTAAGGTTCCTTATGCTTCGGCTGTAGGAAGCCTTATGTATCCGATGCTGTGTACGAGGCCTGATATTTGCTATGCAGTCGGCATAGTAGCAAGATATCAGTCTAACCCTGGTCAAGGACACTGGACTGCTGTTAAGCATATTCTCAAGTACTTGAAAAAGACTCGAGATTATATGCTAGTATACCAGTCAAATAGTTTGATTCCTTTGGGTTATACCGATTCAGATTTCCAAGCTGATCGAGATGAACGGAAGTCAACCTCGGGTTATGTGTTTATGCTGGGAGGCGCAGCCATATCTTGGAGAAGTGTGAAGCAGAAATGCATCGCGGACTCCACTATGGAAGCCGAGTACGTAGCTGCCTCAGAGCCTGCAAAGGAGGCTGTCTGGCTGCGTAATTTCTTTCTGGAATTAGGGGTATCTCAGAGTATGCCGATGTGTATCACTGTTTATTGTGATAACGCGGGTGCAGTGGCAAACTCGAAAGAACCTAGAGCCCATAGATCAAGTAAACACATAGAGCGAAAGTACCACATTATACGAGATATCGTAAATCGAGGAGACGTGGCTGTAGCTAAGATTGTGTCGTTGGATAACTTGGCTGATCCTTTCACAAAGACATTGCCAATAAAAGTCTTTGAGAAACATGTAGAGGGTCTTGGTTTACGATGTATTACAAGCTAGACTTTGAGTATAAGTGGGAGAAATGTTGATGTCTTTATGTGTATACTAAAAGTTAAGCTTTAGTATAAGTGGGAGATTGTTAGTGTATACTGTAAAGCAAACTTTTAGTGGGCTTTTGTGACGTATATTTGATTTCCTTTTTATCTGAAATAAATGGTTTTTCACATTATCGCATTCTTTGTGATTACTTGTATGTCTGCTTATCTTGCATTGTAGACGATGTGGTGGGTTTGTAGTCACACAGAAGATCACATTGTCAGTTCCTTGTAAGATATAAAATGTATTTACAACTGAGATAGTTATGGACAAAACTATTGGTTTAAGTTGTAGTGTAAACTTGTTAGTGGTTTGTCTTGGCCATTAGTTTATACTAGTGCGCTGTGGCGTATTGAATGGATCACAGATAAGACATGTTCTTCTGTTCTGACTGTTATGAAGAACTAGAAGTCTTGGTGACTTTTATGATTCTTAACCCTAAGTGTGATATTTAGATGTGTGGGGTGCTTGTTCACTACTTTGATGTACCATAGGTGAGAATCTTGTTAGATTCTTCACGCTCCGTATTTTGGGTAGTGGCATCGCTCGCATGATGTCTACTTATTGGCATTAGGGCACCGTGTCCTGTACATCCAGGCTGATGACGTCCCCTTGAGGAAACTCATAAAGGATTGTCGTACTAAACCCTACAGGTGGATTTAATCCGTACGACAACGAGGTTGAGTGGTACTACTCAAAGGAATTATAGAGATTAATTATTTAAAGAAGTTAGAAGCTTTAATAATTAATGGACGTGCGATATCTTTAACACGGGGAATTATAAAGTCTAATAGAAGCCCTGATTCGGTTTGGGATAGGACGGGAGTGCAACATTAATTCTCTAGTGGAATGAATTAATGTTCTCGGGCCAAATTATATGTTCTGGGCTGAACATAAGAGTATTTGGGCCTGTAAGAAGCCCAAGCCCTATACCTTCTAATGGATCCCTAGTCTGGCCCATGAAACTTATGGAAATTATAAATAGGAGCCTCAATTCAGTTTTGAAACCCTAGCACACACGAAATTAAAAAAAACGGCTAGGGTTTCAAGGAGACGAAACTGAGGCACCTTCTCCACGTTTGATAGCGCGCCCTCCACCCGGTGGTCGAGCGAGGTTGGGAGACAGGCTAGAAGATCCGTAGATTGGAATCAACGTCTCGATCTTCAAGGGTAACGAATCTAAATTCTGCTTTAGATGCATGTTTAGGTTTTAATTCGTTATTTATACGTTTGACATCCGACAACGATCCCGGTGATGGATCGCCTTCGCCGGCGCGTTCCAGCAAGAATACCGTTAAGAAATTCACTTTTAACATCCATTTGATATACAGTAAACTTCATATAAGCAGCATATGCAAGAAACAATCGAATGACTTCTAGTCTAGCAACAAGAGCATAAGTTTCATCATAGTCTATGCCTTCAACTTGTGAATAGCCTTGGGCTACTATTCTAGCCTTATTCCTAACGACTACATCATTTTCATCTTTCTTGTTTTTGAAAATCCATCGAGTGCCAACTACATTATGATGTTTCGGCCTATCGACAAGTTCCAGACGTCGTTTCGAACAAACTGGTTCAACTCGTCTTGCATAGCGATGATCCAATTACTATCAGCTAATGCCTCTTTAATAGTGGTAGGCTCGATAGAAGAGAGGAAACAACACCAGCAGAACATAGTTGGACTAGGCTGTTCTTGCGACTCAAAGAGTTGTCGTCTAGTCTTCACACCAATAGTAGAGTCACCAATGATATTCTCAGTATCATGTGCAGATTTCCATGTCTTTCTAGTCTTACCAGGAATACTATCATCATCTACATCAGGTATTGCATCATGCATTTCGACATCATTCGTATCAACAGATTTAGCAGGAGTAGACGAGTCAACTAGAGCAGGCATGTCAACTGGTCTAGTAGACTTACCATGAGCACTTACCTTCTCTTTGTCATCAGACTCAAGAGCTTTCATGAATGGATTGTAGGCTTGAACGGATTCATATACCTCTGATTCTTTATCAGATTCGATCGATAGATCAATCACCTTCTCACTGATCTTGTTGGCAGACGAGTCCTGTCGAGATTCATCGAAAACCACATGTGGTGTTTCTTCCACACAAAGGGTTGAGTAGTTGAATACCCTAATTGCTTTGCTAGTCGAGGAGTATCCTAAGAATATCCCCTCGTCTACTTTAGCATCGAAAGCATTCAACTTGCTCTTTCCATTGTTATGGATGAAACACTTACAACCAAATATATGGAAATATGAAATTCTGGGTTTTCTACCTTTCCAAACCTCATATGGTGTCTTGCCTAACGCCTTGTTGATCGCACTTCTGTTCTGAGAGTGGCATGCAGTATTGATAGCTTCATCCCAAAACTTTTGAGGTGTGTTGTACTCGGCTATCATGGTTCTACAGGCTTCTTTGAGAGTTCGATTCCTTCTTTCTGCTACACCATTCTGTTGTGGCGTCCTAGCTGCACTAGTAAGGTGCTGGATACCACGTTTAGCACAAAAGTCTTTGATATAGCAATTGATGAACTCAGTTCCCTTGTCACTATAAATCTTGACAATAGACTTGTTCTTCTCAACTTGTAACTTCTTCAACAGATCAGGTAGAAGAGTTTGTGTATCACTCTTCTTGTATAGGAAGACTACCCAAGTAAACTTAGAATAGTCGTCTACAACAACAAGTGTGTACCTTCTTCCATTCAATGTTGGAGGAGTTATCGGACCATGAAGATCCATATGTAGTAGTTCTAGGACTCTACTTGTTGAGAGAGTAGGAATTGACTTAAATGAACCTTTTACCTGTTTACCTTTCTGACAAGCTTTGCATACATGTGATTTGTAATAAACTTCGTTGGGTAAACCTTCCACTAGGTAATCTCTTGCTATCTTATTAATTACCTTAAAGTTCATGTGACAGAGGCGTCTATGCCAAAGCCAACCGAGCTCTTTAGGGTTCTTAGTAAGTAGACAAGTATCCCTTGGACAGCTATTCCAATTCACAATGTATACACTACCTTGTCTTACGCCGACCAGTAGGACTGTGTGCGTCCTTTTGTCAATAATCTCACATTTGCGGCTTTTAAACTGCACCTTGTATCCACAGTCACAAAACTGAGAAACAGAAAGTAAATTATATTTCAAACCTTCCACGTATGAGACATCTTGAATCTCCACGTCTCCATTCCTGATGTAACCAAATCCTTTAGTGACAGCAGTGGAGCTATCTCCAAATATTACTTTTGGTCCTTCCTGCTCATGGTAACTCGATAAGAGTCCCTTAGTACCAGTCATGTGGTGCGAACAACCACTATCAATGTACCAAGTTTCTCCTACTGAGCCACCCTTCTTATACAAGTCAAGTCGACCCTGCAATGAAGATATTCAATAATTTAGGTACCCATTTTGTTTATTGGGGTCCTGGGGGGTTAGTCGAGTTCAAAGGAATCCAAATATACATTGGAGTCTTGAACAAGTTTGATCTCTTAAGCTTCCTGCCATATTTGTTACAAAATAAGACCTTGTTGTCCTTATCTGGCCTATCATTCGATTTCGGATCTACTCGTTTGAGGTAGCCTTTCGACTTAATCTCTACTTGAGAAGGTGTTGGTCTATGATAGTCAGAATAGGGCTTGTATGCATTAGGTCCATACGGTTTATAGACTCGTTTAGGTCTTTCCTCACTTATGATATCATATGACAAAGGTGGAGGATATAGGACTGGTTGTGTACGATATTTTGGAGCAACCTGTCTGGGCCTAGACGAGTAGAGCTGAGACTGCCTTATGAAAGGAGGTCTAGGCTCTTGTCGTCTAGTTTGTACCTGTCTAGGACTTGTCTCCTCAGGATACCAATCCTCGTATCTGACCTGGTTGGGTCGTCCACGATTAGTGGTCCTTTGTTGACTAGTTCTAAACGGACCAGGCTTGTTGTTAACATTCTTCTTACCTCCCTTGGTAATCGGAGTGTTAACTCGAGTCTGTTTAGGTACGGTGCCTTCAGACGGAGTTCCAATATCGTATATCATTGGTCCTTTTCCTTTATCATTAGAACTTGAAACGAAAGCAGTAGGGTTCTTAATGACTCGAATAGTAGAGCTAGGTGAATCAGCACCTATACCAGTCTTGTCAGCTGGAGCCCTATACCTATCTAATATTTCAAGGTTAATCTTAGAAGAATTAACCAGGTCAGTAAGTTTAAGGTCTAGAGTGACAACCTCAGTCTCTAAGAACTTATTGCGTTCTTCAAGTCTATTGCACTTGTTCTTTAAAACATTGAATTCATTTCTCTCAGTCGCATGTGTCTTAAGTAGGTCTTGATATAACATGTCTGTCAATGCACACTTTTCTTTGAGTTGTCTTAACTCTTCAGTCAAGCGTTCATTTAGGACTGTTACATTAGGATCTACTTTAGACTGAGCTTCCTTAAGATCGATGATTTCTTGTTTTAATGCGATGTTCTCGTCGCTGACTTCAATGAATGCCTGATTAGCAAGTAGAAGGTCGTCTTCAATCGCACTAGTAGAGTGATGAAGACTACTCCCTACTTCACTACTGGCAGTATCACTTTCACCAGAATCCGATTCATCACAAGATTGAAAAGAAGTAGCAGATGATACCTCTTGATCGATTTTAGCCATGCAGCATAGGCCATCATCTACTATGAAAGTTTCATCGTGATCTGGATCAGACGGGTAGCTAGATGAGGACGATGGAAAGTCGTCTAAATCAGAATAAGAGTCATCATTGGCCATCATTGCCTTCTTGCCACGGTTGTATCTTCTTTCCCTTCGTGCTTTGCGTTCTTCACGTTCATCGGTGCTCAGGTCTGGACACTCATAAATGTAGTGACCTGGTTTCTCACAGTTATAGCACAAGAGATCATTAGTAGCCTTTTTAATAGGAGAAACATTCCTTCGCTTATCACGTCTATCAGAACGCGTAATCTTCCTATCATCAGACTCTCTATCACGTCTATTACCTTTCGAGACTTCGTCTCTCCTTTCAGACGAGTTTCGGTCTCGTTTGGTCTCAGACGAGTTCTTAGAAGCAGACTCTCTATGATCTCTATAGAACTTCTTATATCTACCAAAACACTTATTCAGCCTATCAAACTTCCTAACCATGAGGTTCACCTGATCCTTCAGGCTAAGATCAGTATCTAACTCCTCTTTCACAGAAGCAGACTTAGTTTTAGACTTAGACTTGCTAATTCTAGAACTCTTAGATGAACTAGATTTGAAGGCAACGTTCTTAGATACATCATTGTCTCTATCACTGTGCGGATGGTATTACTAGTGTTTAAGTGAAAAACAGAACAATGTTACACTGAATGTTGAGACAAATGGTGTAACATTAATTCAAACAGAATATCAGAAAAGACAGACACAGCGGAAGACTAAAACACTAGAAATAAACTGAACACAATGCGTGTTAAGTAAAACAAGACCGATGCTACACTCAATGTTAGAACACTCAATGTAACACTGACTCGATTACAGAATATCAGAATACGAATAGCAGAAGACTTTAAAGAATGAAAAACACAAAGACACAAAATTAACTTTTTAACATAGATTTTAATTTAAAATCTATGCGAGCCTCATGGCGAAACTTTCACTAATAATTATGTGAATACAAATGGTGTGTGAAAAGCTTCACCAAATGTAACAGCATTCAACAAATTTCTATCCTCTAAGAACTTAATCATCCCCTTACTATCAAAATCAGGCACATTAATCCTTTTCTCAATTAACAGCTTCCTCTTAGAGTAAATTTCTAATCTTTTCTCAACATAATTAGAGTGATCAGAGATACCTTCACTTTCTTCCTCAGAAGGTAGTTCCTCATCAGGATCAGTGTCTCTATCATGTTCAGAGGAGCTTTTGGATGAGCTCTTTGCTTCAGCAGATGAGCTCTTTGCCTCAGAAGACGAGCTGTCTCCACTTCCACCATCATCAGGTTCTGGTGTGGACTCTTTTGCAGCAGCAAATGACTCAGCATTCTTCTTAAGAGATTCTTGCATGTCTCTTAGGCAAACATTGAAATCAGAATCAGAGTCTGATTTAGCAGGTTCTTCTTCAGGGATCATTTTGGCCTTCCCTTTGCCTTTGGGATCAGTAGCAGCTTTCTTCAGTAATGGTTTCTCAGCAACTTTCTTTGGCTTCTTTGCAGCAATAGTGGCAACTTCGGTTTCTTCATCAGATTCAGTGAACACTTGAATGGGTTCACCAGCATCAGCTCCAGCTTTCTTCTTCTTCCTCATGGATTCAGAGTAATCCACACGAGTGAATACACGGTACGATCTCCTTCTTTGTACAGGGCTTCTCTGTCTTTTCCCTTTCTGTGCATTTTTCTTGAAAGGAATAGGAGCAGACTCTTCAGAAAGTGAGAGAGATGAGTTTGTACCAGAATCAGAAGCTTGGGCGTCCTCCATTTCTTCATCTTCAGAATCGGATGCAGCAGTAGCTTCTCCTTCAACACCGGTTTCGACATGTTCCTCCGTTGAAACTGGAACAGTAGGATTAGGGTTTTTTGTTGCAGCAGTCATTTGAGCAGTTTGATCGGCCAAATAACTTGAGATATCTACAGTGATATCTCCAAATTGCATCACGGGTAGATGTCCGGTAGTTCGAAGAGTCGCAGACACCTCCTCGACAGCTCTCGTAAACTGTTCAACAATCGAATCTTGTGGGATTTGGGTAGTTGGTGGAGTAGTTGTAGAAACAGGAGCGGTTGTTGATGGGGTTGCAGAGACATTGGAGTCAGCATTTGAGGAGTTGGATTGTTGTGAAGCCATTGAAGCAAGAATTTCAAGAGAGTTTTGGGCAGTTCGTTTGGAAGTTTCAGAAACAGAGTGTGAGTGAGAGTGAGATTGAGGTTGGTTTCCAGCCATTAAAGGGACGGTTTGAATTTCGAGGCACGAGGTGGGAGAGTGTATACAACAATTTTGGGAAATACACGGCCAAACACAATTTCTGCAAGAAATGTACTTAACAAAGCTCGACAATCAGCAAATTAGCAACATACATCACACTTAATTGAGTTTTATGGAGAGAATGTGTGTGTAGTTGGAGGTTAACACGATTAATTCCAGAAATAATGTGATAGTGCTCCACATTTTTAGCCACAACCTTGATCATGGTTTAATTAGTGGGAAAAATCCATTTTATTAATTAATTAAATAATTAAGAAATTTCTAGAATAATGACTAAGTCCAAGCATAATCTGAAAAATAAGAAAAACGTGGGTTAGTTATATAATTGAATAAATAAAATAAATCTCAATAAATAATTAAATAATTACTACTTATAAAAATAAATTCGAATCAGGCAATGTTGTGCTCAAAACTGTTACAAACACCTCAACACGGTTTTTACATGAATTTGCTTCATTTGTGTTGCACCATATTTTTTTTTTCTTTTTGTGTTATAGCATCTAATTTGTATTGATCCATTGTTCCTGTAGAGTACATCGTAGTAGCGAACTCCGTGCCCCATACTTACTTAATGGATTACAAATATATTGATGTTTTTACCAAAGAATCACCTTTTGAAAAGAAGGCATCGAAGTAGTGAACTCCGTGCTCCATAGTTACTCAGTGAATTTGGTACATCTTTTAGTATGCTAATAACATTCTCATTTTTATGCATTTGAGAGGTGTAAGACATGTTTATTTTTGCACTACAAGGTTCTTAGATTCGTAGATATTTTACAAAGGAATTATTTAACTAAGTAAGAAATAAATTCAACTTATAAAATTTTACAACTCATGATGTTGTCCCAAATGCTGACGCATTTGTGACAACATCCATCCGAATTTTTCAGATAGTGCTCATCCCAAGAGATTTCCTCAAGATTGAGAATCTCTCATGGTCTAATGCCTTAGTAAAAATGTCAGCATTTTGTTTTTCAGTAGGTATATACTCCAACTTCACAATGTTCTTCTCTACTAAATCTCTCATAAAGTGATGTCTTATGCTAATGTGCTTTGTGAGTGAGTGTTGTACAGGATTCTTAGAAATGTTAATAGCACTAGTATTATCACAAAAAATTGTAAGTATACCATTCTCAATACCATAGTCATGGAACATCTTGCTCAGCCACAAGAGTTGTGTACAGCAGCTTCCAGCAGCTATATACTCAGATTCTGCAGTAGATTGTGAAACACAATTCTGCTTCTTGCTGTGCCATGATACAAGATTGTTTCCCATGTAGAAACATCCTCCACTCGTACTCTTTCTATCATCTATATCTCCAACCCAATCAACATCATTGTAGCCTATCAAAATGTTGTTGGTGTCCTTAGTATACCAGATTCCAAGGTCACTTGTACCTGCAACATACTTGATAATCCTTTTCACAGCATTCAGGTGAGATTCCTTTGGATTAGCTTGGTACCTAGCACAAACACACACACTGTACATAATATCTGGTCTACTAGAGGTTAAATACAGTAAACTACCTATCATGGATCTGTAAAGTGTTGGATCAACATCTGTTCCAGCACTGTCTTTGCAAAGTTTCAAAGAAGATCCCATAGGAGTTTTCATTGGTTTTGAATTCTCAAGACCAAATCTTTTAACCAAGTTCTTAGCATACTTACTCTGGGAGAAGAAAATACCATCACTGCATTGTTTGATTTAAAGACCTAGAAAATAGTTCAAGTCTCCAACCATACTCATTTCAAATGTTGCAGTCATTGCCTCAACAAATTTACTCAACATTTTATCACAAGTAGAACCAAACACAATGTCATCAACATATATTTGAGCAATTAGTATATCATTTTCAGTGTGCTTAATGAACAAAGTTCTATCTGCCTCTCCTCTAATAAATCCATATTCCAAAAGAAAGTCAGTAAGCCTACCATACCATGCTCTAGGAGCTTGTTTAAGGCCATATAATGCTTTCTTAAGTTTATATACATGATCAGGATACTGTGGATCTTCAAATCCTATAGGTTGTTCAACATATGCTTCTTCATTTAATATGCCATTTAGAAATGCAGCCTTTACATCCATTTGATGAAGCTTAATATCAATAAAACATGCAATAGCTAGCAGTAATCTAATAGATTCTATCCTAGCAACAGGTGCAAAAGTTTCATCAAAATCGACTCCTTCAACTTGGGTGTAACCTTGTGCTACTAACCTAGCCTTGTTCCTAACAATATTACCAGATTCATCAGTTTTATTCTTGAATATCCACTTTGTTCCAATGACATTAGTATGACTAGGTCTAGGAACAAGTGTCCACACTTCATTTCTTTCAAACTGACCAAGTTCTTCATGCATAGCATTAATCCAGTTTTCATCAGTTAAGGCTTCTTTAGCACTCTTAGGTTCAATTTCAGATAAATAGCATTCAGCATTTACAACATTACACATAGAAGACATGCATATTGTTCTTACCACATCTACCTTGTTTGATCTTAATTACTCTTCCTCTTGTTTGCACTCCAACTGTAGCATCGCCTATGATCTGGTCAGAAGGATGACTTTTGCCTATTCTTGAAGAAGGATTTGTTTTGGGGATGTACTGATCATTCTGTGAATTTACAGCTGACTGTTCTGTAGATGTTGACCCAGATGTGTTAACATTTGGTGCAACATTTTCAGACTTCAGTGTATTCTCAGAAGTGTCAGTAACCTGTGATACATCTTCTTTATCTTTGTCATCTGTAAGACCTTTATCATCATCAAACACAACGTTAACAGATTCTTGAACAGTGTTAGTTCTAAGGTTATAAACTCTATAAGCTTTACTATTTCTAGAATAGCCTATAAAGAAACCTTTATCACTTTTAGAATCAAACTTATGAAGTTGATCCCTATCATTCAAAATATAACACACACAACCAAATACATGAAAATATTTCACATTAGGTTTTCTGTTGTTCAAAATCTCATAAGGTGTTTGATTAGTTCCAGAACGAATAAAAACCCTATTAATAATATGGCATGCAATATTCAATGCTTCTCCCCAAAATTTCTTAGCAAGACATTTGGATGTAAGCATAACTCTAGCCATTTCTTGTAAAGTTCTATTCTTTCTTTCAACAATTCCATTTTGTTGTGGAGTTTTAGGAGATGAATATTCTTGCAAGATACCCTTTTTATCACAAAAATCATTAAACATGCTGTTTTCAAATTCCCTACCATGATCAGTTCTAATACGGCCAACTTTCAAGTTAAACACATTTTTGAACCTCTGATAAAGAATTTTAAATGCAGCAAATGCTTCAGATTTGTCTCTCAAAGACTCTACCCAGGTATATCTAGAAAAATCATCTACCACAACTAAGGAATACCTCTTTCCTCCAATGCTTTCAGTTTCCATAGGACCCATCAAATCCATGTGCAGTAATTCAAAGCATCGATGTGTAGTACAATGTGACAGCATTTTGTGTGACATTCTTACCTGCTTACCTTTTTGGCATGGTCCACATACAGTGGTGTTGTGAAACCTAAGTTCTGGAATTCCTTTTACTGCATCTGCTTTGATTAGCTTTTTCATTGCTCTGTAATTTGCATGACCCAATCTTTGATGCCATAGAACATTTTCATCATGTTTTGACAAGTTACACATATTTGTTCCAATAAGATAGCAATTATCAGCTGACCTAGTACCAGTCATGACACAAACTTCATCTTTATTAAGAACATAACATGAATCTTTATCAAATTTCACATGCAAATTATCATCACAAAGTTGACTAATGCTAATCAGATTTGCAAGTAAGCCATCAACATGTAATACATTTTTAAGCTTAGGAAAACCTTCAACATTCAAAGTTCCTTTACCAACAATCTTTCCTTTAGAACCTCCACCATATGTAACACTACCACTATTCAAAGTCACATAATCAGATAAGAAATCAATACGACCTGTCATATGTCTAGAACAACCACTATCAAAGTACCACAAATCAGGTAGACATGCTTTTAAGGAGGTATGAACAACATTACAGGTAGCTTTTGGTTTCCATGCAGATTTCAAAAACTGTTTACCAGGATGTGACAGTTTCTTATGCAGCATTTTCAAGTTTTTCTGTTCTTCAAACAACTTTATACAGTAAGGACGAATGTGACCAATTTTGAAACAGTAATGACAGATATACTTCCTTTTAACCTTGTGAGACTCTGTTTCTGCAGATGTTGCACCAGATGTGTCAACATTTGCTTTAACAAATTTCACAGGTTTTCTAAATTTATCAGAAATAGAAGCAGTAGTATCATCATAACCTAAACCATGATTATTAGACTTACCAGTAGCTATAACATTATTTACCTCAGAAGCACTCTTGGAATATTTCTTGAAACATAAAGTAGAATTTATCAATTTCTCCTTTAAGTTACATATTTCTAGATCTCTTTTGGTAAGAATAACTTCTAGCTTGGTGATTGTGTCTGTCAGATCCTCATTCCTTTTATTCAGAGAATCAAGGGTGAGTTTCTGATTCTTCCAATCATCTAACAGCTTTTGGTATTCATTGTCATCAGTCCTTGTTGGGATATGAATCCTTGAAACAATGTTCTAGTTGATGAAAGTATGTTTTGATGGCCAAAAGCAACTTAAAGTTAGTAATATATGTGGTTCTAAGTCATCTTAACTAAGTCATCTGATGAGAAACTGAAAATGAGATTACTGATCTTAATGATATCTGAAATAAGTTTACTGATTTTATTTAATAATATTGAGAATAAAATTACTGATCTTAACTGAGTCATATGGAATAAGATTACTGATCTGAGTATGGAAACTGAGAATAATTTTAGTGATCTTATATGAGATATTTGAAATCTGAGTTACTGATCTGATATACTTATTGATCTTATATACTTACTGATCTTATATGTAAGTTACTAATCTTAAGTGTTTACTGATCTTAGTATTTACTGATCCTATATGAAAGTTATTGAACTTACATGAGTTACTGATCTTATTGTTTACTGATCTGATATATGAACTGTTAGGAACTAAGCTGATGTTTTATATTTTATAGACAGCTTATAGTATAGGACTTAGATATACTCATCTGTATATAGTTCTGTTGGTCCCTGAACGAGTAGTGAATGGGATTAAAGTCTAGAGGGGAGGGGTGAATAGACTTTAAAACTTTTTCAAACAGAGTTGGGAACCTCTTCTGATTGCTATGTCAACTGGACTGCAAGTCTGCTGGTCCAGATGACTATAGTGATCTGACTGAAGAAGTTATATGCGGAAATATGGTGGCCCTGGTTTAGACTCGTTCTTGTAACTTGTTTTACTTTGTGAAATTACTCAGCTGATGCTGGTTTGAAAGTTATGGCCCTTTTTGAAGAGTGTTGAAATCACAGTATGCACTATATAATAATGAATGTAAAAGCAGAAATGTAAAGTGCAGAAAGTAAATAACACCGGATTTATAGTGGTTCGGATATACGATCCTACGTCCACTCTCACGTCCTAACGTGATGTTTAATCCCTTTAATTTCCACAAATTACAAGGGTCTTGTCCTTTATAGTCCCAAGGTTAGGACTTTGAGATCTGAGCCGTCCTAACAGCTGCGGTCTCCACAAGTGATTGTAAGCACTTGCACTTTGGGGGGTTTCAAAAACTTAAACCTTTCGGTGAGGGTTTGGGGTTTTTGAGATGTATCCAACTAATGGTTCAAGCTTATAATTTTCTTAACCACTATGCCTAAAACAATTGATATACAATATGAACAAGTTTCAGGTTCTTAAGGGTTGGATAGGAAGCACTTTAGAGCTATAGATAATCTAATGAATTTCTGGCTCTTGGAGAATTCTTTGGACAATGTGGCTTTTTGCTTGATGGCTTGCTTAGCTTGTGAATTCTCTCTTGTGTTGCTTCTGTGTTCAACCTCTTGTATTTATAATGGAGATTGAGTGCAACTAGCCGTTGGAGTTGACTAGCCGTTTGAGCAATCTTCCCATAATAGCTTGATTCCTTGATTCCAGCCGCTTGATTGCTTCAATCCTGGGATCATGTCAATCTTCTAAATAAGGTAGGTCTTCGTTTGAATTGCAAGATGACTTGGGAATCAGCCGAGTCCTGAAAGAGCACATAGTCTTCTGATCTGTACTACTAGTCTTCTGACTGCTCTTCTGGCCTTAGGTCTTCTGTCTTCTGGTATCAGACGAGTACTACTCTTCTGATCTGGAAATTCTTTGTAATGCTTTAGGCCATCTTTAATCTGGGACTCCATCAGATAAGTAGGTATACAAGCACCTTAACATATCTGGTCTTCAAGGATCTTCTAGTCTTCATGTCTTCTACTCTTCTTATCTTGAGGATAGGCATGTAAGCCATGACTGTGCTGATCAGCTGCTATCAATACAGTTGATCACACAAGACTAGTCTAAGCTGTTCTATACAAGTCAGCTGATCCTATTACATTTATAAACTCTAAGTGTTTTGGCCATCAAAACTATTCTAACATCAAATGGGGCTTAGGGTGAATTTATATCCCAACAATTTCCCCCTTTTTGATGAAGCCAAAACTATATATATGATAAATGCTCTTAATAAGATAAGATAGGAGTTTATAAACTTCATAAAAACTGAAGTATCTGATGAAGACAATGAGAGTTTGTCTTGAAAGCAAAGAGAACTAAACTTGAATATATATAACTTTTACAGATTACAAGTAATAGTTTCTTAAGGCTTTGAAAGTGGTCTTCATCAGGTCTTCTGATCTTCAGATGCGGAAGGCAAGGTACAGACGAGATCGAACTTCTTCCATGTGCTGCAGGTCTGTAACATTCTCCTCTTCATAGATCTTCTCTAGGATCCTTTTGACTTCAATGAAGTCAGTTCTTCCAGAATCCAGTTTGGGAGGATCCCATTTGGGTTCTTCAGGAGTTAAGATTCTGCAGTTATCAAGTTCTTTGGCTGTCTTGACTACTTCTTTCCAGAACTCTGGATCTTCAATGTTCATGAATTGATTGAACTGGAAGAATTCATCTTCATAGGTTGGGAGAGGGCCAAATTTTCTTACAATGTGGTGTTGAATTTGCCATTTCTTCTTCAGAGGGTACCACCTTGGTAGCTCATCTTGAAGGGCTAGATAGTCCACATAGTTGCTATCAAACACCAGAACTTTATCTTTCTGTGCCAGAGCATTCTCTTTCAGTGCTTTCTCCTTGAGAGCTTTCCTGAGTTTGGCTATCTTCCTGTCAAATTTGGCTTTGACTGCTTTCGCATCTTTTAGCTTCTTTTGTTTAAGCTCTTGTGCTTCAAGTTCTTTTCTTCTTTTCAACTCTAAAGCCTCTTTCTCTTCTGCAGTAGGCTTTGCTGGAGTTGACTTCTGAGTTTGCTCATCTGCTTGCTCATCTGCCTTCCTTTTCCTAGTCATTCTTTTCTCAGAAACTTGTTTTGTAGAGGCAGTGATCTGCAGACTTTTGGCAGTTGCTTGAGTGGGAGCTTGGATGTCTTCTTGAGCAATTTCTTTGCCTTTGCCTTTCTTGCTCTTGATTTTGCTTGATAAATCACCCAAGGTTTCATTCAACTCATCTTGAGATACTACCATTACAGCTTGCTGTGCAGTAGTCTTCTCTAGAGCTTTTATCAATACATCTTCCCCCTTTTTGGCTTCAGCAAGTGCAGCCGCAAAAGGCTTCATGGCATTCAGAATCTCCACTCTAAGAGTTTGTTGAAGAGCCATGGCGTTGACTCTGCCAACATGAGTCAGATGAGTGATGCTATGGTCTAGAATCTGAGCATGAGAGTTGGAGGAGGAGGCAGCTTCTAGTTTAGCTGTAATTGCTTCCAGTCTTGTTGCTGTCTCCTTCAGCTGAATCTGAAGTTTTTCATTCTCTGCTGTAGCTGATTGGAGAAGAGCTCGACCTTCAGTAGCTCTTGCTTCAGCATCTTCAATTCTTATCTTGTAGGTGGTTTCCATGCGGTTGACCTCATTGGTGTAGAGATCAGCAAACCTGGTGGAATGGTCACCTGCCATCTTCAGAATGCTGGTCAGATACTCACTTATCTGATCGTGAAGAGATTCTCCAAACTTGTCTTCAATGTCAATGATCTGGTTTTGAAGACGAGTTCTCTGCTCCTTGACTGCCTTTTCAACATATCTTCCAAGCTGTAGGCCTAAACCCTTTTCAAAGTGTAGGTCTATAGCAGTTTTGACCTGGGAGCATATGTCTGCTGTATAGTCAGCTGTTGGAGTAGAAGTTGAGGCTGTACCTTGAGGCTTTGGATGGACTGTTAGGGCTTTGCCTCTTTCTTCAGCTGAAAGGTACTCTTCATTGAGAAATGAGGTAGTGGCCTTAACCAGGTGGGACATGATGGTGTCTCCTTTGTCAATGAAGTGAGGTAGAGTATCCTTAGGCATGAAGTGATCAGGAATAGTGATTACTTCTCTTTCATACTCGGTTCTGTCAGCTGGTTCAGCTGAGTCTTCCGCAGGGACGGACGCAGCTGAGTCATTCACTTTGGCTGTGCCAGCTGTCTGATGATCTGATATGCCTTCTGGGATAGAGGCATCATTAGATGGAATTCCTAGAATTCTGTGGCATACTGCTGTAAAGGCTTCCTCGGGCAGCAGTTGAGTAAAAGATGTGACTTGAGCAACTTCTTTTTGCTCCATTTCCCAGTTGAGGAAATTAGCTTTTCCTCCCATTCCTTCCATGACTTCAATAAGGTCATCCACATCGTCTCTCCTGAGTTCAATCCAGGTGCAGATTCTGAGAATTTGTTCGAACTGAACTGATTCCTCATCAATACCAGGAATAGTAGACTTGAGCAGATTTGCTATCTTCATCCTCATTATCTTCTCCCTTGTGCACATAGGATAGTGGACCATTCTGGATTGAGGTTGAGAGGGACCAGCTGGAGCAATGTCTGCTGGTGCCATGTCTTCCGGAACAGAAGAAACAATGATGGTAGGAGTTTGAGTATTTGGGGTAGTTTCCTCTGCTGTGTGAGTATCAGCAGGGATTTGGGAAGTGATATGTTCTTGATCTTCAGTGATCTGTTCATCAGCAGGGTTTTGAGTCTGCTGGTCTGGTATAGTATCTTTATGAAGATCAGTAGAAGGTTGAACCTGTAGACCTTGGACATCAGCAGGGGTAGGCAATAGAGATTCAGGGGTTGAAGTAGGTTGAGCTTGTTCCTCTGCTGTGTGAGTATCAGCAGGGATTTGGGTATCAGTGTGTGAGTGGTCAGATGGGTTGGAATCATCAGAAGGGTTGAAGGATGCAATCGGGGCTATTAACATGGGAGTAGGAAGCCTCGATTTCTTGGACTTTTTGTTGGAAGAAGAATTATTCTTCTTTCTCTTCTGACCCTTTGACAATTTAGAAGGAGTAAAAGAGGGAGAGGGTTTTGAGGTACCTGCCTTCTTCAAGGGAGAGGCAGTGGGAGTGGCATCTGAATCAGATGGGGAGATGAGCCCAGATCTGATTAGATATCGTCTTTGTGCTAAGGTCTGATTGTCATCATCATCATCATCCTCAGCAACCTTCTTCTGAGCCTCTTCTTTGGTTGGCTCCTCTTCTTCTTCAGCAGAGTCATGATCAGACTCTTGTGCTGCCTTCTCAGCCAACAGCTTCCTCTTCTCTTCTTTTAACCTTTCTGCCTCAACAAGAGCTTCCTTTCTCAAATAATATTTGGAGACGTGAAAGGTCTTATGAGGTCCCATCTTGTACTTCTTTGGGAGAATATCTGGAAGGATGATGCTCAGCTTGTTGACAAAGCTGACTGTGGCTGCTACCTTCCATACCTTCGATTGTAAGTCCAAAGTGACTTTCTTTGCCTCAAGAGCAATTCTTTCTAAGAATAGTCCTTGCCAGTCTCCATCGATCTGATCCCAGATTGCAGCCATTACTCGAACCTTTAAAGTAGTAACAGCATCATGACTGAATGTGTTACCAAGTAACATCTTTCCTGCAATATCCAACAAGGTTTGGAATTTTGGTTCAAGTTGGGATTTCTTTAGCCCAGTTGCATCAGTAGCCTTGATTCTTCCACCAGTAAACATCTCCATATACTCCTTTTCTCTATTCATGATGTAGTTGGAGATATTTATTTTCCCCCTTGATAGGCCAAACAATTCCTGAAGAATTTCCCTTGTAACCTTGACTTTGTGTCCATTCATGACACTTTCGACATGAGAACCCTTCATCACGGCGTTTGCATAGAATGACAGAACGTCTTGTTCATAGACATTAGTTGGAGCTGCTTCCAGAAAGTCTCTGAGTTTAAGATTGACGCACCGAAGCAATATCTCCTTGTTCTCATCTGTGTGTTTGCCTTTGAAAAACAGAGCATTCTCCGTAAAAATCTTCCCTTCCTTGGACCACTTTGCAGCATCCAAGGTGCCAGTATTCTTGGTCTTCTCGTCGTAAATTTCAATGATTGCCATAGTAGAGTCTGAGTGTTAGGGTTTGAAGGCTTGAAAGAAATTTGCAGAACGAGAGAGAGAGTAATGTGAGTAATATGAGCGACAGGGTTTGGAAGAGATTTTAGGGGTGTGGATATATACTCCAGAAAATTCGATCTAACGGTCAGATTTGCGTATGAATTTGGAGTAGAGCCCAAGATTTCCTTCTTTGATTTCTTAAATTTGCCGGCTGGTTATGCCATTTGGCAATTGTTGATTTGCTGGCAATATGGTACTTGAGTATTAATGACATCATTACCAAAAATAGCCGTTGAGACTAATTTATGGTAAGAATTGATCATCAAGGCCGTTTTCTATAAGAAAATTGCATTCCTTATATAAGCCAATTTGTTTAATTACATTCAGGAATAAATCTAGAATGAATTACATGATCAAGACTAGTCATTATACTCTAAATTTGTGTGATTCGATCAGCAGAGTGAGGTCTTCTGAGTTCTTCAAGATGTCTGCTGATTGTCTTTGAAAAGTCTTCTGGTCAGCCGAGTTGGTCTTCTGATCAGCTGAGTAGAGGAAACGGTGTTTGTTGTGATGATCCAACCTGGATGGATCCTTCCAGCTTTATTGTGAGTGATGATCCAACCTGGTTTGATGGATCTTTCAACTCCTTCTTTAAATCAAGTGGAGCTAGTTTAGACATAGTCCCACTGATTTAAATGTTCCTCACCATCGGATGTTCCTCATCATCAGATGGGATGTAGCATCTAATGTGCTCTTGTTGAATTTCTTCGCTTCTCTAGAAGGGGAAGGAAGGTTGAGGGGTGCTTCAATGGAGTTGAAGAAAGGGCCATGGACGCAGCCTTCATGTTCTGTTTAGACTCAGTAGCTTTTGATAACAAGCTCTCCATGTAGAACTTCCTTCTGGAGAAGAAGCTCTGCTTGCTTGCTACTTTGTCCTCTGCATCTCTTTCTCCTTTAGCTTTCAACAAGAACGTCTCTTCTTCCTTTAGCTTTCATGAACATACTCATGTTGAGTAAGCCATGTATATGGATCTGCATCATCTTCATTTTCTGGACAAATCTTCATCTCCTTCACCCAAGATTTTGGTTGAAGAATGATCTCCATTCCATCTCTTCTTTCAATTGTCTCCATACCTGAAATAAGAAAAGTGTTAGATGTTTTGTGTTCTGAGGTGTTCTCATAACTTCTCCTTTTATAGGGGTAGAAATGAGGTAGTGGAGAGAAAGATGACAAAACTATAGGGGTGATAGGTCTGAATTTCTGAAAAGTGATTCTTTAAGATCAGCAGTGAGTTTCTTGATCCAAGGGTTCACATTTAAGGATATTCAGACTTTATCTAATGGAATGCAGAAATTATGAATTTTGACCATGAGTTATTTGAAATCCGTACTGTGCATGCATACTGTTGAGTCGGTGAGGATGGTGTATTAATCCAGCCAAATATGACTCAGTAGTATACTGTATTTATGTATATGAATAGAGTATTTTATGAAGAATAGTTTATTAATATACATAGTTATACATTGCTTAGTTGTAAGGAGATCAAATAACTTTGTTCAAGTCTGCTATATATATATATATATATGTATACTATGTAATGCAGATGTTAGAGTATTTCATCAAGGATTCTTAAGGTATCATTGATTCCCCCTTGATTAGATAACTCTAAGTTTTCCCTCAGCTCTATTTGTCTTCATTGGGAAAGAACTTACCTGAAGATGAGGGTGTCTATTCACCTCATCTGATTCTCCTAGTCTGCTGCACTTGGGTCAGCTGAGGTTTTCAGCTGTTCTCTCCTTCTTCATGTGCTTGGGTCCAGGAGTCCTAAGCTGTAACATAAGGTTTTGAACCTTTCTTCAGCTAGGGGCTTAGTCAAGATGTCTGCTCTTTGGATATCTGTGTGAATTTTCTCCATCTTGATGTCCTTCTTTTCAAGGTGATCTCTTATGAAGTGGTGTCTAATGTCGACATGCTTGCACCTTGTGTGGAGGACTGGATTTTGAGTGATGGCAATGGCGCTGCTGCTATCACAATAAATAGGGACTTCTCTTGCCTCTACATTGTAATCCTTGAGTTGTTGAACTAGCCAGAGCAGCTGACTACAACAACTACCAGCTGCCATGTATTCTGCTTCAGTGGTGGAGGTTGCAACTGAGGTTTGCTTCTTAGAGAACCATGATATCAGCTTGTTTCCTAGAAATTGACAGGTTCCTGATGTGGACTTCCTATCAATTCTGCATCCTCCAAAGTCTGAGTCAGAATAGCCACTCAATTCTAGATTGTCATCAGCAGAGTACCATAGACCTAGGTTGACTGATCCTTTTAGGTACTTGAGAATCTTCCTTGCTGCTTCTAGATGACTTTGCTTTGGGTTTGCTTGAAACCTAGCACATACTCCTACAACAAATGTTATGTCTGGTCTGCTGGCTGTAAGATATAGTAAAGATCCAATCAGTGCTCTATATTCAGCTTGATCAACTGCCTGTCCAGACTCATCTGGTTCCATTTTGAAAGTTGTCATCATTGGAATCCTTGCAGTCTTGCTTTGTAGAGCTTTGAATCTTTCTAGTAGGCTCTTGGTATACTTGGACTGGTTGATGAAGATCCCTTCTGGACTCTGCTTGACTTGAAGTCCTAGGAAATAATTCATCTCACCCATCATGCTCATTTCGAATTTTCCTTGCATAAGTTCAGAGAACTTCTTGCACATTTCTTGATTGGGTGATCCAAATATGATGTCATCTACATATATTTGTACCATTAAAATGTCTTCTCCTTCTTGTATTCTGAAGAGAGTTCTATCAACTTTGCCTTTTGTATATCCATTGTCAAGTAGGAATTGTGACAATGTGTCATACCAAGCTCTAGGGGCTTGTTTTAGACCATAGAGAGCCTTCTTCAGTCGATATACTTGATCACCTTTTTCAAATCCTGGAGGCTGCTCTACATATACTTCTTCTATCAGAATACCATTTAGAAAAGCACTCTTGACATCCATTTGATATACCTTGAAGCCCATATATGATGCATAGGCTAGAAATAGTCGAATGGCTTCTAATCTGGCTACTGGTGCAAAAGTTTCATCATAGTCAATCCCTTCAGATTGTGAGTATCCTTTTGCAACTAGCCTTGCCTTATTTCTAGTTATCACATCATTTTCGTCCTTCTTGTTCTTGAATACCCACTTTGTTCCTACTACATTGTGGTTTTCAGGACGATCTACCAATTCCCAGACTTCATTTCTTTCGAATAGGTTTAGTTCTTCTTGCATAGCAGTGATCCAATTGCTATCTGTCATTGCTTCTTCTATGTCAGCTGGTTCAATGTTGGACAGGAAAGCACACCAGCAGAACATAGATGATTGAGAATTCTGATTCAGTTGTCTTCTGGTCTTGACACCTGATTCTGCTCCTCCTAAGATGAGGTTTGATGGATGGTTGTTCCTCCATGTATGCCTCACTGGAGTATCTGCATTGGATGAGTTTGGATCCTCATTTGATCTAGTGCCATCAGGAGGGTTGACTTGATTAGTTCGATCATCTTCTGTATCTTGAGTGTCAAAGAGATCATTCCCCCTGGCATTTGGAATTGATGCATCTTGATTCTGGTCAGCTTGTCCTGCTTGAGTTTGAGATCTAGTGACAGGTCTATGAGGCTTATCTTCCTCTGGTTCTTCAGGGAATGGTTCATTGACTTCAATAAATTCATCTGGTTTGGACTTGATCACTAGATGTCTCATCTGATCTGCAGCTGAGTTTGTTTCTACTGCATTCTTTTCACACGATTCATCAAAAACAACATGAGGTGTTTCTTCCACAAGAAGGGTTCGTTTGTTGAGTACTCTAAATGCTTTGCTAGTTGAGGAGTATCCTAAGAATATCCCCTCATCTGCTTTGGCATCAAAAGCATTCAACTTACTCTTCCCATTGTTGTGAATGAAACACTTACAACCAAATATATGAAAGTAAGATACTCTAGGTTTTCTTCCTTTCCACAGTTCATATGGGGTTTTCTCATGTATTTTATGAATACCTGACCTGTTTTGAGTGTGACAAGCTGTGTTGATGGCTTCTGCCCATAGCTTCTTGGGAGTAGAGAATTCAGCAAGGAGTGTTCTGGCAGCTTCTTTGAGTGTTCTGACTCTTCTTTCAGCTACACCATTCTGTTGTGGTGTTCTTGCTGCACTTGTCTCGTGCTGAATACCATTAGAAGTACAATAGGCAATTATATAAGAGTTAATGAATTCAGTGCCTTTGTCACTTCTAATTTTCACGATTGGTTCTCCTTTCTCTACTTGGATCCTCTTCAATAGTTCAGGGAGCTTCTGCTGTGTTTCACTCTTCTTGTATAGGAAGATAACCCAAGTAAACTTGGAATAATCATCTACAACAATAAGAGTGTACTTTCTTCCTGTTAGAGTGGTTGGAGTGATTGGTCCAAAGAGATCCATGTGAAGCAATTCAAGAACTCTGCTGGTTGATGCTGTCTTCTTGGTCTTGAAGGAGACCTTTGTTTGCTTTCCTTGTTGACATGCATCACAAACCTGATCTTTACAGTAGAGTTCATTAGGCAGACCATCAACTAAGGATTCCCTTGCTAACTTGTTCATAGTCTTAAAGTTCAGATGGCTAAGACGTTTGTGCCATAGCCAGCTGACATCTTTAGGGCTCTTCACAAGCAGGCATGTATCCTTAGGACAGCTGTTCCAATTTGCAAGATACATACTTCCCTTTCTAGATCCTGTTAGAAGGTTTTGTTTTGTTCTTTTATCACTTATGAGACATTCATCTTTAGAGAATTTAACTGAATAACCAGTGTCACAAAAGTCAGAAACAGATAATAGATTAAACTTAAGACCTTCTACATATGATACATCATGTACCTCAATGTCACCATTTTTAAGGGTGCCATATCCTTTTGTGTTACCGTGCGCGTTATCACCAAAGAAAACTTTTGGACCTTTCTTCTCTATGTAGTTAGTCAGCAGGGTTTTGGTTCCTGTCATGTGTGTTGAGCATCCACTATCTATGTACCAAGTTTCTCCTGCTAGACCTCCTCTTCTGTATAGGTCCTTCCTTTCCTGCAAGAAAAGTTAAGTTTTAGGTACCCATTTTGTTTTGGGTCCTTGGGTGTTAGTACTACCCTTGGGAACCCACATATACATTGGTCGTTTAAACAACCTTGAACATTTGAGTTGTTTCCCTCGGGCATCACAGAACCAAATCTTACCAGTCAGCACCTTGGACTGATCTGATTTGTTCTTGGTGTCAGCTAAGTAGTAGTCAAATGGTTTCCCTTTATAGGAGTGTACATACATGATCTTTTGACTAGTTACATTCGGCCTGGGTGCATTAGCTGGTCGATGCACACGATTATATGGACCATACTCTTCTGTTCTCACAATATCATAAGAGATAGGGGGTGCAAAGAGAACAGATTTGTTTGAAGAAGATTTATTCTTCTTGGCTGGAGCAGCATACAGCTGAGACTGTCTCAGCCGAGATGGTCTAGGCTGTTTGCTGTTCCTCTGTACAGGCTTGGGGTTAGCTTGTCCTTTACCATTTTTGGTTTTGGAATAGTTAGCCTTAGCTGATACAGATGCCTTTTGGTTCATATTGAGTTCATTGTGTTTAGAACACTCACCCTGTTCATGTGTCTGAGTAGTGCACTGGTTAGGTGTACTACCCCCAGCTGGAGAGGATGTTGATGGATTAAGTTCATAACCTAAACCCATCTTATTGCCACTTGATCTATAATATTCAGAGATACTTTTAATAGTAGTGGAAGCTTTATTGAATTCTGATATTTTTCGATCTAGGCATTCCTTCTCCTTTTCTAAGAGCTTATGTGTTTGGAAGAGATCATCGAACTTAGACTGAAGTATACGAAATTCTTTGGTTTCTAAGGCTTGAGTTTCTAACATCCCCTCATACAACTGAGTTGTTGTGGTATTTTCTTCCTTAAGAAGTTCCACTTCTTTGGTCAACCTTTCATTCATGGTGACTAACTCAGGGGTGTTATCAAACTTAACCTTTTTCAACCTAGCGATTTCTTTCCTTAAATCCTTATTCTCCTCTTCCACTTCTATAAAGGCTCTAGTGGCAATATCCTGATCACCTTTTACCTTTCTCAAAGATTGATAATAGGTGTCTTCTGATTCGCCTTCAGATGAGTTTATATCATCTGTTTGTGAGAAAATAGGTGAATGAAAAGTAGTAGTATAAGAGTTTACCTCATTTTCTCCTATGGCCATCATAGCTAGGTCGTCTGAATCATCTGAAAAGATTTGATCGTCTGGTGACGTAGGGAGTTCATCACTTTGGTATTCAGATTCTTCAGTCACCATTGCCTTTTTGTCTGAGGTTCTTCTTGGCCTTCTTTCTTTCTTGTCATCCAAATTCAGCTCAGGACATTCATAGACATAGTGTCCTGGTTTGCCACAGTTGAAGCAAGATCCAGGTTTCTGATTTGAGTTGCCTCTCCTTGGAGGAGTGGCATCTCTTCTTCTAGGTCCTCGGCTGTCAGATGACTCCACATCCTTTCTAGGATGTCTTTCTGGTGTTCTTTCTCTGGAACCTCTGGAGGGTGAACTTGCTCTTCTATCTTTGTAGTTTCTATAGAATTTTCTATATTTACTGTTGAGGGTGTTCATCCTTTCAAATCTCTTGATCATAAGTGCCATTTGCTCTTTTAGGCTCATGTCTGATCCTTCACAGTCTTCTGTTTTCAGAGAGGTCTTGCCAGATGAGGTGCTTGCAGCTTTTGTATTGGCTGCCTTGAAAGCTACAGTCTTGGAGGTAGATGGGGTTGCAGTTGGCTCATCACTTCCTGAGTTCTCTTCTCTTTCAAGATCATATTCATGGGCTTTCAGGTTCTGAAATAGAGTTTGGGCAGACCACTTCTTGATATCTTGAGTATCTTTGATGATGGTCTTCTTGAGTCTCCATTTCTTGGTTAGAGAATCTAAGATCTTTAGATTTTTCTCTCTATTTGTGTATTTCTTGCCCAGAGATTCTATCTCATTGATGATCTTGGTAAATAACAGTCTAACTGATCAATAGACTCTTCTGGTTGCATCTTGAAGTGTTCGAACTTCTTGACTGCTGTAGACAACTTGGACTCTTTGATCAGCTCAGTTCCTTCACAGAGAAGTGCCAATGCCTCCCACATCTCTCTGGCTGACTCACAATGGATTACCTTTGCAATGTACTCATTTGGAAGAGTTTGCATTATGTAATCTTGAGCAATGCTATCAAGGTTTGATTGCTTCATCTCTTCTGGTGTGAGATCCTTCATGGGCTTGGGAACCAGTTCTCCAACTGGGACTTCTGGATCACCATTTGCAGTGTTGACTGTCATGATGGTGATCGGGCCTTCTGTGATTACAGACCACATCTTGTAGTGGACTGATGTGAGGTTCTTCCTCATCCTGATCTTCCAGTAATCATAATCCTCCACTGAAAACTTAGGCAACTTACGCATATTAGCACTTATGCTGTATGAGTTTTCGAAAACAAGTTTTTTAAAAAAAAAGATCTGTTCAAGAGGACTACAGAAAGACTCCCTCAAGTCTTCTGATAATCTAGAGACAGTAGTCCGTTAGAACCACTGCTCTGATACCACTTGTTGGTCCCTGAACGAGTAGTGAATGGGATTAAAGTCTAGAGGGGAGGGGTGAATAGACTTTAAAACTTTTTCAAACAGAGTTGGGAACCTCTTCTGATTGCTATGTCAACTGGACTGCAAGTCTGCTGGTCCAGATGACTATAGTGATCTGACTGAAGAAGTTATATGCGGAAATATGGTGGCCCTGGTTTAGACTCGTTCTTGTAACTTGTTTTACTTTGTGAAATTACTCAGCTGATGCTGGTTTGAAAGTTATGGCCCTTTTTGAAGAGTGTTGAAATCACAGTATGCACTATATAATAATGAATGTAAAAGCAGAAATGTAAAGTGCAGAAAGTAAATAACACCGGATTTATAGTGGTTCGGATATACGATCCTACGTCCACTCTCACGTCCTAACGTGATGTTTAATCCCTTTAATTTCCACAAATTACAAGGGTCTTGTCCTTTATAGTCCCAAGGTTAGGACTTTGAGATCTGAGCCGTCCTAACAGCTGCGGTCTCCACAAGTGATTGTAAGCACTTGCACTTTGGGGGGTTTCAAAAACTTAAACCTTTCGGTGAGGGTTTGGGGTTTTTGAGATGTATCCAACTAATGGTTCAAGCTTATAATTTGCTTAACCACTATGCCTAAAACAATTGATATACAATATGAACAAGTTTCAGGTTCTTAAGGGTTGGATAGGAAGCACTTTAGAGCTATAGATAATCTAATGAATTTCTGGCTCTTGGAGAATTCTTTGGACAATGTGGCTTTTTGCTTGATGGCTTGCTTAGCTTGTGAATTCTCTCTTGTGTTGCTTCTGTGTTCAACCTCTTGTATTTATAATGGAGATTGAGTGCAACTAGTCGTTGGAGTTGACTAGCCGTTTGAGCAATCTTCCCATAATAGCTTGATTCCTTGATTCCAGCCGCTTGATTGCTTCAATCCTGGGATCATGTCAATCTTCTAAATAAGGTAGGTCTTCGTTTGAATTGCAAGATGACTTGGGAATCAGCCGAGTCCTGAAAGAGCACATAGTCTTCTGATCTGTACTACTAGTCTTCTGACTGCTCTTCTGGCCTTAGGTCTTCTGTCTTCTGGTATCAGACGAGTACTACTCTTCTGATCTGGAAATTCTTTGTAATGCTTTAGGCCATCTTTAATCTGGGACTCCATCAGATAAGTAGGTATACAAGCACCTTAACATATCTGGTCTTCAAGGATCTTCTAGTCTTCATGTCTTCTACTCTTCTTATCTTGAGGATAGGCATGTAAGCCATGACTGTGCTGATCAGCTGCTATCAATACAGTTGATCACACAAGACTAGTCTAAGCTGTTCTATACAAGTCAGCTGATCCTATTACATTTATAAACTCTAAGTGTTTTGGCCATCAAAACTATTCTAACATCAAATGGGGCTTAGGGTGAATTTATATCCCAACAAGTTCAGTTGATGTATAGATAGGTTTTATATTTGTCAGTTTGTATTTTATTGTATTCAGCAGTGTAAAAGTTCAGAACAGTAAGTTTAGAACTAGATTAGAAGAAGATCAGAAGACTAATGAAGACTCAGAAGACTACTTCAGAGTAAGAAGACTTCAAGAAGAGTTTAAGTGAAGCTTAGAAGAAATCTGGAGAAGTTTTGAACAGTTTTGAGTTACTGTGCTGATTGACTAAGAAGAGTAAAAATCAGAACAGTAAGTTACTGTGCTGATTTGGTAAAATTGAAGAATAAGTTTGGATAACTTATTTAAAGTGTAACTGAAGATTTATTGAAGAGATGCTGACTTGGATGTTGGAAGGAAGTTACAAAGTCGGTTACAAGAAGAAGTTACAAAAACAGTTTTAGAGTTAGTTGAAAGTTAGTTCACAAACTGCTAATGTCATACTAAGTTCTATAAATACTGTGTGATCTCCTACTGCTAAGACTACTGATCATAAAGCGTTTACAAGCAATCTAAGTCTACAGAGCACAAGAAGAACTCACAGAGTTGAATGAGATTAAAGAAGAGAAGAGCCACTGAATTGAAGAGAAGAATCAAAGGTTATTCAAAGAGAAGTTTTACTTTTCAAGTTTAAGTTTGTATTTTGTAAAACAAGTGTGCTAGTTACTTGTAGAATTACTAGTAGATCGAAGATACACTTGGAAGTGTAATCGACAAGATCACAGTCTTAATCTTGGGACTTTAAGCCACAAGAAACTCAAGAAGGAAGAGTTAATAAAACTTCACAACTGGAGTTGTGAGAGTGGATGTAGACATTTGTCGAACCACTATAAAATTCTGTGTTCTTTACTTTTATGTTTGATATCTGTTTGAATTGTTGAACTAAGAACATTAAGAATTAACAAAGATAAAGATCTAAATAAAAGTTGAGTATAAACTAGTAAGGCCCATATTGTTTTGAAAGTATTGATCTGAGCTGAGTAAGCACAGTACAGTACATAAGAAGACTAAATTCCGCATTGCATATTCTGATATTTTGAAAGAATTTTAAAAGTCTATTCACCCCTCCCCTCTAGACTTTTACTAGCTTAATCAATCTTAACTCAACTTTGGGACCAACAAGTGGTATCAGAGCAGTAGTTCTTTGGACTGCTGTTTCTTGATAACCTTGCAGATCTTGGGGGAAATCTTACTGTTCTTGCTACTCTTTCTTGATATCTGTCACTATCTGAATACTTGAAATTTATCTGCTATACTACTGATCCTATTTGTCTAATCAAACATGGATGACACTAATGTGAACAAACTACCTAAGTTCATGATTGCAGATTATGACTATTGGAAGCTTAGGATGGAGGCCATCTTTAGCTCAACCCATGATCTAATGGTGTCTGTGGTGACTGAAGGACCAATTGTCATCATGGTGGAAAACACTGCTGTTCTGGATCCATCTAAACCAGTTGGAGCACTGGTCCCTAAACCAAGGTCAGAACTGACTTCAAAAGAAATGAAACAAAACAATTTGGACAGTCTTGCCAAGAACTACATTTTACACACCTTACCAAATAAGTATCTTGGTAAAGTACTAAAATGTAAGACTGCAAAACAGATGTGGGACAAACTGGCTATTCTTTGTGAAGGTACTACATTGATCAAAGAAAGCAAGTTATCCACTGCTGTCCAAAGGTTTGAATCATTTAAGATGAAGCCAGGAGAGTCAATTGATGAGTTGGATACTCGATTTACCAAAATTATGAATGATCTTGATGTATTAGGAAAGACTTACACTGACAGAGAAGTTAACCTGAGAATCTTGAAAGCCTTGGATGAAAGGTGGAAAATGGTCAAGATGATCATTAAAACCACACAAGACATTGATTCTTGGCCAGCAGAAACTATGTTCCAGACACTTAAGGCACATGAGTTTGAGTTAGATGAAGAAGATCCTATTACTGTGATTCATAAGGATAAGGATGCCTCTAAGGACATAGCTTTTAAAGCCTCTACCTCTAAGGGGTCTAGATCATCTAAGTCTAAGGCCTCAAGCATAAAAGATGAACTAGATAGTTCTGATCTTAGTCTGAAAGATCAGATGAGCCTTATGATCAAAAGATTTGATAAACTAAATAAGAGGTATGGTAGGTACAAGAGATTCTATAAGGAAACTAAGGGTTCTAATAACAGGGACTCTTCTGTGAACAGAAGGGATCAAAACTCTTCTGAAAGAAGGGATGAGATCTCTAATGAGAACAGGAGAGATAGGAACTCATCTGAAAAGAGAGATAGAAAGTATTCTGATACGAAGGACAGGAACTCAATTGACAAGCATGACAGGAACAGAAAACATTCTCCTCCTAAAAGAACTTCTAACAATCATGTTTGCTATAATTGTGATAAGCCAGGTCATTATGCTTATGAATGTCCTGATCTGAGTTCTGAAGATCGAGAAGAAAGGAAAGCCAGAAGAGATCGAAAATATGCCAAGGGTAAGAAGGCAATGATGGCTTACAATGACTCTGATTCGGAATCAGAAGAGTTACCATCGTCTTCATCTGACTACCCCTCTAGCAATGAAGATGAAGCCTTCATAGCAGATGATGGACTGGTAATGATGGCCAAAATAAATGATGAGGTATCATCTGCTAACTCCTTTCAATCTTGTAACAATTCTGACACTGATGAAAGTGATGCTGCTGTTAGCAGTGTAGGAAGTATTCTTCATCATTCCAAAGGAGTGACTGAAGAAGACCTTCTACAAGCTAACAAAGCATTCATTGAAATCAGTGATGAGAAAATATCTTTAAAAAAAGAAATCATTAATCTGAAAGAAGTTCAGTTGAAAGTGGATCCTAATATAGTTGTCATAAATGCAAGACTATCAGAAGAGTTGACCCAACTCCAAGAAAAGTATGCATCCATTGACAAACTATATCAGGGTATGCTTAAAACTCAAGCCAAAGAGACTAATGAATTCAATGATTTAAAGATTAAATGTGAAAAACTTGAAGAGCGCAATAGATTCTTAGAATCTGAAGTAGTGAGCCTAGATCGAAAGCTATCTGGGATGATTAACTCCACTAGGATTAATCAAACTATCTCAGACAGATATAGATCTCCAAATGATAAAAGTGGAATAGGTACTGATCTGCCTAGTTCATATACTTCAGAATTTAAGAACACTAATGGAGCTAGTACAAGTTCTTTGCAACTAGATAAAGGAAAAGAACCTATGACTTATGATGATGATACAAAACTCAAAGTATAGTCTAAATACATCCCTCCTACTACCAAGAATGGTAAAATGAAGAATGTATTAAGACCAGTACAGTCAAGACCATACCAGAAGAGTTATACTCCTCTGACCAGATCAGATCAGTCCTGGAATCAGAAGAGACAAACTCAGAACAGTAGGTCAAGACAAGCACAGGCAAGTTGGGAACAGCCTACACCTCCTTTTATAAGGCAGTCTCAGCTGTATTCAACTAAACCTAGGAGATTTGTGCCTCATTATCATAACAAACCTGTTCTTTATCCTCCACCTCTATCCTATGATATCTATGGAGAGGAAAGACCAAAGCAAATCTATAAGCCTTATGGTCCACATGCTTTTAGACCGTATTCAAACTACTACAGGCATACTGATCTTACTGAAAAAGGGATAGAACCAAGGAAAGGCTATCTCAGAAAAATAGATCCTAAGTTTGCTGATAACTCTGAATTGGTTAATAAAGTACTGTTCTGTGATAAATTTGGAAGGAAACTGAAGAGGTCCCATTTATTCAAATCCTCAATGTTCATTTGGGTACCGCTCACTACTAACCCCCAAGGACCCCAATAAACTAGGGTACCTAAATTATTAAGATCACTACCTTGCAGGATCGACTGGACTTATACAAGAAAGGTGGTTCAGTTGGTGAGACCTGGTACATAGACAGTGGGTGTTCACACCACATGACTGGTACCAAGGCCTTACTTACTGACTATCATGAGAAGGAAGGACCAAAAGTCATCTTTGGTGATAGCTCAATAGCAATCACAAAAGGATTTGGATTCATCAAGAATGGAGATGTTGAAATCCAAGATGTCTCCTATGTTGAAGGTTTGAAATATAATTTGTTATCTGTATCTCAATTCTGTGACAAGGGATACAAAGTTCAGTTCAAAACCAGAAGATGTGAAATAATAGATAAAAGGACTCACAATGTTCTACTTGTTGGCACAAGACAAGGAAGTGTATACATTGTAAATTGGAATAGTTGTCCTAAGAATGCTTGTCTTATTACTAAGAGTCCTAAAGAAAACAGTTGGCTTTGGCATAAACGCCTCTGCCACCTGAACTTTAAGATAATCAACAAGATTGCTAGAGAACATCTTGTTGAGGGCATTCCCAATGAAATCTATTCCAAATCACAAGTATGTGATTCCTGTAAAAAAGGTAAACAGGTAAAGGTTTCATTTAAGTCCATTCCAACTCTTTCAACAAGCAGAGTTTTAGAACTCTTGCATATGGATCTTCATGGTCCTATCAACCCTCCTACATTGAATGGAAGAAGGTATACTCTAGTTGTTGTAGATGATTACTCTAAGTTTACTATGGTAGTCTTTCTACACAAAAAGAGTGATACACAAACACTACTTCCAGATCTTTTGAAGATGCTGCAGGTTGAAAAAGGTCATCCCATTGTCAAGATTAGGAGTGACAAGGGGACTGAATTTATTAATTGTTACATCTCTGACTACTGTTCTAAGTCTGGTATACAGCATTTGACAAGTGCAGCCAGAACCCCTCAACAAAATGGAGTTGCAGAAAGGAGAAACAGAACACTAAAAGAAGTTTGCAGAGCCATGATTGCAGAATTCAACACACCTCAGAAGTTTTGGGCAGAAGCTATTAACACAGCTTGCCACTCCCAAAACAGAAGTGCTCTTAATAAGGTGCATGGTAAAACACCTTATGAGGTATGGAAAGGTAGAAAACCAAGAGTTTCTTATTTTCATATTTTTGGATGTAAGTGTTTCATTCATAACAATGGCAAAAGTAAATTAAATGCTTTTGATGCAAAAGCTGATGAAGGGATATTCTTAGGATACTCTTCTGTAAGCAAAGCATTTAGAGTGTTTAATTACTCTACCCTATGTGTAGAAGAAACACCCCATGTAGTCTTTGATGAGAATGTGCAGGACTCTGCTGATCATCAGCTCAGTAAGAAAATAGACAAACTACAGCTTCAAATCAACAATGAAGATGATGACACAGGAATATATGAATCTGTACAAGCATATAATCCTTTCCTGAAAGTCCTAGACAAAGATTCTGATAAAGAAAAGGTAAAAGACAAAGGTGAGTCATCTAAAACTTCTGAAATACAAGAATTGAATGACTGCTCTCCTGTGAACAAATCTGCTGATATAAATAATACTAATCTGCATGATAATTTGCATGATAAAAATGATGATAGCATTTCTGTTAAGAATAGAAGGACATGGAAGTCTGCTCATTCTACTGATCTGATTCTAGGTGATTCTAGTATAGGTGTTAAAACTAGAAAACAATTGTTTGATTCCAAGGAAGAACCTAGTAAGTCTCTATTTTGCTGGTGTTGTTTTCTATCATCTATTGAGCCTAAAACTGTGATTGAAGCTTTAAGTGATAGTAACTGGATTATAGCCATGCAGGAAGAACTTAATCAGTTCACTAGAAATGAAGTTTGGGAACTTGTTGATAGACCTAGTAATCATAATGTTGTAGGCACTAAGTGGATTTTCAAGAACAAAAGGGATGAAAATGATCTTGTAGTTAGAAATAAAGCTAGATTAGTTGCTCAGGGCTACTCTCAAGCTGAGGGTATTGATTATGATGAAACATTTGCCCCTGTAGCTAGACTAGAAGCTATAAGATTGTTCCTTGCTTATGCTGCACATATGAAATTTACTGTGTATCAAATGGATGTGAAAAGTGCATTTTTGAATGATATACTTGCTGAAGAAGTTTATGTGGAACAACCTCCTGGTTTTGAAGTGAATAGTCACCAAGTATACAGGTTAAAGAAAGCACTCTATGGATTGAAACAAGCTCCAAGAGCATGGTATGATACTCTTTCTCTATTCTTACTTGAAAATGGTTTTACAAAAGGCAAGGTTGATAGAACTTTGTTTAGAAGACAAGAAGGTAATCATATATTACTTGTTTAAATTTATGTGGATGATATTATTTTTGGATCACCCAACAAAACCTTGAGTGAAAGCTTTTCTACACTCATGCAAAGTAAATTTGAAATGTCTATGATGGGAGAAATGACATATTTTCTTGGTTTGCAAGTAAAACAAACTTCAGAAGGTATCTTTATAAATCAAGCAAAATACACTAAGAATTTGCTAGATAAATTTGGTATTAAAACCTGTAAGACAGTTGGTGTGCCCATGCAACCTACATACAGAATGGATCCTGATGAAGGAGGTAAGTCTTCTGACCAACCTCACTATCGTGCTTTAATTGGCTCTCTACTCTATCTAACTGCCAGCAGACCTGATATTGCTTTTTCTGTTGGAGTATGTGCAAGATTTCAAGCAAACCCCAAGGAAAGTCATCTGGAAGCTGCCAAAAGGATATTGAAATATCTAAAGGGGACCATTAATCGAGGATTATGGTATCCTACAGATGATGATATATCTTTAAGTGGTTATTCAGACTCGGACTTTGGAGGTTGCAAAATAGATAGAAAATCTACTTCAGGATCATATCAATTCTTAGGAACTAAGCTCATTTCATGGTTTTCAAAGAAACAAACAAGTGTGGTAACTTCTACTACTGAAGCAGAATATATGGCTGCAGGTAGTTGTTGTAGTCAGCTTCTTTGACTAATACAACAACTCAGAGACTACAATGTTGTAGAATCTAATGTACCTATATATTGTGACAGTAATAGTGCCATTGCCATCACTCAAAATCCTGTTCTACATACTAGATGCAAACATGTTGACATTAGGCATCATTTTATTAGGGATCATGTTGAAAAGAAGAATATTAGGATGGAAAAGATTCATACTGATATTCAAAGAGCTGACATTTTTACAAAACCATTGGCTGAAGTGAGATACAGAGAATTGTGCATTAGTTTAGGATTGATAGATATGGATTCTGTGAGTATATAGAACTGTGCTAACATTTCAGGTACTGATCTTATACCAAGAAGGATATGAAGCAGAAACTAAGAGTAGTACATCAAAACTCAACATTCAGAAGAGACAACCCTATGTCAGATCACTACACTTAAAACAGGAAACAAGGTTACTAAAGTGACTTTAATCCCGATGAGGAAGCTGGTAAAGCTGGGGGACACTGAGAACACACCTTAAGGGGGAATCTGTGATTTCTTAAAGATCCTTTTGTTGACTCAGAACACTAAGTCACTTTAGCATAAACCTTGATATGATCATTAAATTAAACATATAGTTACTAATCTGTACTAAAATTCACCCATTATCTCATAAACTAACACTTCTACCAAGGTGAAACAGGCACAGAAGAGGAATTCTCCATTGAAGGGGGAACTGATCTGATTACAGATTTGAATAGTCTACTAATCTGATCTGATTACAGGCTATAGCAGTCTACAGATATATTCTGATTAATACATTGACTTGTCTACAAAACTGTACTGATTACAAAGCTTATTTGTCTATAGTACTGATCTGATTACAATTCAGTTATTCTACAGAACTATTCTGATTACTGACTAATCTGTCTACAGATGAAGATTTGTTTATGGAAAGTGAAGAGAAGGGTGTTGATGAAGCTGAGAATGCTGCTGAAAAAGATTTTATGGATATTGATGAGGATGTTGACAATGCAACAGAAGTGTTTGAGAATACTGTTGTGATTGAAGAAACAGAAGCCTTGGAGAATCAAGAGTTAAATGCTGAAGAGATGGAAAACATTCCAATTCAATCTACTGATCCTATCATTCCTGAGGATGTGCAGGAAGAGATCAGAACAGTTCCTGTTGAAAAGGAATCTTATAATTCTGACTTTGAAATGTTGAAAAAGCAGAATGCAGAGCATCAAGCAAAATTGGAAGATGCTGTGAAGATGTTTCAAGAAGCTACTGACAGAATGAATAAGATGATTTCTGAAAACTCAATTGACAGAGTTATGGAGCATACAATGTCTAAGATTTATGACCTCCATAGACTTCAAGAGAAGAACTTATCTAAGGTGTTGCATGACAAGATGGAACAACACTTAACTCCCATGAAAGAGTGGCATGATGAAGCCAAAAAGGGGGAAGATAAGATAAGAAGAGTAATGGAGCAAACTCAGTCACAACAAGCTCAGTTGGTTGTGAGTCAAGATGAGTTGAAAGAAGAAATTGTAATTTTGAATGAGAAATTGAAACTAAGGAAGCAACAGAAACAACAAGCTAAAGTTCTAGTTGTTGAGAAAAAGAAAACTGCTGCTACTGCTGCTGGAAGTTCTATTCAGAAGAAGAGAAAGTTAGTCTTGTCTGATGAAGAACAAGAAGAAGAAGAAACTGGTAGACTTACCAGATCAAGAAGGAAATTGAAAGTTGGTGTTTCAAGTGAAGAAGCAAAGTTGGAAAAGAAGAAAGAAAAGGATGTCAAGTTCTTGAAAACAAGATTTGATAATCGAGTTACAGCTTTGAAAAGAAAGATGAATGCTCAAAGGAAAGCTGAAGGAAAAGAGTTTGATAAAGATTTTCAAGATGAGAACTTTGTGGATTTTATTGTTCTAACAGAAAATATGGAACATTGGAAGAATCTGAAAAAGAAGTGGCAGATTGCAAACTTCATTGTGAAGAAGTTTGGTGATCATTCGAGCAAAGAAGCTGAATTTATTGATTTTGAAGAGTTCATGCTGAACATTGACCAAGAGTTTTGGGAAGATATAGCACAAGTTGCTGCTCGTGCTGGAACCAAGATCTTGTGTCGTGAAGAACCAAATTGGGAACCTCCAAGACTGGAGAATGGAGAACCTGATTACAAAGAGATCAACAACATAATTGCTGAGATTATCAAAGAAGAAGGAATAACTGATCATCAACATATGATGGATATCAAAGCAAGGATGTATGTTGCATTCAGAATCTGAAGATACAGAATGAAGATGAAGGACAAGCTTAGAAGATAACATTTCTATCCTTAGTCTTTATTTCTATATTTTGTGCATATTTTGTTAGTATGTGTAATATGTGAATTATCTGATCTGATTGTGAATATGATATGAATTTTGAAATGATGAACTGTTATGATAGACTACATACTTAACTACTGATTTATTAACATTTAAGTAGTTTTGGCTTCATCAAAAAGGGGGAAATTGTTGGGATATGAATCCTTGAAACAATGTTCTAGTTGATGAAAGTATGTTTTGATGGCCAAAAGCAACTTAAAGTTAGTAATATATGTGGTTCTAAGTCATCTTAACTAAGTCATCTAATGAGAAACTGAAAATGAGATTACTGATCTTAATGATATCTGAAATAAGTTTACTGATTTTATTTAATAATATTGAGAATAAAATTACTGATCTTAACTGAGTCATATGGAATAAGATTACTGGTCTGAGTATGGAAACTGAGAATAATTTTAGTGATCTTATATGAGATATTTGAAATCTGAGTTACTGATCTGATATACTTATTGATCTTATATACTTACTGATCTTATATGTAAGTTACTAATCTTAAGTGTTTACTGATCTTAGTATTTACTGATACTATATGAAAGTTATTGAACTTACATGAGTTACTGATCTTATTGTTTACTGATCTGATATATGAACTGTTAGGAACTAAGCTGATGTTTTATATTGTATAGACAGCTTATAGATTAGGACTTAGATATACTCATCTGTATATAGTTCAGTTGATGTATAGATAGGTTTTATATTTGTAAGTTTGTATTTTATTGTATTCAGCAGTGTAAAAGTTCAGAACAGTAAGTTTAGAACTAGATTAGAAGAAGATCAGAAGACTAATGAAGACTCAGAAGACTACTTCAGAGTAAGAAGACTTCAAGAAGAGTTGAAGTGAAGCTTAGAAGAAATCTGGAGAAGTTTTGAACAGTTTTGAGTTACTGTGCTGATTGATTAAGAAGAGTAAAAATCAGAACAGTAAGTTACTGTGCTGATTTGGTAAAATTGAAGAATAAGTTTGGATAACTTATTTAAAGTGTAACTGAAGATTTATTGAAGAGATGCTGACTTGGAAGTTGGAAGGAAGTTACAAAGTCGGTTACAAGAAGAAGTTACAAAAACAGTTTTAGAGTTAGTTGAAAGTTAGTTCACAAACTGCTAATGTCATACTAAGTTCTATAAATACTGTGTGATCTCCTACTGCTAAGACTACTGATCATAAAGCGTTTACAAGCAATCTAAGTCTACAGAGCACAAGAAGAACTCACAGAGTTGAAGGAGATTAAAGAAGAGAAGAGCCACTGAATTGAAGAGAAGAATCAAAGGCTATTCAAAGAGAAGTTTTACTTTTCAAGTTTAAGTTTGTATTTTGTAAAACAAGTGTGCTAGTTACTTGTAGAATTACTAGTAGATCGAAGATACACTTGGAAGTGTAATCGGCAAGATCACAGTCTTAATCTTGGGACTTTAAGCCACAAGAAACTCAAGAAGGAAGAGTTAATAAAACTTCACAACTGGAGTTGTGAGAGTGGATGTAGACATTTGTCGAACCACTATAAAATTCTGTGTTCTTTACTTTTATGTTTGATATCTGTTTGAATTGTTGAACTAAGAACATTAAGAATTAACAAAGATAAAGATCTAAATAAAAGTTGAGTATAAACTAGTAAGGCCCATATTGTTTTGAAAGTATTGATCTGAGCTGAGTAAGCACAGTACAGTACATAAGAAGACTAAATTCCGCATTGCATATTCTGATATTTTGAAAGAATTTTAAAAGTTTATTCACCCCTCCCCTCTAGACTTTTACTAGCTTAATCAATCTTAACTCAACTTTGGGACCAACAGTCATTTTTCCTGCATCATCAACTAAACCATTAAAACAGTTCAAATCTGGGTGTCTCTGTTCTGATGTTGCTGTAGATGTTGAAGCATCAGGTACAGCATCAGAATCTGTTTCATCCAGATCATCATCTGAGGAATCATTATAATCAATTCTGGTAAAATTAGAATATTCATTCTGATTTAATTCATCAAGATCATCATCAGAATCATCACTCAAGGTAGCACTAAAATTCAGTTTTTGCTTAAGTGTAGTATTGGCACATTCATTTGCATAATGACCATAAACAGAACAAGCATTGCATTGAACTGATTTTCGAAATTCAGGATCATACCTTGGTTTACCTTCACTCTTTGACAGTCTTGGTGTGAATTGACCTTTCCTCCTTTCTGGTTGAGGTGTTGATGTGTTGATTTGAATTTTAGGCTGAATGTTGCTAGATTTGTTCACAGATTTCTTAAGAAACTTATTAAAGTGCTTAGTAAGTAAGGCAATGTTGTTAGGATCCTTGAGACATTTATCAAGCAATTCTTCATCAGAATCAACTTCAGTAATGATAGGTTGAATCTCAGAAATGTTTGATGTTTCTCCTTTAAAAACCACAACTTTCTTATCAGCATCATTTTCATCAACTTGATTAGTGTTTATTTCATATGTTCTAAGAATACTCACTAACTCATTTTGACTTAATGTATCTGTATTTTTTGCCTCTTCAATAGCACAAATTTTAGCATCCAATCTTTTAGGAACAGATCTTAATATCTTATGAACTACTCTAACATTAGAAATAGGGTCACCAAGAGAATGTGATTCATTGATTATCTCACTTAACCTTTCATTGTAGGATGAAATGGTTTCATCTTCCTTCATTCGGAGATTCTCAAACTTTGTCCCCAACATTCGAAGCTTAGTCCTTCGAACACTGTCTGAACCCTCACAATGCTCTTGCAACCTGTCCCATGCATCTTTAGAAGTAGAACAGTTAGATATAATTTTAAACATTGAAACATCAACAGAAGTAAAAATAGCATTTAAAGCTTTAGAATTGTAGCTTGCTGTTGTTGTTTCATCAGCCGTCCAATCAACTTCTCTTTTGAGTTGAACTTCACCATCTGCGTCTGCTGGTCTCTTTGGAGCTTCCCAACCTGTAAGTACAGTCCTCCAAGCACGTTCATCAATTGACTTGATGTACATACGCATCTTAGGCTTCCAATAACAATAATTCGAACCATCTAAAACGGGTGGCCTAAGTGCAGTGGATATGTGATGTGTTTCCATTGCTAAACTAAACTAAAAACACACTTGACCAAAGATCTAACCTAGTGTCGTCAGGTATAAGCTCTGATACCAACTGAAAGTGTGCTGGTGTGGATGTATAAAAGTGTTTAAGTATAAGTAGATAAATGTTGCACAGAATGTTGAGACAAATAGTGCAACACTGACTCTAACAGAATGTCAGAAATTAAGATACACAGCGGAAGACTTGAAACACTAAAAACAAACGAGACACAATGGAAATACTTTTAACATAGATTTTATAAATAAAAATCTATGTCTGCCTTATGGCGTAAAATCAATACTTATCTTCAAGTACAAATGTTGTGTGAAATGTTACAACAATAACTTTCACAACGAAACTATAAACGAGGCAGGTGCCAAGTCTAGAAAACGAACTAAGTGTATAAATTATACACTGTCGAAATGCCTAGTCTATCTAATGATTACACTCTCAATAGATAAGAAGACACACAGTCATACGGGTGGTATACAACGTATGAACTAAAATGTAGAACTATTGGCCACAATTTCCTAACAGGGATGAACGCTCGGTCTAGGATATTGATCGAATAGAGCACACTGAATTATGAAGCCTTCAATGGGTATTTATAGATGTGGGATACGAATTCTAGAGGCTTCCACATTGAGGTCCTATTTTTTAGGAAACTCAACTTCCACAACTTCCATGATCTTTCTAGATCCTTCTAGCCTGCTCCAGGTCGTTCCAAATGCATCCAGGCTGTTCTAGCATGTTCTCCAATGTTCTGGAATCTTCTAGGTTCCGGATCCTTGTAGAAGCTTCTAGATCCTGCCAGAAATGCGACAACATTTAGGTCAACATTTAATGTAGCATTTCAGAAAAGACTTAGAAAAAATCTTGGAAGGTCAAATTCAGATGTTGTTGATAATGTTAAGGCATTTAAGAATTAACAACATCTACAGTTGCTTCTACTAATATATATAAGTATTCGTTCATTTATTTTCGGTTGATATGATTTGTCAAATCAATTGAAATAGGTTTAATAGCTATTAAAATGACTACCCTTTGTAAATTCAATCGGATCTACACTAATTTATATATGAAAATTAAAAATTCAACAATTTGTGCTACTAATTTGTACAAACCATAAATTAATTCCAAACTCAAGAGTTTAAGATTATGTCTCACTATTTCCAACAAAACAAAATATAAATAAATTCAATTTAATCATGTCATATTGCAATCTCACTAATATCAATATAAAATAACCAATTGCTAAAACCACAATATAATTACTTTTAATCCTCTAATAACTCACTCCAACCCATGTCCATTTTGGATTCATTAAGATTCCAAGCCACATTAATATATATGTCTTGTGAAAAGACATCAAGGTGACTGTCAGTGAGTTTCTTTAAATCTTCATCATCTTTTAGTTCAATCTCATCGCCATTGGTATCCACTCCCCATACTTTGTAAACCTCTTTCAGTATTACACCCATAGTCATCTCGTGAAGATAAAATTGAGTCGGCATACAATAAGATTTATCCTTGTCAGGTAAAGGAGTAACCCACACACTAACGGGACCACTACAAAAATCATATAATTTCATGTTAGGTCATAACGATCACATGACCTGTGTATAATAATAGAAAACAAAATATATTCTCAAATGTATCACCTAGGGTACGCTAAATTTTGAGAATGATAAAGCAAATGTGATGCCAGCCTCCTGCGAGTGATCACAGATTCTTCCTGTTTCATCATTTTTCGTAAGAAATTGCTAGTCACAAATACATTCATAAAAAATTAAATCAACAAATGTTTTATTTACCTCTGTCAATGCTCCGTTAATGCCTCCTGGAAACATCATGAGCAAGCATACATATAGACCGCAATCATACCTATGTTGCATATATGAGAAACAATATTCACGAATATGTTACATTTAAATAATGCAGGTATATATGTCTTACCCATTTGGTTGATGTGGAGTTGTATTAGAATAACGATAGTCAAACTTATCATGCCAATTAGAATGCATAAATGGTTCTCCTTGCCATAGTTTGCTTATGCTTTCCAGTCTCATCACCTATTAAAGTTTTATGTCAGCTTAATGTATATGGTCTATGTGTTTGATGAAAACTATACGCTTACCAGATTTTTAATAATAAGTAGTCTATGTTTATCGGATTCTGTCGTTCTTAGCGTGTCACAAATTACAACAATTTGTGTATCAAAGTCCACCTTACATAATAACCAATGGTTCTTATCATGTATCGGGATCGAAATTGATGAGCATCTCGATGGAAGACCTTTGAATAAGCCTTTTCTCCCAAATGTGTTTCTGTTTATACACTCGTCTGAAAAGATATCATTGAGTTGAGCTTGAATCTGAAATTGAATAAATAAGACAAATTACATGAGGTATTTGAATGACAATTTAATAAATGTATAATTTGACCGTACACTGAACCACGTAGGCAAGCTCCAATGTCGACTTGCATCGGGACTTGATTTTCTGTCGAACCAAATAATGTATGCGACACAATTTATAACCTACATGATATTTAGAAGAAGTTAAAATGACATAGAAGTTATAAAATAAATTTTAAAAAAATAATGATATTTAGGAGACATGCCAGATTTAAGCAAGGATTTGTTATATTAAAATATAAATTTGATATAGCATCCCTCACCGATTCGTTGAGCCATTCCTCGGGTTTGAGGCATAGAATCATATCGCGTGTTAGCTCTTCATTCTCGAACCGAACCACTACATTCCTGTGATATTAGAAATGTAAATATTCAAATGATAATTCTTGTGAATACATGTCATCGAGAAATAAGAAAGTCTTGTTTAGAAATTATACCTTAAACCAAGAGTTTCATCGAGTAGGTATGCGGCACTTCTATCATGTTTTATCGCTTCACATACTAACTGAAAAATATCTGAATGCTCCTTTGAGTTTTCTGAACCATCCTCATCGCGAGTTTCAAAATTCAATACGCGTGGACTTAGGATATTTTATTTTGTTTGCTTGATGCTTGGATTCGGGGAGGATGGATCGCAGAAGTCAAAATTATTTTTAAGGTTTTCTTGTTCTTGCGAGAATTCTCTATTGAAGGAACTTGGAATTGTATGATTTTCTTGCTTCAAGCTTTCATAATCACCTTTAGGGTTCACACATATGTTTGTGAGTAAACGACTTACAGCACTCTCCACACTAGTGAACCTTTGCTCCAAATTGTTGATCCTCCCATTGAATAATTGAATTTGATCGGCAATGAACCTTAGAAGTGAAATACCTTCAGAAGTGGAGGCTGCCTCCCCTAACAATGGTTGTTTGTTAAGCTTATAGCTTTATTCATCTTTATCTCAGCATCCCATTTTGTTTCATCTCTATATTTTGCAAACATCTGGAGAATTACATACACTTCTTCTTGAGTCCATTGTTCTACGTATGGTGTAGTGGGGACAATATATTTTCCATGATGTGGGTACATGCTAGCAAGTTCCGTTACTAATATAACCTATATATATAACTAGTTGTAGTAAGTAAATTGTTAAATTAATGTGATATATGAAAAAATTGCAACATATTACCTGAAGTAGAAGAATACACCCAGTTATTCTCTTCGTATTTTTTGTTTTGTGAAACTCCACGCCATCCACAATGCTTTTCAAAACAACTTCACACCAATTGTATGTGTGTATGTTGTCTAAATCCACCAGGTAATTAAGAAGTCCCAACTCCGGGCGAGTACCATACTTCGGCAGTAAAACTATATCACATAAGAATATCATGTATAGAACTTTAAATTCTGGGCCACAAGACTCACATTTTGTAAGTTTTAGTTCTAATGCAGCTAGATCCATGGTTTTTCCTTCACTTCCCTGGAATAGAATGCCATATTTTATTTGTCCTATATTTGATCCATTTATAACCCCAAAGCTTTTGAAAGTACAAGGAATACCAAGTGCTGATTTCACCTTCTCCAATGTTATGTGAATACTTTTACCACACACATTAAGTACGTAGGTAGACCATTCAAAATTTTGTATTAAAGAAGCCATAAGTGTATTGTCTATAGCTTTAATCTTGAGCTGCAACATTGAACCAAATCCCATTGATATCACAGCCTTTTTCTGATCTTCAGATAAACTGTTATTTAAAGTTATGAGTTTGGGTAGTGAGGTTATGTGGTTTGCCTTTGAAGCCGTTAGATTGTCTTTCTTCATGTCGTGTTGTGGAGTCATGTTGAACATTGTTAGCCCTGTTTTAAACAATTAATATATAATTAATAATTAATGTTAACTAATTGAATCAAATAAATATTTAATATATTTTTACATAAAATTGAGTGCTCACAAGTGTAACTCTAGATCTAGATATTCAATATATCATGTAGAAGATGAACAACATAATTAAAATTACGTTTTTAAAATTAAAGTTACCTGGAATTATCTTCAAAAATCCAAGAACATGAAGACTTGAAAAATAAAAGGTGTGCTAAATCATCTGTTGTATTTAGACGTGGAGAATTATAATCAATTTATATAGATTATCATAGAGCTAATGAATCTTGCCTAAAATCTCCAACATTCAATTTCGTGCGCTAAAACATGGTAACACTGGGCCATCCAACTTCTCTCTTCCTATTTAATTTAGTCATGGATTTAATTCTACCAAAAATTTAGTTCAATATTGTACGACATATATCTTTCCTTTCATGAAAATTTAATATAAGCCATCTTCCCTTATTCTCACGTATCAAAACTGCATTTTAGGAAAATTAAAAACACAGTATCTTTCCTTATATTCAAAAGTCAAAACTGTATTTTAGGAAAATAAAAAATACAGCATCTTCCCTTATATTCAAAGCTATATTTTAGGAAAAAATAATATTCCCTTTTATTCTTACATATCAAAATTGTATCTCTAGTTAGCGATCTTCCCACCAGTGCCGCCAAGTCTCCAACGTCACTCACAATTGTTGTTGTTGTGCGCTGCCGCCGGTTCAGTTCGATAGTTTTTATTATTGCGTCCGAGAAGCGCTGTCAATCGGCCCTCTGTCGTCGCCTCAGGTCATTTTGTCTTCTTTTAGGAAATAAACTGCAATTAATTTTTGTTATGGGTTTGATTGTCGTATTATATATTCTCATTGTCCATTTATGTGGCTTGCAATCAAGAAATCAAGGTTATATTCGGAGATTCGATGTAGTGTTAGAAATGCTTCTTTGAGAGGATTGCACCTAATTGATAAGTTTAATGTTTGTTTCAAATTTATGCACAGTGCAAAGCATAATGTCGTTAGTCTGTGATCAAGCGTGATTTAACCTTCATTAATCATATAGTAGATAGTGACAAGTATGTGCATCTCAATTTTTCAACAGTAATGACATTGGTCCTTTCCTCATGGAATAAATTGTTGTCTTTTACTATATTGAGTTGGACTATTTTTTATTCACAAGTGTTTTACCTTCTACTTGTAGAGACTGTAACAGTGGAAAGGGTGTGATTCAAAGCTCCCTTACACATGGATTTTAATAATGTAGAAGAAGCTGATTTATTTTCTGAGGAGCATATGAGTAATGATGACACTGCGTTTGATAAGTGTAGTGGCCATAATGTTGATGACAAGCCAAAAGAGGGGTTGGTTTTTCAAAATATAGAGGAAGCTGACATGTTTTACAATAGTTATGGTAGGCGAATGGGATTTAATGTCAGAAAGTGTCATAAAGGTTATAACAAACAAAAGATTGTAACAAATGCGGATTGGGAATGTTCACAGGCTGGATTCCCTCGAATACGTAAACAACCGTTAATACGAAAACCGAAACCACAAACTAGATTTGGGTGTCAAGCATGCTTTCGGGTTGTTCTACAAGATGGACTGTACAAGGTCACCAAGTTTATAGCGAATCATAAGCACGAGCTCTTACCTCCGAGCTCAACTCAACTGAAGTCCAACAGGTACTTTAATAAGTTTATATATATTTGTATGTCACGTATTAATGTACAAACTTTATAAATATCTTTAAAAAATATCCAATTATTTATCTAATACATAATATCATGCATTTATATTGTATGTCACGTATTCAGGTTCATATCAGAGGGCGACAAAGCTGTAATGACTGTCATGAATGATGCTGGGCACCGGACATGTCATATTTTGGATTATCTGAAGCTTGCCCACGGTGGTCCTTCAAATTTGTCTTTCAAGAACAAAGATGCATATAATTTTCTAAACAAGAAACGCAAAGACCTTGTGCGGAACGGAGATGTAAGTACAACATTCAATTTATTGGATGGTATCAAATTGAAGGACATGGAGTTCATATATGAGACGACATTTGATGAGAATAACTCTCTAAGCAAGTTGTTTTGGACTGATGGGTTTTCACGTGCTCAATACAAATTATTTGGTGATGCTCTCGTACTCGATAGCACGTACAAGACGAACACGTACCACTTTCCTCTAGTAATTATATCCGGAGTGGACAACAATTTCAAGACATGTGTGTTTGGTGCAGCACTAATGTACAACGAGATTATAGAATCTTATGTTTGGTTGTTTCAAAAGTTCCTTGCCGCAGTGGGGGGAAAGACACCAGTGACCATCATATCTGACCAGGACTTGGCAATGCGCAATGCAATTTCTAAAGTATTTCCCTCAGCAAAACATAGGATGTGTAGTTGGCATTTATTGAGGAATTGTATGCAGAATCTGAAAAAGCCCGGATTTTGTAAATCTCTTGGAAAACTCATGAAGACAAATTTATCTATAGATGAATTTGAACAGCACTGGCAAGGAATAACTGAAACGCACGGTGTATCAAGGCATCATTGGGTCATGGAACTCTATTCTAAAAGAGAAATGTGGAGTGCGACACATTGTAGAGATCATTTCATTGGAATGATGAGGAGCACTCAACGAGCCGATTCCTTGAATGCTCATTTCAAGGACCATGGTAAGCAAGGACACAAGATCACTGAATTTCTCAAACACTTTTTTAATGACCTTCATAAGCTTAGGGTAGAAGCTTGTGAAAGCAAATATGAGCCAGAATGCCCAGTACAACCAACGAAGCGTGGTCCATTACATAAACTTGTGAATCATGCTGCTGAAGTGTACAGTAAAAACATATTTGTTAAGGTGCTGAATGAAATTGAAGAAGAACAAGGGTTGATTGTAGAATCGAGAGTTGAAGAAGACATTGTGCGCAAATATATATTTGCAAAATTTGATGAGTTGGATGGACAACGATGGTGTGTGAAAATTGATTTTGTGGAGAAGACATTTTATTGTGAGTGTCAAATGTTAGAGTCCATGGGGTTGCCATGTCGACATTTATTTTCTGCATTCAAGCAGTCAAAAATTATGAAGATTCCCCCACAATGCATCCGGGAGCGTTGGACAAAAGCAATTGGGCAGCAACTTCTAGAATATTTTCCTAATTTGTATTCTACCAGTGATCCACAACGCCAAAGATTTACGCAACTATACAAGGAGAGTGTTAATTTGGCTCCAAATGCTTCGAAAACTGAAGAAGACACCAAAATTGCAGTTAAACGAATACGCCGAGCAACAAAACATGTGGAGGTCAACCCCTTTGTCAGCTCAGGGCCTAGCGACAATGATGACCTTTCTAGTGAGTTGCGTGATATTTATGACCCAGTAAGGGTATCACAAAATGTTGGCATGTCTAATCCGAAAAAATTTAGATCAAGAGGAGCACCCCCAAATAGATTGCAAAAGTGCAGAAAGTGTGGGTATGTAATCTAACATAATCATATTTGTGTGTTTTTTTTATCGGTAAACAGGAAATTCCATTGAAATAACCACATATGTAGAGATCATGTAGTACAGGTGGTAAAAAAAGATGGCAGCCTATCTATATTAATGTCAACTAAATATGCCATAAACAAATTGAGATAGTTTCTGTCATGCAAATCATGTAGCAAGTATGTTTATGTTGAGTTTTCGAGGTACGAACACCATGCTCGTAGTAGCGGAAGTTGAAATTTTTGTTCACCAACACAGATTCTTGATATGACTGTATAACATAATTGAAGGATAATTAAAGCGTTAAATAATCCTTACAGTGATTCGTATGCGAGATCCTCTACTATGGTATCCACGTAATCCTCGTCTACGAACTTGTGATCCAAATTGGAATTCGCTAGGAGAATTCTATAGAGAGAACCAGAGAAATATTATGAGTGGTAAAATTGTTACTCAAAACATCTAACCCTAGAGGTCTTTATATAGTAAAACAGAAACCCCTATTTGTGCACATGGGCTTGAGCCCACGTATATATTTTATTTTATTGGCAAAAATCTAATATATAATAAAATATCTTTTACCATATTTAGATATACCTAATATATCATCTTATTAATTAAATCTAATTTAATTAAATAAATTATAATTATATCCAATAGAATTATTCTATATTTCTCCATAAATTAAATATCTTGATCAAATCAAATAATTAATTCATCCAACTTTAATTCGTAAATTAAGACTACTTGTTGTGTGACCCATAGGCCCTCACATATCAAGCGATTAGTCAAACTAACGGTCTTAGCAGAACCCTAGACAATGAACTAGACAATCTCAATATGTGAGGTACGTTGCGAGGAAATAGCAACAACTTGTAATGTGAAGCTCACAATGATATGATATTTTCATTCACGAATACTCCGATTAAATCTAGAACATGATGATGTGTCTATTCCAATAATTTAATCACGTTATCTCATTCTACTAATTGATCAAAGTGTCGCATTTGAACACCATTCCAAATGTGACGTGCATTGGCCAATGACTCACGATCCAATTAGTTATGAGAAGACGAGTATTCTCTCTAAATCTATTTGAGGAATGAATCCTATTCTTGGCTCAACTACCGCGCACATGTACTTTATGGTGTGCCCAACACATGCCTAATCTACCCCGTTAGGAGTGCAAGCGTCGGTAATTGGTCAAAGCCCATCACGCCATACATGTCGCGTGTATTGACCTCAAGTCGAAGGACATTACATTGCTCCACAAATCGATATTCCCGTAGACACGTAAATAGAATACACCAAACGGTTTCTCGATTGGGCAAGCCAATACTCTCAAAGTATCCGTGCATCCATCATGAGATACCTAGTATCTCGTAGTTGTGAGAACCACTACATCCTCTAAGGATATGATGCAGATCGCACACCAATCTCAATCGCATCATCGATATCCCAATCTCGATGATCCTTGATTGGAGCTACTTTAAGAACCATGATATAGTCAATCGAGATCTCACATCTCAATGACATCATTGGTTCATGGGAACACATATAAGAATAAATGCAAACAATCAAACATAACATTCTATAAGTGTATCACCGAATATTATTACTAACGTCAATAATACTTAAATAACCAAATATGATCAAGTATAATGTCCTTATAATGATTGTCTCTATGACATCTATACTAACAGTTTACACAATAAAGTCTTGGTATTCTTTCACTTAACTAGTATTTTGTTGTATTTCAGAACCTTCACTTATGGGAATGTTCTGCAATATTTTTTTTTTGGACTGATTCTGCAATCTCAACCAAGGCTAAGTGTGCATGAAAGCAAATGAAGATGCATGATCTGCTCTTGCATTTTATCCGGAAGAGATTAAGCAAAAACAACAAGAATTAAGGTAAACTTGTTGGAGTTATTTAAATTTCTTCCCATCTTCTCTTGAAGTTTTTCTATGCTTATTGCTTGTTCATATAGGAATATTGTCCATATGTTGATCTTCTGTTGAACTAAGCTCAAAACTGTAGTTTGATTCAATCAATACCTTGTACCAAAACCTCAAGTTTTTAAAATCCGGTTAATCAAAATCTTGATGGAGCATGATATTCATTGTAAACTGCTGCACTACACGAGTTAGGAAATTTTGAAAGTTATTATGGCATCGCCTTAAATTTTGTATACCTACTGCTTCTTCTTCATATGTGTTGTAAGCACACCATTCCATTATGCTATATATATGTGGTTGTAATGCATAGTGTTAGGTTAGTTTATTTGGTGACTAAAAAAAATTGATGTCGGCATATTTTAACATAATATATATGACAATTATTCACCTTTTGATTGCCAAAGATGCCACTCTTAGCACAGAGAACGCAAATGGGTTGTTTGATAAGTTACATCTTCTTGTGTTTGAATCTGTTGGGGTGATGGAGAGAGTGTTGTAATGAACTTGACACGGTAAGTACAATAATAGAATTGGGACGAGGTGAAGGAGAGAGCGTGAAATTGGGACCAAATGACTCAGACTATATATAAACGAGTTTGTATGGTTAATTAATGTTGATATTTTAATCATTGCAAAATTATTGGTTAAAGAAGTTAGTGAATTTAACCGTATTTCTGGAGTATGGTTTAGTGAGTTATCCAATTCTTTAATTTCTTTTGGTGTAATTAGTTGTATAAGAGTAAAAATATTAAACATTGTAATATAGATGCTTGATCCGACAACTCATCATTCATGGATAAAAATGGAGGAAATGGACCCTTGTTCTAATGATACATTTAGATTTACATTTAGATAAGAACAAGTGTCATGAGAGCCTAAATGTGCATAGTTTGTGCTGATAAATATCTACGACACATATTTTTACTTAATTAAAGCTTGTTTATATCAGCTTGTTTTATCAGTTGTCGTGTTGTCTATACTTTGTAAAGTTGAAAACTTGAATTTCCTGTCAGCATTAAAGCGAACTTGTATTTCTACATAAATGTAATTAATTCTCCTGTTTTTCTTTGTGATTTAAATGTACAACCTTCAAACACTTCACCATTTAAATGTAGAATCTGGATATAGTTTTTTAGACTTTTATACATACTGCACTTGTTGAAATATACAACATGTTATATTCTTAGTTCATCGATGCATATAAACCATGTTTATGTGTGTGCCATTATACACCCAGAGTTCTTCAATCTTGGTTTCTTTATCTCTTTGTGTGAGTATTTGCTTTTTCGACTACTTTTGATTCAGTTGAATTGTGTTTCTCCACTGGTTTGTTTCTAGCGTTTTTCAATTCTGAATGTGGTTTATTAGTTTCGGTAATTTTGAAAATTGGGTCATTTCTATTGCAAAGTTTTGGATTTCGTAATGATTGGGCAATTTTTGAGGCTTTGCTTAGTACATGTTCAATTTCTTCTACGGATTTGTGGTAATTTACACGTAATGGAGGATAATTTTGTAATAGCAATTTGCTTTTGAACAAGATACATAACTTACTGGTATCTTGTGTTTATGTCAATGTAAGAGATTTTAACTACCTTTTTCGTTCTTCCTAAAAAAATCCACATTTTTTGTTCTCGTGAAAGCTCCGTACCCATGAGCTTTGGGCGGTGATGTCATTGGAAAAAAATAAAAATATTGAAATGTGAGGTAAAGTAATTTGCCAAAAAAAAATGGAATGAGTAACTTTTACTGGGATGGAAAAAAAGAAAATTTGATTAATTTTTATTGAGACAAAGGGAGTATTAATTTACTGACATGATTATATATTTTTTGAGAAATTATTAATATATTTATTTAATTAATGAATTTAAAAGTAACATATATGAGGATTGATAGTGTTACATAATTATTTAAAAAGTGTGCATTATATATAAACTATTGTGGGTAACTTTTATTTATTTATTTTTTATTTTTGAAAGCTACACTTATTTTAGTTTTAATAAACTTCATAAATAAATATATATAGTTATAAAATATTTAATATAAATATTATCTGGTAGATAAAAGGATTTAAAATAAAAAGCTTAGTAGGTAAAATCTCTAGTATATTTGAACTAGTGTAGCCCTGATGTTGTGTTATCTACCTGTGTGTTTTTAATAATATTTTATGCAAAATTATTTTAATAAAATTATTTTTAATCTCTTCATTAGAATATATAAGATATCAAATACTTTATACTGTAGATTGGTAATCAACATAAATATTGTGTAAATTGTAATAGGTGCTAAAGTTTAAACCTAAATTGAACTCAATTTATTTTAATATTATTTTGATTTTAATTTAATTAAAATATGTTTTATACAAATAAATACAAAGTCTCAAACAGTTATATATGGTAAGAATTATCTAGCTTAGTAGGCACGAGTCTCTCATATACTTCCTCCATTCGCCTATAAACTTCTCATTTTATCATTTCAGTTCGTCTGCCTATAAGCTTCCCATACATTTTTTGATAAATACTCATTTTATATTTTATTTTTTCTCTCTATCTCTCTCCTAGCTTCTATCAATCATATGACTTGTACTGTATTTATTATTTAATCACTTTTCTTAATCTCTGTGCAAAGAGTAGCGGGAAACTTATAAACGAACGGAGAGAGTACTTTAGATGTCAAAAGTTTGAACATCATGATTACATGACTTTTTATTTATTAATACATTATTAATTTTACGATGCAAATATCAAATTTGTTATGAAATATACTTAGTGACAAATGAAATTCTTAATAATGACAACAACAAAATATATTAAAAATATTAATGACTAAATTTAAATTTGTTACCATTGTATAACAAATGATGATGAAATTCATGTGTCACAAAAAATCTTTATGAAATTTATGATTTTCTTTTGAAATGTGACAAATGATTATTAATCGTCACTATATGTAAATATTAGTGACAAAAGAATATGTCACTAATTATTCTGAACAATTAATGACGAGGTATAATCTCATCATGAATACATTATATTATATGATAAATATGATCGTCACTAATTATAATGAATATCGTCACCAAATAATATTGTGACGAAATAAATGTGTCACTAGTTATTTTGAATAATTAATGACAAAACATAGCATCGTCGTAAAAATAATATTTTTCGTGACGAAGAATGTCGTCATAAATTATTATAAATTTCGTCACCAAAGTTTTTAGTGACACATTTCTGATTATCGTCATGGATTTTGCGATTTAGTGACGAAAAACACTATTATTTGTGACGAAATAAAATTTCGTCACGAATACAATCACTATTGATGACAAAATAAAATTTTGACACGAATTCTAAGTATTAAGTGACGAAAATTAAATTCGTCACATTTGACTAACAAATTGTGACGATTTTTTTGTCGTCATGTAAAGTGTGATTTCTTGTAGTGATACATGATAAGAATGTATATTTGCTAGAGGAGATGAAATCTCTGAACTTGGCACAGTCCCTTATGGCTTCTACAATGAGTGAGCTCAAACCCCAGTGCTTTGATGCTGCCAAAAAGGGGGAAAGAGAAAGAGCAAGGGCAAAAGGTGCCTTGATTATTGGAGAAGGGAGCAAAGGAAAAGATAAAATGCCTGAATCTAAAGGAAAACAAAAAGCTGGAAGATTTAGATGAAGAAGAGCATCTAGCAATAGCTCTAAATAACTCAATGGCATCTGCTCAGGAAGAAGGAGCAAGACTTCAGCAAAGGCCTGGAGGTGAAGTGTCAGTATTAGACAAAGCTGCTGAAGGTGTCCAGACTAGAGGGCAAATCAAGAAGGCTAAGGGAAAGAAGAGAAAAGCTGAAACATTCACTGACTTTCCTAACAGCTTGGACCTACCTATTGAGTTCAGAGTAGAAGAAGTGACTACTTCCAAGAAGGGCAAAGCTGCTGAGAAGGACAAGACTGCTGAAGAAGTCAAATCTGCTGAAACTAAGTCTACTGAAAGCCCCAAAGCTACTGAAGTTCAAGAGAATGTTGAGATTCTGTTTGAAGAAGGCTTTGGAGCTGAGCCAAAGAAAAAGACTTCAGTATTGGCAAATGATCCATCAAAGCTCTGTGAGGAAGGATATGGCAAAGATGCTGAAACTCAACAAAAGTTGGCCATGATGAGAGCTCAAGAGAAAATATAATGGATCAGATAATGGAAGCCAACAGGGCTAGAGACAAGAGAAGAGCAGACTTCCAGAAGCCAAGGAGGAAAAGGGCTACCTACAGCAAACTAAAGCCCCAACTGCTGATAAAGATGGATACCAAATATCCACATATGGATAAATGAGTTCCAATCCAGCTAAATGATAACTGGGAGGAGGCCAAGAGGGAGTTTGTCTATGATTACTATGCCATAGGCAGATGGATGGAAGAAGATCCCAACTCCACCTTCACTCAGTTCATGATTGACTATCATAGGGAACTCTATCAACAACTTCTTGCTGCAGCAGACATGGCAAGAATTGAGTTCAATGCCCCTAAGCCAATCATCTACATGCCTCCCAAGATACATGGCTTCATTGACCAATCAAAGATATTCCAAGAGTTTTTCGAGATTCTTAAGCAGAATAGGATGGTGCTTGGGCCTAAGGGAACAAACCAAGAGGCTATGGAGCTAAAGAAGAGATTTTGGGCACAGTATGGAATGGTGCCACCTCCTAAAGACAATCTCTGAAACCTGCTAAGTCCTCCTGACCCTTATTTGCCTTAAAGTGCTGAATTGGATGAGTACTTGCTCTTGGCTACTGATATTATTGATTTGGTCATCTGTGCTGAAAACTGTTCAAAGCCAGTTGATCCATGCCTTGCTATGATCACATGTTTCTGTTTGCTCTGATCATGTGTTATTTTTGCTATGATCATATGTTTTCTTGTTTATTTTTCTCTGATTCATGCTCTGATAAGTTTATTTAACTATCATCATGCATGTAATGTCTATGATTATATGAATGATAGTTGAGTATTTATGTGAATCAAGAGATAACATCTTACTGTCTCAACCAGCCTGACTTAAACTTATATGCACTTAAACTGTGAGTACACTAACATGTTTCTTTCAGGAAATTTGACCTTAGTCACATCTACTGAAGACATATGTAATAAGTGTAGTCAAGTCACCTTTGCATAGCTTGTATAGGTTTTGGCATCATCAAAAAGGGGGAAATTGTTGGGAATAAAATGAGAAGTTTTGATTAAGATACCAAAACCCCTTAAGACATGCCAAATAGTTAAGTCAAGTATTGAATGAACATGTTCTAAGAATGTTAGAACATGTAGCTTAAAGCTAGTTGAGAAGCTGGAATGTTAGGCAGCTCTTAGTATATTAGATGCACAAGTTGAGGGGGAACATATACCTAGAAGATCACAAGAATCAAGTCCCCTCAAGGCTCAGAATCAAATTGACCTTAAGTCTACTAAAAGTATCCAATGGACAACTGTGCTAATCAAGTCAGCTCAGTAATGTAGCAACCTATCTAAAGATCAATTGAATTGAATGCATCATCAAGATCAAGTCTACTGATGTATATGTCAAAGCTCAGAAGGTTTGAACAACAGAGTTGTCTTAGCACACATGAACCAGAATAGTTTCAAGACAAAGCTCAACTGTGTTGATAAGGTCAAGGCTACTAATCTAAAGCTATGAATGCTCAAAGATCATCAAGATATATGCATGGAAAGATAAAGAGCCAAGTCATCTTAAGAGCATAGCCAACCTTTCTTATAAGCAAAGTTTGTTGACTGATAAGCAGAACTGTCCAAGTGATAAGGAATGTTGTCCTTATCATAGGACAAATCATCGGAAGTGATGTCCATGTTTGATCAAGTGAATCTTGAAGTCAGACATTGGAAAGAGTGCTTCAAAGTTAAGACAAAGTGCTCACAGTCGTTTACTTCCCAAATGAAGGACATGTCACTTTAAAGAAACTGTCTTCCAGTTGCAAAGTTCAAGGAAGACACATATAGACATTTTGAGGCTGCTTCTCCAACGGGCAAATCCTCAAATTGTTCTATAAATACAGAAGTGTGGAGACCATTTGAAGGCACCCAACTAGTAATCCAACTACAATCAACAATTCTGAATCTATAAGCTCATAAGCACCTTCAAGCTTTCAAGAGACATTCTTAGTCTCCAAACACTTCTTCTAAGCTGAACTACATTGTATATCCATACAAGCTTAGAGAGATATCCTATCCTTTTACATTGAGCTCATTGTAAAGGATATCTCAACCTAGTTGGAACCAACATCAACCCCTATACATTTCCAAAAGAGAGATAGAAGGTTGTTGTAGTAGAAGTGGTAGGAATTGACTGTTGAGAGAAGATCAGTTCAATTTTGAGTTGAGAAGAGAGTACTAGGACTCTGATATCCTATGGATCAAGGCACCAAGGAGTGGTGTGGTTGATCAAGTGTACCTTGTCACTCTAAAATAAGTAATTCCGAAAGTGAAAGAATTATCCTGTTAAATCAGGGAAAGTGGATGTAGGAGCTTGAGTCTCTGAACCACTATAACTCTTGTGTTGATTTACTTTCAAAGCACTTACATTCAAACAACACATCCATACACAGCACACAAACTGAACTTTCAAAGATATATACTTAAGATTGTGCAAAACTGATTTGGACAAGTTCCCTGAAGAACAGTTTAAAGTGAAAAGAAGATTTCAGTAATTAAAGGAGTTTAAACTAAAGGGCAAACCACTATTCCGCACATATAACTCAATTAGATAGTAATTCAACTAAGTACTCAATAGTACTTAGTAGTTTGATTATCTTCTAAGAGTTAATCATATCAGAAAAGTTATCCAGGACAACCTTGCTGAAACTAGTTTGGTTAAAGTTTGAAAAAGATTTGCATACAAGTGTATTCCCCCCTCTCCCATACACTTGTTATATACTCCTTTCAGGACCAACACACTGCCTACTATAACTTCGTTACTCATCATACCAGATATATTAACTATCTTTTCCGAAGTAGCCTTAGAAAATTCGACCATACCAGCTAAATCAGAATCAGATTCTATGCAAAAGTTATTGAGACTAGCAACTGAGTATGAAATCAATATATTACTTGGAGAAATTAGGGGACACATACATGTTATTTCACCAAATAAATCTGCGAAACATGTCGATTCAGTTACCCGAATCAGCTTGTTTTTTCCATTGTAATCCACCTTACCGAATACAATATAATCCATTTGTAACCTTCAGGAGATCAGCGGCCTATGCAGTTAATACAAATAGAAATTCAATTTTTTGATAGATAAATTACCAAAAGCACAATTCAGATTGGAATTTTCGAAATCTTCGATCGCATATGCACGATGAAATATATGATCGAAGTGATGATATGAACAAGCAACAATCAATAATGAAAAAATGAAAATGGTAAATACGTGATATGTGGTGGAATATGGATTGAATCTCGATACTGAATTGCATACTTTTGATTTCAATTATAATCGAATATGAGAAAACCAATTATGCCAGTGTAGAATTTGGGAAGTCAGCTAAAGTTAAAAAATAAGCCCTAAAATTAAGGAATTGAGGAGCTACCAGAATTAAGACATTTTAAATTTGAATTAATATTTATTTATTTCGAAAATTTGGATGATATGTAGGGGTGGTTCGGTACGGTATACCGATCATACTGAACCATACCGTTATCATACCGAAAATTTCGATATTGAAAAAAATCATATCGTTACCGTACCGAAATTTCGGTATACCGTAATCTCGGTATACTGAAATTTTCGATATGTAAAACTTCATACCGATACCGTACCGTAATTTCGATATACCGAATTTTCGGTACGGTATATCGGTATACCGTACCATATCGGTATATCGATTCATATCGAAAATATTGAACCATCATTTCATATCGAAATACGGTATACCAATTCATACCGAAAATATTGAAGCATTTTTATGCTGAAATTAATTATTTAAGGTTTATTTTATTTATGTTTTAATAATTAAAGTTATTTTAATTTAAAAATAATATAAAATTGTTATTTTATTAAGATTTCGGTATTTCGGTATATCGATATACCATTTCATACCGAATACCGAAAAAATTTCAGTATACCGAAATACCGCGGTATGATCATTTTCCATACCGTTATCGTACCGAAAATTTCGGTACGATATCATACCGTACCGAAAATTTCGGTATACCAAAAATTCCGATAATTTCGATATTTTTCGGTATGAAAAGCTCGGTATACCGAAATTTCGGTATATTTACCCACCTCTAATGATATGTACTTAGGCTTTTTAACTCTATTTTGAACCTAATAGAAATTGTTTAAACTTGTTGTTCCTATTTGTATCATGTACCATAGGAATGACTCTAATACAAAAAATTCTCTAAAAAAATTTGGTTCAATCCATTTTTTGTCCGATTATCTCACTAGTCTAAATTAAAGCAATTATATTTTAATAATCGGACAAGCACCGTGACCGATTCACGACACTTTAAATCGGCCTATCCGAGTTTAAAAATATTGGTCCTCAGTAGAAAATCCATCCTTAACAATGACCATTATATCATTTTAACTGTAAATGTTGTAATGATAAATATCAATTTATTGCAAAACCCCCCATTACTACACAAGAAAGTATATGACTATGTATTATAGGGAAAAAAAAAGAAAGTAAATGACCATAATATCTTTTAAACTATGTATTGTAGTTTTTTTTTTTTTGATAAACTAATCCGAGAGATTTTATTTCACTTTTAAAAATCTCATAATCAATTATAATTTCACTTACCTAAAAGTGATTTCAAACTTTAAATAAATGTTAGGATAACAATTATCTTCTATATTGCAAATGTAGGTGATTCATTCAAGGAAAATATCATTAAATGGACATTATATCAATACAAGTATAAAAGAACTTGAGGCTGGATTTTTTTTATTAAGACGTAAACTCACATTCTGGGTCTCATTCTTTAATAAATCAACGATAAAATGATAACATCGTCATTTTGGTCATGTTTCCTTACTTACTCACTACTTGTGCTGAAAAATGCTATTGTCAATCCTAATATTTTGACACTTCCATTGATCCACCCACACTCTCCTGAATCACCATTTTTTCAAAGCAATCTCCCAACTGAAGAAAGAATAAAAAACTCGATAACTCAATCAAATAAACGCGCTAATTACCTATCCACATCATTATCATCAGTTTCCCGGTTGCCTCTGGAGAGATATTATGATCATTTCGTGGTGAGAATTTGCATCGGAACATTCAACTCGACACGTCGACCGTGCGTTATTAACTATCTGGCCATGGATACAAGTAACTAGTTCAATTCTTCTATGCCACTCTTTTAATTTATATTATATATATCATATGTTCAACCACTAAGCCTTGTATAAATATGTTTGACCTTGCAGTTGGTTAACGTTTTGTGTGTATTTTTTAACAGTATTAGTCATTTTATTAAAACTTACTTCCCCGTCCCGTTATTAATTGAACATTTATTGCTTGCACGGGTTTTAAATGTAATAATTGTTTATTAGTATTAAATGTGATAAAGTTGACTTTTATGAGGGATATCATGGGTAATTCAACTTTATTGGAGATAAAATCTTTAGTTATATGGTGTAAATAAGATATGTTTGAGAGAGTGTTTTAAAGGAGTAAAAGTCACTTTTTCCAAATAAGAAAGTGTTCAATTAATAACGTGACAGATGTTTTTGACAAATGTTCAATTAATAATGCATGGGACAAAGGGAGTATTAGTTTATTAGTATTAAAAAGTATAGTACACCCTCGATCCGTCCTTTCGAAAGACTTGCACTTTCCTTTTTTATATTTCCCAACATAAAATTTAGATTTTCTTTTTGGCAAAATGCATTATCTTTCTTTGCATTTTTTTCATTCTATTCCTCTATATTCTCTCTTTCTACATTTTTTAACTCCAACTATCCACTACACAATTAAAACCATATTCATTACTAATCTATGTGTCAAAAGCAAGTGTAAAGTTATATAAGGGACGAATGGAGTATTAATTATTTTATTATATAGTGATAGAATCAATTTCATGATTTTACATAAAACTAAATTATATTGAACGTTATATTAATTTATTATTAACACATGTCAATGTGGTTTATATAGGTAGCAGTCTTACGTGGTTGGAATGCAAAGGTTGTAAGAGATGTGGAAACAAAATATATGAATTATTCCCCCCTCAGAACTCCTCATCTTATCGTAGTGGTCTCAAACCGTACATGTGTACATATAAAGATGGTTCCTTCTCTAAAGGCGTCCTTGCCCGCGAGACATTTTCGTTTCTATCAAACAATGGCAGCCACTCACGCGTGTTCAATAACATAGAATTTGGGTGTGGATTTAATAATGTTATGAGTTATGGTAAGAACACATTCAGCAAAATTGCTAGAATATTAGGACTAGGGTCACAAAATTCGTCTTTCGTGAGCCAACTCGGTGGCACATTCTCCTACTGTCTTCCAATGGTTCGTATCTGGCCTTTCTCATATCTAACATTTGGCGAAGCTAAATATAATAGACGTGTAACTACGAAAAGCACGAAATTATACACACGGAGTGATAATGGAAATTATTTTGTAGAATTAATAGGCATTAGCATATATGAAACAAGGTTAAAAATTAATCCAATATTTTTCGATTTCAAGAGCTCGAATGGGTTGATAATCGACACATTGACACCATATTCTAGAATCGTATCACCAGCCTTTGACATAGTGAAACATCACCTAGAAAAATACTTTGCCAAATACTTCAAGAAATTTAAGAAAGTGAATAGCAAAGAGCTGGAATTATGCTATGAGAGAGAATTCGAACCCTCGACCTCGATTGTGTTAAATGATCTACCCAGTCTTACTTTCCATTTCCGAGGATCAAATTCCGATTTTGTAATGAAGGGAAACGCAGTGTATGTGTATAAACACACTCCTAGAACAGTTTGTTTGGCGATGATAAGGGATCCTAAGGTATCCATTCTTGGAAGTCATCAACAAACCAATCATATGATGAGTTATGTTACCCAAAGAAAACTATTGTATTTTTATCCAGATGAATGTTAACTCTACTATTTCTAAGTAATTTTATTGTATCCATACCATGTTTTAAATACAAATTAATTTGATAATCCATAGAGTTTCCCTAGTGAAGTTACGAGTGTAACTGAGAGAGCAAAGAGGAAAGTTTAAATGTTTGGGATGGGTATATTGGCCGGACGAATTTTAAACTATCTCTAATCAACGCGTTTTCATTAATCACCATTCAAACAATCAATTAAATTAGTTTACTTGGGAGTTGGGGTCAATTAGAGACAGGCAAAAAAACCCGCCTCTCCACACCATTTATCCCCCCAAAATTAACACTAGTCCCATCCCCAAGATTCTTACTTAAGTTCTCACTCACCCACTCCCCAAAACTATCCCTTCTATATTAAAAAGGTCCCAATCACCTAGATAATTTTTTCCTCTCCTTTTACCTAGCTCTCTCCCACTAAAAATATTATCACCATATTTAGAAACCAAAACATTATGCCACACTTGATTCTTATCATTAAGGAATCTCCAATGACATTTGCCTAGAAGAGCTGAGGACGATTAAAAATATAAATGTTTTTAATACCAAGAACACCCTCAAATTTACTTTCGCACACTTTATCCCACTTGACCCAATTAATTAACAAGAAAAAGAAATGGCGACATGGAATCCCTTGACGAAGTCCTTTTGACGGTTGAAATTCGATTGTGGGACAGTGGCGGACCTATGTGGAAACAAGGGGTACAACTGTAACCCCAAAATGAAAAAAAATTAGTATATATTTATTTGCAAAAACTCAAATTAACAATTGGGCCTTGATTCTTGCCGAATAATTTTATTTACTAATGACTTTATATAAAAAAACAATTATATATGAACCCTAACCCTGCATTTTTTTGGGTTAAACGGGCCGGGCCGAACAAACATCTATACCTCCACCCACCTAAATATATCCAAACCTTGATAACATTGCACAACTCAACGCTATTGAGCAACTTCACATACTAAAGTTAGCCCACGAGGAGGTTGTGAAAGATAATGAGTATGAAGGAATTGATTTCAACAATGAACAATAGTGTGGTGTTGGAAGAGACACCTTGTGAAAAGGAGAAACACATATCTGATGATCAGCATCCCGATCCAAGTACTATAACTAGGGCTGTGAATCATAGAACAACTAACGACGAGCGAAAGACGAAAGAAGTTACTCCACAATCCACATCCTAGTACAAGAGATCGAGCTGATGAAGATGGTTGATGTTCAGCAAGCGTGTGTACAAAATAAGGAGAAACGTGGATTACAGAGGCATGTGAAATTCAAGCTCGACGAAAAGTTACTTGTGGTGAGGAAATTGAAAAACTAATTATTGATTTTTGGATGTTTAAAGGAGAAGGGTGAATTTTATATCCAGCGTGTTGTGATATATGAATATTTATGTTCGGAAAAAAAAAAGTCAATTTAGTCCCATAACTTTTTACCTTTTCTGAAATGGTTCCAAAGAAGTTAAATGTATCAATTTAGTCTCAATTTTTTAAAATTTATTTTATTTTAGTCCCATTTTCGTCAAAAAGATGATTGGAACAGAAAAATGCTGAGTGTATAAATAAAAAATTGTTTTAAAGTCCAATATATACAATAAAATAAAATTCATGTCTTAATAAAAAAATCCAGCAACAAGTTCTAATATATATATATATATATATAAAGTGAATGTTGTGGGATATGTTGAGGGTATAATTGAGTATTGTGGGATCTACTTATAAATAAAGTAAATGTTTATAAATAAAGATAATGATAATTTGAGATAAAATAATGTGAATAATATTATTTTTATAAGGTGTTGGTCCCAAAGTTGAGTTAATAATATTGAGTAAGCTAGTGAAAATGTCTAGAGGGGAGGGGTGAATAGACTTTTCAAAAATCTTTCAATATATCAGAATACACAATGCGGAATAATCAGATTACTAATGAGCCCAATCAAGTTTATACTCAACTTTTATCTAGATCTTTATCTTTGTTAATTCTTAATGTTCTTGATTAAACAATTCAAACAAATATCAAACAGTAAATGTAAAGAACACAGAATTTTATAGTGGTTCGACAAATGTCTACATCCACTCTCACAACTCCAGTTGTGAAGTTTTATTACTCTTCCTTCTTGAGTTTCTTGTGGCTTAAAGTCCCAAGATTAAGACTTTGATCTTATCGATTATACCTCCAGGTATATCTTCGATCTACTAGTAATTCTACAAGTAACTAGCACACTTGTTTTACAAAATACAAACTTAAACTTGAAAAGTAAAACTTCTCTTTGTTAGCCTTTAATTCTTCTCTTCAATTCAGTGGCTCTTCTTCTTCAATCTCCTTCAACTCTGTGAGTTCTTGCTTGTAGACTTGCTCTTGAATTCTCTAAGATCAGTAATTGCTTCAGTAGTCTTCAGCAGTAGGAGATCATACAGTATTTATAGAACTTAGTATGACAGTTAGCAGTTTGTCAACTAACTCTAAAACTGTTTTTGTAACTTCTTCTTGTAACCGACTTTGTAACTTCCTTCTTATTCCAAGTCAGCATATCTTCAAATATCTTCAGTTACACTTTAAATAAGCTTTCCAAACTTATTCTTCAATTTCACCAAATCAGCACAGTAACTTACTGTTCTGATTTTTACTCTTCGGATTTTACTCTGCTGATTTTTACTCTTCTGATTCAATCAGCACAGTAACCAAAAACTTTTCAAAACTTCTCCAGATTTCTTCTAAGCTCTTCTTCAACTCTTCTTTAAGTCTTCTTATTCAGAAGTAGTCTTCTGAGTCTTCTTTAGTCTTCTGATCTTCTTCTAATCTATTCCTAATCTAGTGTTCTGATTTTACTGTTCTGAACTTTACAAAGCTGAATACAACAAAATACAACTTTACAAATATAAAACCTATCTATACACCAACTGAACTATATACAGATGAGTATTTCTAAGTCCTATACTATAAGCTGTCTATACAATATAAAATCTCAGCTTAGTTCCTAACAGTTCATATATCAGATTAGTAAACAATAAGATCAGTAACTCATAAGATCAGTAACTCATGTAAGTTCAATAACTTCCATATAAGATCAGTAAATACTAAGATCAGTAAACATTTAAGATCAGTAACTTAGATTTCAAATATATCATATAAGATCACTAAAAATATTCTCAGTTTCCACACTAAGATCAGTAATCTTATTCCATATGACTCAGTTAAGATCAGTAATTTTATTCTTAATATTACTAGATAAGATCAGTAAACTTACTTCAGTTAGCATTAAGATCAGTAATCTCAATCTTAAGTTTCTCATCAGATTAGTAAGCTTAGATTCAGATGACTTAGTTAAGATGACTTAGAACCACATATATTACTAACTTTAAGTTGCTTTTGGCCATCAAAACATACTTTCATCAACTAGAACATTGTTTATAGGATTCATATCCCAACAATTTCCCCCTTTTTGATGAAGCCAAAACTACTTAAATGTTAATAAATCAGTAATTAAGTATGTAGTCAATCATAACAGTTCATCAATTCAGAAATTCATATCATATTCACAATCAGATTAGATATTGCACATATTACACATACTAACAAAATATGAAATGATCACAAAATATAGAAATAAAGATTAAGGATAGAAATGTTATCTTCTGAGCTTGTCCTTCATCTTCATTCTGCATCTTCAGATTCTGAATGCCACATACATCCTTGCTTTGATATCCATCATGTGTTGATGATCAGTGATTCCTTCTTCCTTGATAATCTCAGCAATAATGTTGTTGATCTCTTTGTAATCAGGTTCTCCACTTTCCAGTCTTGGAGGTTCCCAATTAGGTTCTTCAGGGCACAAAATCTTAGTTCCAGCACGATTAGCAACCTGTGCTATGTCTTCCCAGAACTCTTGATCAATATTCAGCATGAATTCTTCAAAATCAATAAATTCTGCTTCCTTGCTTGAATGATCACCAAACTTCTTCACAATGAAGTTAGCAATCTGCCATTTCTTCTTCAAATTCTTCCAGTATTCCATATGTTCTGTTAAAACAATGAAATCCACAAAGTTTTCATCTTGAAAATCTTTGTCAAACTGTTTTCCTTCAGCTTTCTTTTGAGTATTCATCTTTTTCTTCAAAGCTGCAACTCGATTATCAAATCTTGTCTTCAAGAACTTGACATCCTTTTCTTTCTTCTTTTTCAAGTTTTCTTCTTCACTTGTCATAACAGCTTTCATTTTGCTTTTTGATCTAGTCATTCTTCCAGCTTCTTCCTCTTGTTGTTCTTCATCAGATAAAACTAGCTTCCTTTTCTTCTGACTTGAACTTCCAGCAATTTCAGGTCTTTTCTCAACAATCTCTTGACCATGTTGCTTCTGTTGCTTTCTTTGCTTTAGTTTTTCATTTAACATATGAATTTTAGCTCTTAATTCATCCTGACTCACAACCAGCTGAGCTTGTTGTGACTGTGTTTGTTCCATCACTTGTCTTGTCCTATCTTCCCCCTTTTTGGCTTCATCATGCCACTCTTTCAGGGAAGATATGTGTTGCTCCAGCTTCTTATGCAACACCTGAGACAAATTCTTCTCTTGTACTCTATGAAGGTCAAAAATTTTAGACATTGTATGCTCCATGACCTTTTCATAAGAGTGTTCAGAATGCATCTTGTTCATCCTTTCAGTAGCTTCTTGAAACATTTGGACAGCAGCATCCAATTTGACTTGAAGCTCTGCATTCTGCCTTTTCAGCATTTCAAAGTCAGATTGCTCAGAATCCTTCTCAACAGGACCTGTTCTGATTTGTTCTTGCACATCCTCAATAAGATCAGTAAAGTGAATAGGAATGCTCTCCATCTCTTCAGCATTTACATCCTGATTGTCAACAACTTCAGTTTCTTCAAGCACAACAGTGTTCTCAAACACCTCTGTTGCATTGACAATATCTTCATCAATTTCCATAAAATCTGTCTCAGCAGCTTCAGTTTCATCAACACCTTTCTCTTCACTGAACAAATCCTCATCAGAGTTAGGAGTTGTAATCTTCTCAACAGTGTACTTGATTCCAGTTAATCTCTCAACAAGAAGTACAACAGAATCTGGAGTGACTAACTCAAGAAAAGAGTTAACACCAGCTGCTTGCATCTGTTCTGCTTCCCAATCATCAAAGATTGAAGCACCTCCCATTCCTTTCATGATGGCTAAACTCTCCTTCAAAGGACTCCTCTTAAGATACACCCAAGTGCCTATCCTAAGGAGTTTCTCAAACTCAACTGAGCTCTCATCTAATCCAGGAAATTGTTTCAACAGTGCTATCCTTAAATCTATCCTGATTCTATCTTCTTTGTCACAGATAGTGTACTCCATCAAATCAGCAGGTTTAGGAGCAATAAATTCAGGTTCAGGAGATGAAGAAATATCAATTGGTTCAGAAGAAGGTTCAAATTCATTTTCAGTAGAGTGAGCATGAACCTGTATTGGGGATTGATGTGGTGAAGGTTGATGTGAAGTTTGATGTTGAGGGGTAGGAATTGAAGTAGGCTCAAAGTTAGTGAGCTGAGGTGATGAATGGGTAGTGTTCTGAGTCTCAGAAAAGTAGTGATCTGATCCTCCAGAACATGAAGGTTGAGGGTTTTGGGGTTCTGTTTGGCTTGGTTCAGAGTCAGAAGGGGTAGGGGAGACAACAACTAACTTCCTCCTAACACTCCTTGACTTAGTCCTCTTATGAACAGCAATTGGACTAGGAACACTAACCTCTTGCTCATCTGAGCTTGATTGCACCACAGTTTCCACAAAACGAACTGTTGGTTCTGAGGCGGCTGTAGCAGACCTTCCTCTCCTTAGTGTAGTACTGCTCGGATCATGCCTTGATTTTGATCTAACCTCAGTTTGATCATCCTCCGATTGGTACATTGAAGCTCCAGACTCCTCTGCTTCAATTTCTTGAGAGTGTTCCAAGGGGTTTTCTTGTTCAAATTGAACAGACTCCTTCTTCATCAAGAACTTCCCATGATGGAATTTCTTGGGATTACTCCAATATGGCTTTTTCACCAGCTGAGGCAGCAAGAAACTCAGCTTGCTTCCAAACCCTAATTTTGATTTAAGTGAGAATTCCATTGTATCCTCATCAAACAAAACTTTTTCCTTTTCAGTCAGCAGCCTTTCCAAGAAGAATCCTTGCCAATCACCTTGCACTCTGTCGATGATTGCAGCCATAATTCTAATCTTGAAACTCGATAAGGCATCCTGGCTATGATGTTGCCCTAACAAGCACTTTCCAGCTATATCCATCAAGAACTGCAAACCAGTAGGAAGTACATCCTTCTTCAGATTCGTCAAGGTCTCTGTCTCAACACCTGACCATCTTCCCACACACTCCTTTTCTTCTCCAGCTTTGTAGGTCAAAATATCCACCGGTCCTTGCGGTAAATCCAACATTACTTCGAGGATGTCCCTCGTAATGGTGACCTTGTGTCCAACAAGCATGGAGTGAACACCATTTTTATCTCCTTGAAGTTGTAAATAGAATTCCACATCTTCCGGTTCGTAGACATTCACGGGAAATGACTCCAGAAACTTTCGTAGTCCGCATTCTTCACACATAGTTAGAATTGCTTGATTTTCGGCACTGTGTCTGCCATTGAAATAGACAGCGTTCTCCACGAAAATTCCCTTCTTGCGCATCCATAAATTCGAATCAAAAGTTCCTGCTACTTGGTTAGCTTCATTGATAATATTGATAGTTGCCATTTGAGGTTTTGTAGAAATCAGATTTTCAGAAGTTATGAAGTTAAGAAATATCCATAAATGAACTCGTAAGAACGAAGAAGATGAAGTGTGATTGTTTTTGTTATAATTCAAAACCAATCTAGGGCTAGGATTGAATTAGATTATTATAAAGAATGGTTGGGATTAAATCTCGAAATTCGAGTTAAACAATAACTGTTCACATTCTAGTAACATTCTTAATTTTTGGAGCCAACTAGTGTTTGATAAATACACCACAATTTTTAGGTTTAGAAATAGAGGAGTGTATTAATCTTCTCTATTAATAATCTAAAAATTTGAACAATATTTGACTTAGAGTAATCTAAACCAAAAGACTGTTCTGATGCAAATCAGCACAGTAGTTTCCAAAACTATTTCACTTCATTTTCTTACAAGTATATAAAGAAAATTTCACTTATCTGGATCAACTGAGTACTGTGACCAGCTGAGTAACCTTTTTAGAAATCAGATCAGTAGATGAGTCAGCACAGTAGATTTCAGATCAGTAGATGGGTCAGCACAGTAATCCTCAGATCAGTACCCAAATTCCCTGATTTCATCTTTTTGATATCAGCACAGTAATCCTCAGATCAGTACTGTGTCAGATCAGTAGATTTCTTGTAGACAGATTAGTAGTAAACAAGTCTTTCTGTAGACAGATTAGTCAGTAATCAGATTAGTTCTGTAGAATAACTGAATTGTAATCAGATTAGTACTGTAGACAAAGAAACTTTGTAATCAGCACAGTTCTGTAGACAAGTCAATGTATTAATCAGAATATATCTGTAGACTGATATAGTCTGTAATCAGATCAGATTAGTAGACTTTTCAAATCTGTAATCAGATCAGTTCCCCCTTCAATGGAGAATTCCTCTTCTGTGCCTGTTTCACCTTGGTAAAAGTGTTAGTTCATCAATAATTGGTGAATTACAGTACAGATCAGTAAAAATGTGTTTAATTTAATGATCATATCAAGGTTTATGCTAAAGTGACTTAGTGATCTGAGTCAACAAAAGGATCTTTAAGAAATCACAGATTCCCCCTTAATGTGTGTTCTCAGTGTACCTCAGCTTTACCAGCTTCCTCATTGGGATTAAGGTCACTTTAGTAACCTTGTTACCTGTTTTAGTGATCTGACATTGGATTGTCTCTTCTGACTGTTGAATTTTGATGTACTGCTCTTACTTTCTGATTTATCTTCCTCTTGGCATAAGATCAGTACCTGAAAAGTTAGCACAGTTCTATATACAAACAGAATCCATATCTATCAATCCTAAACTAATGCACAATTCTCTGAATCTCACTTCAGCCAATGGTTTTGTAAAAATGTCAGCTCTTTGAATATCAGTATGAATCTTTTCCATTCTAATATTTTTCTTTTCAACATGATCCCTAATAAAATGATGCCTAATATCAACATGTTTGCATCTAGTATGAAGAACAGGATTTTGTGTGATGGCAATGGCACTATTACTGTCACAATATATAGGTACATTAGATTCTACAACATTGTAGTCTCTGAGTTGTTGTATTAGCCAAAGAAGCTGACTACAACAACTACCTGCAGCCATATATTCTGCTTCAGTAGTAGAAGTTGCCACACTTGTTTGTTTCTTTGAAAACCATGAAATGAGCTTAGTTCCTAAGAATTGACATGAACCTGAACTAGATTTTCTATCTATCTTGCAACCTCCAAAGTCCGAGTCTGAATAACCACTTAAAGATATATCATCATCTGCAGGATACCATAATCCTCGATTAATGGTCCCCTTTAGATATTTCAATATCCTTTTAGCAGCTTCCAGATGACTTTCCTTGGGGTTTGCTTGAAATCTTGCACATACTCCAACAGAAAAAGCAATATCAGGTCTGCTGGCAGTTAGATAGAGTAAAGAGCCAATTAAAGCACGATAGTGAGGTTGGTCAGAAGACTTACCTCCTTCATCAGGATCCATTCTGTATGTAGGTTGCATGGGCACACCAACTGTCTTACAGGTTTTAATACCAAATTTATCTAGCAAATTCTTAGTGCACTTTGCTTGATTTATAAAGATACCTTCTGAAGTTTGTTTTACTTGAAGACCAAGAAAATATGTCATTTCTCCCATCATGGACATTTCAAATTTACTTTGCATGAGTGTAGAAAAGCTTTCACTCAAGTTTTTGTTGGGTGATCCAAAGATAATATCATCCACATAAATTTGAACAAGTAATATATCATTACCTTCTTGTCTTCTAAACAAAGTTCTATCAACTTTGCCTTTTGTAAAACCATTTTCAAGTAAGAATAGAGAAAGAGTATCATACCATGCTCTTGGAGCTTGTTTCAATCCATAGAGTGCTTTCTTTAACCTGTATACTTGGTGGCTATTCACTTCAAAACCAGGTGGTTGTTCTACATAAACTTCTTCAGCAAGTATACCATTCAAAAATGCACTTTTCACATCCATTTGATACACAGTAAATTTCATATGTGCAGCATAAGCAAGGAACAATCTAATAGCTTCTAGTCTAGCTACAGGAGCAAAAGTTTCATCATAATCAATACCCTCAGCTTGAGAGTAGCCCTGAGCAACTAATCTAGCTTTGTTTCTAACTACAAGATCATTTTCATCCCTTTTGTTCTTGAAAATCCACTTAGTGCCTACAACATTATGATTACTAGGTCTATCAACAAGTTCCCAGACTTCATTTCTAGTGAACTGATTAAGTTCTTCCTGCATGGCTACAATCCAGTTACTATCACTTAAAGCTTCAATCACAGTTTTAGGCTCAATAGATGATAGAAAACAACACCAGCAAAATAAAGACTTACTAGGTTCTTCCTTTGAATCAAACAATTGTTTTCTAGTTTTAACACCTATACTAGAATCACCTAGAATCAGATCAGTAGAATGAGCAGACTTCCATGTCCTTCTATTCTTAACAGTATCATCATTTACATCATGCAAATTATCATGCAGATTAGTATTATTTATATCAGCAGTTTTGTTCACAGGAGAGCAGTCATTCAATTTTTGTATTTCAGAAGTTTTAGATGACTCACCTTTGTCTTTTACCTTTTCTTTATCAGAATCTTGATCTAGAACTTTCAGGAAAGGATTATATGTTTGTACAGATTCATATATTCCTGTATCATCATCTCCATTGTTGATTTGAAGCTGTAGTTTGTCAATTTTCTTACTGAGCTGATGATCAGCAGAGTCCTGTACATTCTCATCAAAGACAACATGGGGTGTTTCTTCCACACATAGAGTAGAGTAATTAAACACTCTAAAAGCTTTGCTTACAGAAGAGTATCCTAAGAATATCCCTTCATCAGCTTTTGCATCAAAAGTATTTAATTTACTTTTGCCATTGTTATGTATGAAACACTTACAACCAAAAATATGAAAATAAGAAACTCTTGGTTTTCTACCTTTCCATACCTCATAAGGTGTTTTACCATGCACCTTATTAAGAGCACTTCTATTTTGGGAGTGGCAAGCTGTGTTAATAGCTTCTGCCCAAAATTTCTGAGGTGTGTTGAATTCTGCAATCATGGCTCTGCAAGCTTCTTTTAGTGTTCTGTTTCTCCTTTCTGCAACACCATTTTGTTGAGGGGTTCTGGCTGCACTAGTCAAATGCTGTATGCCAGACTTAGAACAGTAGTCAGAAATGTAACAATTAATAAATTCAGTCCCCTTGTCACTCCTAATCTTGACAATGGGATGACCTTTTTCAACCTGCAATTTCTTCAATAGATCTGGAAGTAGTGTTTGTGTATCACTCTTTTTGTGTATAAAGACTACCCAAGTAAACTTAGAATAATCATCTACAACAACTAGAGTATACCTTCTTCCATTCAATGTAGGAGGATTGATAGGACCATGAAGATCCATATGCAAGAGTTCTAAAACTCTGTTTGTTGAAAGAGTTGGAATAGACTTAAATGAAACCTTTACCTGTTTACCTTTTTGACAGGAATCACATACTTGTGATTTGGAATAGATTTCATTAGGAATGCCCTCAACAAGATGTTCTCTAGCAATCTTGTTGATTATCTTAAAGTTTAGATGGCAGAGGCGTTTATGCCAGAGCCAACTGTTTTCTTTAGGACTCTTAGTAATAAGACAGGCATTCTTAGGACAACTATTCCAGTTCACAATGTATACACTTCCTTGTCTTGTGCCAACAAGTAGAACATTGTGAGTCCTTTTATCAATTATTTCACATCTTCTGGTCTTGAACTGAACCTTGTATCCCCTGTCACAAAATTGAGATACAGATAACAAATTATACTTCAAACCTTCAACATAGGATACATCTTGGATTTCAACATCTCCATTCTTGATGAATCCAAATCCTTTTGTGATTGCTATTGAGCTATCACCAAAGATGACTTTTGGTCCTTCCTTCTCATGATAGTCAGTAAGTAAGGCCTTGGTACCAGTCATGTGGTGAGAGCACCCACTGTCTATGTACCAGGTCTCACCAACTGAACCACCTTTCTTGTATAAGTCCAGTCGATCCTGCAAGGTAGTGATCTTAATAACTTAGGTACCCTTGTTTATTGGGGTCCTTGGGGGTTAGTAGTGAGAGGTACCCAAATGAACATTGAGGATTTGAATAAGTGGGACCTCTTCAGTTTCCTTCCAAATTTATCACAGAACAGTACTTTATTAACAAGTTCAGAATTATCAGCAGACTTAGGATCTATTTTTCTGAGATAGCCTTTCCTTGGTTCTATCCCTTTTTCAGTAAGATCAGTATGTCTGTAATAGTTTGAATAAGGTCTAAAAGCATGTGGACCATAAGGCTTATAAATTTGCTTTGGCCTTTTCTCTCCATAGATATCATAAGATAAAGGAGGAGGATAAAGAACAGGTTTGTTATGATAATGAGGCACAAATCTCCTAGGTTTAGTTGAATACAGCTGAGACTGCCTTATGAAAGAAGGTCTAGGCTGTTCCCAACTTGCCTGTGTTTGTCTTGACCTACTGTTCTGAGTTTGTCTCTTCTGATTCCAGGACTGGTCTGATCTGGTCAGAGGAGTATAACTCTTCTGGTATGGTCTTGACTGTACTGGCCTTAATACATTCTTCATTTTACCATTCTTGATAGTAGGAGGGATGTATTTAGACTGTACTTTGAGTTTTGGATCATCATCATAAGTCATAGGTTCTTTTCCTTTATCTAGTTGCAAAGAACTTGTACTAGCTCCATTAGTGTTCTTAAATTCTGAAGTAGATGGACTAGGCAGATCAGTACCTATACCTCTTTTATCATTTGGAGCTCTATATCTGTCTGAGATTGTTTGATTAATCTTAGTAGAGTTAATCATCCCAGATAGCTTTCGATCTAGGCTCACTACTTCAGATTCTAAGAATCTATTGCGCTCTTCAAGTTTTTCACACTTAATCTTTAAATCATTGAATTCATTAGTCTCCTTGGCTTGAGTTTTAAGCATACCCTGATATAGGTTGTCAATGGATGCATACTTTTCTTGAAGTTGAGACAACTCTTCTGATAGTCTTGCATTTATGACAGCTATATTAGGATCCACTTTTGACTGAGCTTCTTTTAGCTTAATGATTTCTTGTTTTAAAGATATATTCTCATCACTAATTTCAATGAATGCTTTGTTAGCTTGTAGAAGGTCTTCTTCAGTCACTCCATGGGAATGATGAAGACTACTTCCTACACTACTATCAGCATCATCACTTTCATCAGTGTCAGAATTGTCACAAGATTGAAATGAGTTAGCAGATGATACCTCATCATTTATTTTGGCCATCATTACCAGTCCATCATCTGCTATGAAAGCTTCATCTTCATTGCTAGAGGGGTAGTCAGATGAAGACAATGGTAACTCTTCTGATTCCGAATCAGAGTCATTGTAAGCCATCATTGCCTTCTTACCCTTTGCATATTTTCGATCTCTTCTGGCTTTCCTTTCTTCTCGATCTTCAGAACTCAGATCAGGACATTCATAAGCATAATGACCTGGCTTATCACAATTATAGCAAACAGGATTGTTAGAAGTTCTTTTAGGAGGAGAATGCTTTCTGTTCCTGTCTTTCTTATCAGAATACTTTCTGTCTCTCTTTTCAGATGAGTTCCTATCTCTCCTGTTCTCATTAGAGATCTCATCCCTTCTTTCAGAAGAGTTTTGATCCCTTCTGTTCACAGAAGAGTCCCTGTTATTAGAACCCTTATTTTCCTTATAGAATCTCTTGTACCTGCCATACCTCTTGTTCAGTTTATCAAATCTTTTGATCATAAGGCTCATCTGATCTTTCAGACTTAGATCAGAACCATCTAGTTCATCTTTTATGCTTGAAGCCTTAGTCTTAGATGATCTAGACCCCTTTGAAGTAGAGGCTTTGAAAGCTATGTCCTTAGAGACATCCTTATCCTTATGAATCACAGAAATAGGATCTTCTTCATCTAACTCAAACTCATGTGCCTTAAGTGTTTGGAACATAGTTTCTGCTGGCCAAGAATCAATGTCTTGTGTGGTTTTAATGATCATCTTGACCATTTTCCACCTTTCATCCAAGGCTTTCAAGATTCTCAAGTTAACTTCTCTGTCAGTATAAGTCTTTCCTAATACATCAAGATCATTCATAATTTTGGTAAATCGAGTATCCAACTCATCAATTGATTCTCCTGGCTTCATCTTAAATGATTCAAACCTTTGGACAGCAGAGGATAACTTGCTTTCTTTGATCAGTGTAGTACCTTCACAAAGAATAGCCAGTTTGTCCCACATCTGTTTTGCAGTCTTACATTTTAATACTTTACCAAGATACTCATTTGGTAAGGTATGTAGAATGTAGTTCTTGGCAAGACTATCCAAATTGTTTTGTTTCATTTCTTCTGAAGTCAGTTCTGACCTTGGTTTAGGGACCAGTGCTCCAACTGGTTTTGATGGATCCAGAACAGCAGTATTTTCCACCATGATGACAATTGGTCCTTCAGTTACCACAGACACCATTAGATCATGGGTTGAGCTAAAAATGGCCTCCATCTTAAGCTTCCAGTAGTCATAATCTGCAATCTTGAACTTAGGCAACTTGTTCACATTAGTGTCATCCATGTTTGATTAGACAAATAGGATCAGTAGTATAGCAGATAGATTTCAGGTATTCAGATAGTAACAAGTATCAAGAAATAACAGTAAGATCAGTAAAATATACCTCAAGATCTGTAAGGTTATCAAGAAACAGCAGTCCAATGAACTACTGCTCTGATACCACTTGTTGGTCCCAAAGTTGAGTTAATAATATTGAGTAAGCTAGTGAAAATGTCTAGAGGGGAGGGGTGAATAGACTTTTCAAAAATCTTTCAATATATCAGAATACACAATGCGGAATAATCAGATTACTAATGAGCCCAATCAAGTTTATACTCAACTTTTATCTAGATCTTTATCTTTGTTAATTCTTAATGTTCTTGATTAAACAATTCAAACAAATATCAAACAGTAAATGTAAAGAACACAGAATTTTATAGTGGTTCGACAAATGTCTACATCCACTCTCACAACTCCAGTTGTGAAGTTTTATTACTCTTCCTTCTTGAGTTTCTTGTGGCTTAAAGTCCCAAAATTAAGACTTTGATCTTATCGATTATACCTCCAGGTATATCTTCGATCTACTAGTAATTCTACAAGTAACTAGCACACTTGTTTTACAAAATACAAACTTAAACTTGAAAAGTAAAACTGCTCTTTGTTAGCCTTTGATTCTTCTCTTCAATTCAGTGGCTCTTCTTCTTCAATCTCCTTCAACTCTGTGAGTTCTTGCTTGTAGACTTGCTCTTTAATTCTCTAAGATCAGTAATTGCTTCAGTAGTCTTCAGCAGTAGGAGATCATACAGTATTTATAGAACTTAGTATGACAGTTAGCAGTTTGTCAACTAACTCTAAAACTGTTTTTGTAACTTCTTCTTGTAACCGACTTTGTAACTTCCTTCTTATTCCAAGTCAGCATATCTTCAAATATCTTCAGTTACACTTTAAATAAGCTTTCCAAACTTATTCTTCAATTTCACCAAATCAGCACAGTAACTTACTGTTCTGATTTTTACTCTTCGGATTTTACTCTGCTGATTTTTACTCTTCTGATTCAATCAGCACAGTAACCAAAAACTTTTCAAAACTTCTCCAGATTTCTTCTAAGCTCTTCTTCAACTCTTCTTTAAGTCTTCTTATTCAGAAGTAGTCTTCTGAGTCTTCTTTAGTCTTCTGATCTTCTTCTAATCTATTCCTAATCTAGTGTTCTGATTTTACTGTTCTGAACTTTACAAAGCTGAATACAACAAAATACAACTTTACAAATATAAAACCTATCTATACACCAACTGAACTATATACAGATGAGTATTTCTAAGTCCTATACTATAAGCTGTCTATACAATATAAAATCTCAGCTTAGTTCCTAACAGTTCATATATCAGATCAGTAAACAATAAGATCAGTAACTCATAAGATCAGTAAGTTCAATAACTTCCATATAAGATCAGTAAATACTAAGATCAGTAAACATTTAAGATCAGTAACTTAGATTTCAAATATATCATATAAGATCACTAAAAATATTCTCAGTTTCCACACTAAGATCAGTAATCTTATTCCATATGACTCAGTTAAGATCAGTAATTTTATTCTTAATATTACAAGATAAGATCAGTAAACTTACTTCAGTTAGCATTAAGATCAGTAATCTCAATCTTAAGTTTCTCATCAGATTAGTAAGCTTAGATTCAGATGACTTAGTTAAGATGACTTAGAACCACATATATTACTAACTTTAAGTTGCTTTTGGCCATCAAAACATACTTTCATCAACTAGAACATTGTTTATAGGATTCATATCCCAACATAAGGGGAATGAGAATAATTAAATTGAAAAGAGTAATATTTAAATATATTGTTTCAATTCAGGCTTTTTTTACTCGAACTTCAGTATGTTTGGCTGTTACCCTTTTTTTTTTAAATAAATAACTTGCGAATAAATTTTGAGTCATTTGGACCATAAACATAACTATAAGCATTAAGTAGCCCATTACCATTTACCATCCATTAGTCATTAATCATTATTACTCCCTCCGTCCCTGAAAAGCTTTCACTTGATGGAACGAAGTTTAATAAAAAAGTGTAATAATTAAAGTCTTAAATGTAATTTTGTAAACTTTTATATATAAAGTAAATAAAGTAGTTTAATTGAGTGTATGATTGACCCCAAAAGATATTATATAAATGTTAAATACGTGTATATTCGTAAGAGTAACTATGAAAACTTTTTAGGGACGGAGGTAGTACTATTTATTAATATACAAACTAATTTTACTTTTTTTTTTTTGCAGGTTTTAGATGATGATGTGTTTGAAGACGATGCTTCGTCTTTGTCCAAGGAAGGATCGAATGATGTAGAGACTCAAGAAAGTGAATTTTTAATTAGATTATGATATTTGTTTAGCTTTATTTGATCATATTATTACGGACCAATGAATTAAAGATTGAATTTAAATCATACTTTTGTTTTCTCATTTACAATTGTGACCTTTAATTTTAAAAGATTTTAAAAAAAAATTTATCATAGCCCATGGCACTAGGATTAGGTCCCAACAATTGTAGGCCCATTAAATATGAACCGATTAAGGCTCTAACTAGGGTTGGCAATGGGGCGGGTAAAAACCCGGACCCGCATAAATCCGGTCCGTACGGGGCGGGTAAATACCCGGTCAAACGGGTCCCGGGACGGATAAATACCCGGTCAACGAATACCCGCCGGGTATGGGACGGGTAATGGGATTACATATACCCGACCCCGACCCGTATATATATATATATATATATATATATATATATATATATATATAATATTAATTTATTAATTCTCCCCTCCCCATCGGTAAGGCATCTAACAATTCTAACTAATTAGATTATATAGAGTGGTTGTAGGATTTATTGATTTACTGTACTTTATTTCTGCGGATTTAGGATGGCTTCTAAAATTGCAGCCGATTTACTCTATTTTCAAAAAAGACTTAGATCCTTAGATTATTTATTTATTTTGTGATTAGTTATTTATAACTTTATGTTATATTTAAAATTTTATGTTTTATTTGATGTTGGAATTGATGCTTTATTGTAGTTTTAAGAGTTGATTTTAATGTGCTATTTTTTTTAAATAAATAGATTTAAAAAAAAAAATGATGGCGGGGCGGGTTTACCCGCCGGGTTCACGGGGCAAAACGGGGCGGGTTTTGTCGGGTATTGAAGCGGGGCGGGGCGGGTAACGGGTCTAAAAAAGTTTGGCGGGGCGGGTCCTGGAAAAGGCCAACCCCGTTCCATACCCGCCCCGTTGCCAACCCTAGCTCTAACCCATGATCCTCCAGGTGAAGGTGGGTATACTTATTTCGTTGATGCATTGCATTAGCTCGTCCTTCTCCATCTCAAGTTGTTCAATTTTCTAATCCTACTTCTTCAAATGATTTTCAAATTCTTCAATACTTATAATAAAATGAAATATTCAATTAAAATTTATCTAAAAAAATGAAAGAGAAATAGAAGCTAATTTAAAAATAGTAAATTAATTTATTAAGTGAAGTAAATTGTAAATTAATATATTGAGTGAAGTGGGGGGAGAAAGAGGATGGACTTTCAGACAAAGAGATAGCTCAAGTGGTTAGAGCACCACTACCTAGTCCTGGGTTCGAGTCATGGGGAGGGGAAAAAGGGATAGGTATTTAACTTCCATAAAAAAAAAAAAAAAAAAAAAAAAAAAGAGGAGGGACTTTCAAAATCTAGGTTTTTTTTTTCTTTCTATGTAATTCCCCTCTTCTCCGCTCAATGAAATGGCTATACCCATCAGACATTTTTTTCATCTTTCAGGGCATGTGAAATGTCCAATATACCCCTCGTATGATTTATTTTTTAAACGAAGATGAGTACACCCATTCATTCCATTTCCTGTCAGAATCATCCACACCAAAACAATCCCCATAAGTAATAAAAAATCTCTTTAAAACACAAAATTTCAATAAAAATAAATATATTTTTTTAACGTGTTCAAAAATTATATCCCAACAAAGTAGCTATGTACAAAAAAATTTAATGAATGAACTCGATGTGTTCGAAAAAAATTCCTAAACAACCTTAATTTGTCCGATAAAAAAGATCAAACATCTTGTTTGAAATTTTTTCCAAAACAAACACAAGATGTTCGAAATTTTTCCCAAAACAAACACAATATGTTCGAAAAATTTTCATGAAAAAACAAAAAAATTTCGAAATTTATTCCTGAACAAACACGAGTTGTTCAAAAATAATTACTAAACTTCCAAAAACCCTAATCTTTTCCTAAATTCTTCAGAAACACTAAACCCAAAATTTCCAAAAATTTTAGAAAGCTAAACTTACCTGAGGTGGGCGGTGGCGGACGCGGGAGGAGGGGTGCGAGCGGTCGCGTTTCTGTGAGGAGGGCGACGACGACATTGCGACGAGGAGGTGCGACCGCGAGCCACGAAGGAGGGGGTGCGGTCACGAACGATGCGAAGGGGAGGAGGGCGCCCGTGCAAAATGCGAGGTAGGGGTCGCGACAGCGGCCGCGTCGCTTGTAGGAGGGGCAACGACGGCCGCGTTGCTTGGTCTTCTCTTCAGCAGACGCGATGACGACATAAGCTTCAAACGAAAGGGTCGCGACGACTGCTTGGAGGGACGAGGAGGTGGACTGCGGCCGCTTGAGAGTGGGAGGCAGGGAGGAGGGGCTAGGGGATGGCGTGACCACGACGGCGCGGCCATGAATCGCCGATTGACAGAGAGAGAGAAAGAGAAGAAAATTTTGGGCGACTGTTAGTGTTATTAGGGTGGGTGTACCAAAATAAAAGAAAAATTAGGGTTAAGAAGAAGAAGGAGGGCATTTTGGGGTTTTCCATGTGGGTGTCCTTAACTCATTATATGTGTCCTCATCTCGTGTGTGTCCTTAATAGGTTGGTGTGTGTGTATAACCGCACCCTTGATTATGGTTGCCATTGAAACCAATGAGCCTTCCCTTAAAAAATAAATAAATTAACCAATGAGCCTGCTTAATTTTTAATTATTAATTAAATTGGCTGTCAAATTGGGCTCGAAATATTGAGCCTCAATATATATATTTTTTTTCTTGAGTTCAATCATTTTCTCCTCTTTTCGATTTGTTCCTTAGATCGATTACATAAAATAAATAAGATGTACTGTATTTTGCTCCAAAAATCCTCCTTTTTTCTTAAAAAGTAATAATAGCAAACCACATATTTTTTTCCGAATCAAATGCAATGAGTCAATTTAGTGTAAGTAATGCATGAAATCCTGTTAAATTAAGCAAATTATACATACGAATTTCAAGCAATTATACACTAATCAACTCCATCATAACTGTCATGCAACGAATTAACCACTTCATATTGTTTTGAACAACTTACAAGTTAGTTTCAACTCTATTGGATGAGATGTGACCCTCTTGCAGAAGACTTATCAATCTATCAGTGGACTTGGCAATTTAGACGACTTGAACCCACATTAAATGACTTAATTAACTTAAGATCAGAACTATGTGAGTTTTCCAAGATTCAGGTGACTTGGTCCAAGACCAGAGAGTTTGTCCATCCAACTTGATTCTTGCCCATGCATGCGATGATGATATCAATCCATATCCATCCAATTTGCATTACATATTACAGTTTGAAAACTCTGGAAACTTCTTAGGCGATGAAGCTTTCAAATGAACATATAGTTTGACCCATGATCACTGCGAGTGACAACTTTAATATTGGGTCGTCCAACGTTGGTGATATGCGAATATTCTTTAACTATGAAATTTGAGTGTTAAATGATGATACGTGGATATTACGCAAATTGTGAAATGATCTTGTTGTTGGTCCCCAATACTCGAGGGTACTTTTATCAAACAGACAAGTGGTTTAAGGAGTGTACAAGAAAACGGCTAACTCTTTAACAAATGACTTGGTCAGCTGATTTACTAGGAGTCTAGAACTAGTTAGTTTGCTGATTTAGTCAGCTGTTAGAGTAGCGTGCGAAATGTAGTGTGCCCATTTTAAAGATTATACTCGTCTAATTGCTTATAACAAATTTTTTACTTCATGCATAAACACATTTGGGGTATCAGCTGACTTGGTGTCAGTTGTTCATGGTAATTCGAATAGCAAAACTAATATGCAGTATCAGCTGATACAAAACCTTTTCTCTTTAAAACGTATATTATGTAAATATGCATGTATGATGACATATAATATAAAGCAATAAAGAAGAGAAAAAAACTATTTACGTCCAGTAACTTTTACCTTTTTTTGAAAAACGTCCTAAAATAGTTAAAATTTTAATTTACGTCTCATAACATTTTTAATTGTTTAATTTACGACCAATTTCACCGGAATTGAAAAAAATCGTCGAAAATCCCCAAATTTAATATAGAAACGACATCGTTTTGGTCAATCCGATGTAAATGGGACGTAAAACGGGCCATTCATCGTTAGAAATCGAAAAAATAGTCTCAAACCCGTCTCTTATTAGAAACTGAATTTAGAAAACCGTTCCTGACATTAGATACCATGAGATTAGGAACAGATAGAAAATGGTTTCAAAATCCGTTTCTAACCTGTTTAGAGACGGTATTTATGGTATCTAATCCGTCTCTAAATATTAGTTTTTTTATAGTGTTCTTCTCTTCTCTTCTCTTCTTGAGCTTGGGCATGTTTCTTCACTACATCAGCTGGGATCCCCCTCAACTGATGTTGGCCAAAACCTATCTATTAAAAAATGAATAATCAAGTTGTCTATACAATACAACTTACTCCCTCCGTCCCTCTGGCCAAAAAGTGTAATGAGTGGAGTGTTGAGGGGTAATTTTGTAAAGTTATATGAATAAAGTAAAAAGGTGATTGGAAAGAGTGGAAAAGTAATGACATTTTGTGTAAATATGTGAATATTGTAAGGGCGAGGTTTATGGAAGAGTTTCCTTTTATGGATGTGCAAATAATTATGGGACAAACAAATAAGGTAAGTGTGCAAACAGTTGTGGGACAGAGGGAGTATCATATTACAAGCAAATTTGATTTATCAATACAAAGCATAAGGGATATCAGCTGCCTGAATACCGTACCCCAACATTTGTGAGTTCCATGATTATTTTGAGTTGCATATGTGAATTCAATGGTTATTGTGGATTGAACTTGTGAGTTCAACGGTATGTGATTTTGTGAGATATCATATGTTGCATTGCATTGAACATACCATGAAAGTAAATGATGTGTTTTAGCCGCAAAGGAATGAAGTGGTAAGTTCGGGTTATATTTATATTGGCCATGTGATGGTCTGTATACTGTGCTTATGCTAGTGTATATCTGTAAGACTGGGGTTCCCAGCAATTGATTATAAATTGTACTAGGCGAGTGTTAGAAAATGAACTAGGTGAGTAATTAGAAATTGAGCTAGGCGAGTGTTAAAAATTGAACTAGGCGAGTGTTAGAAATTGAACTAGGTGGTTTCGAAAAGAGAGTATATGAGAAGGATTTTTACAAGATCATAATATCATGAATAATTTATACTTACTGAGATTTATCTCACTTAGTTTATGCATTGTAGGTAACTTTGATGAGATGTGAATGCGTGAACCTATTGGACAAGTTGCGGAGCTCCTGCAAGGCTTTGAGTATTTGTGTACATAGATGACGGCATGTTGGGCAAGACTGTGGCTTGTTTTGCTTCCCTTGTTATACATTGTGTTTCTTTTGAGTATGTATGATATTGTATAATCTAGTACGTACTAGTTTATTGATTCAAAAGTTTTGTGTGTTGCTATTTTTTTAAAGGAAATACATTAATGTAAATAAGTGGTTGTTGGATGTGAGATGATGTTATATTATTGTTAAAAAAATTATAGTAGATTTATAGGTTGTATTACTTTCAAATTCATATTATGTTTAAATTAGTAAATGCGGTCGTGACATTAGCATAAACATCCAAAGACTCAGATTTTGAAAAGGTTAAGTGACTGTTTTAAGAGGCATTGAAAGGACGATAGCATATTTAGGTTGGCTTTTGGAAGGCAATTTATGATATGATATAGGTGGCGGCAGATACTGCATAAGACCAGTTCGTGAAGGGCATGGAGGCATTGTGTAGTAGGTCTAAGGTTGTATCAACAACATGTTTGTGTCGACGTTCAAACATATTATTATGAGGCGGTGTGGTGAGGTGGGATATGTCATAGTTTGGAGAAACGTGCGAAGAGCAATAAACTCTCCCCCATTATTTGTGTAGAGAGTTTTGATTTGGTGTTATAGTAGTTTTCAACAAGAGGTTTAAAGGTTGCATTGTGAAGGTGGAAAGGACATCAGATTTGCGTTTTAGAGGATAAATCCACATATATTTACTAAAATGATCAGCAAATATGATATAATATTTAAAACCATCATGATATATGACCGAAAATGACCATACATCAGAATAAATGACTTCAAGAAGAGTACGAGAAATCATGTTTGAATAATTAAATGGAAGTTTGTGACTTTTGATACAATGGCAAGAATCACAACTAAACGATTTTGAAGATTTATTAGGTAAATGAAAATTGGATAAAGTGTGAGAGAGAATCTTTAGAGACGGATGGCCTAAACGGACATGCTAAACCAGAGCAGGAAGTCGATCGAAGAGGAAAGTGGTAGGTGAAGGTTTTGATGCTCGGGTCGGCCATACATAAAGATTATTTATGCGACTCCCCACGAGGAGAATGCTCCTCGTACGACCATCCCGCACCTGAAACAAAGAAGAACAAAAAACGACATCAACATTATTATCACGACAAAAGCTTGAAACTGAAATCAAGTTCTTTGCCATTTGTGGAACAAGTAAAACATTTGAGAATTTCAACATACCAAGAATCTTGAAAAGATAAAGAGCCAATATGAGAAATATTTAAACAGTTACTATCACTAATAACCACGTTGTCAAAACTAGAATATGGTGAATGGAGGGATAAATTCTAGAGATTAGTCGTCACATGATGAGATGCCCCGGAGTCCAAGATCCACGGGGCAGAGGGGGCATCGACTGTGTTGGCAGAGTAAGCAGGCCGAGCACCGAGTGTGGGTCAAGGTCGCATAGATTAGGTGGGTGCAGGGGCCGACTGGACCGAGCTGAAATCTGGCTAGCGCTTGACCGTGTGCCCTACGGTGTCGCACCATTGGCACTTGCCAAGATACGACCCAGGGTCTGACGAGGAAGGGGGCCATCGGCGGACGGGGGATGCTGCTTGGTTGAGAGAGCGACACGAGACGGGTCGCGGCCTGTAGCAAGAATCGAAGCTGACGTAGGTGTAGCAGACGGCCTGTTGGCCATTTGGGCCTCCAAACCTAACAATGTATCGAACAGTTCATCAAAGGAAATGGATGAATCCCGGGCTTGGATGGCACATGCAAGATCCCGATACGAATCATCAAGACCATTCAAAATCTTGAGGGTTACGTCGTCGAAATCAGTTGTCACCCCAAAAAGTGCAAGTTCATCTATAGTGGTCCGGATTTCATTCAAGTATTCAGTAGTTAATTTCGTACCTTTTGAAGCGGCATGAAGTTTCTTTTTAAAGGCCAAGATACGACCACGGGAAGGGCGTCCATAGATGTTGGCAAGAGTCATCCAAACATCACGAGATGTTTTGGCTGAGTCAATGAATGGGATGATCGTCGGTGTTAAAGAACCAATGATTTCCGATAAAATCAATTCATATTGACACATTCACTTAAGATGATCGGGATCTAGTTGAGACTCGAAAGAAGTCATAACCAGTTTGGTAGGTGGAGGACACTTGAAAGTGCCATCAACATAGCCAAAGAGATCGTAACCCGTGAGAAGGGTACAAAACTAGAAGCACCACACAATATAGTTGGATGACGTGAGCTTGAGAGGTGCTTGCGCCAATACGTTGAACGCAATAAATCTGACATTGGGGTTTAACGGAGCCGCCATAGAAGGGGTGGGAGTGCTCAGTAATGGAGGAATTGGTGGAAGGGGTGCACGATCGTTTGGAATGATCGAGTGGGAGGGGCTCGGTTGGTTTAACCAAGGAGGTTACCGAGAGAGGTTGTAACCGTGGATTGGTTCGGTGGTTGAAATCGAACGATGGTTATGGGGTAGTGTGTTGGGATCGAGGCATGAGCCGATTGACGCGTTGATACCATATAGAGTTTATGAAATTATGATTTCATTGAATGATTGTAAGGGTTTACAAATGAGGTATTTATAGATGCAATGTGTATCTATATCTACAAGATATACATCAAATATTTGTAAATATTGAAGAGATAGGGATAAACATAATATTAAAAGATAGATACAAATCTTATTAATATTATATTCTTAATAGGATCCACAAAGAGCTCGCAAATCATTCATTAGAAACATCCTCCTAAAGGAATTGTAACTCAGATGCAAAAAAACATATTGATTCGCTGTCATTATACAAAATGTAATTTTAATTATAGTATTATATGTAGAAATGCAATTCAGAGTAACACAATTAATACACAATAAATTAAAAGGTAGCTAGTCATAACAAATTATAGGAATTACTATGAAATGTCATAATTAAACCTTAATAGATAGATAACTAGAATTTAATGAAAAACTTTAATGTTAATTTGTTCTAAATCCGAATCACGACAATTAAGAGTCAATTTAATCTTATTTATCTTCAATCTTTCAAATAACATTTGACTTCCTTGTTTGTTCTCCTGAAAGTAATTGTTCTACCAACGAAACTCAATTAAAATTAGAAAAATTTAAATGCAAATCAACAATATAACTTGAAAACGAGAAAGAAGAAATCAATCACAATACCTCATGAAAACCAACAACTATTGTTGGCTGATTTGATTGTACTAACCCGTGACTGTGTATATAGTCTACATGAGGCCACACATGAATATGATGAATCCTAAAATAAGTGATAACACGGTCCATGGAGGTCTCAAATATATAGTGAAGAGGTCATGAATACTTTACATTTCTTCTTGTGGCCGACAACTATCGTCACTGACTCAATGTTGTACGAGCCATAAGAATGATCCTGCCTAAGTGAGATGTGCTCCATCATTTTTCTCAACACTTCAAAAGCCTCATTAGCATTTGATGAATTATCGATGACATTCTCGAATATTAGGTGTGTGGCATCCTTGACACTTTTCACGAGACACCCATCAAATAAATCTCCTCGATCAAACCAACGTCGAACACATCTTGGTTGTGTTTCTCAAAATTGATTACATTGAAAAACAATGACTTGGTCGAATCATTTATGATGATCCGTGGAAGATATATGGTCGAATTCAGATAGTGTGGCAAGAAGGGGCCTGCCTCTGTCGTCATGAATGTGACTTGGTTCGTATTTTTGCACTTTTTAATCAACTATACGATCCCCACAAGCGTATGGGTTCGATAGTAGTATGATAAGTATACCAAGTAGATATTCGTTCCAAGGACGTAGAGAGAGCGTGGAGCCCCAAAACTATAAGTCAAAATGGTGTTATAGAAGCTAAACGTGAGGATAAAGCAAATATCAAATAAGAAAAGGAAACAAACAACTAAACTAACTCTCAAAGATGAAAGTGCAAGTGAAAGAATTGATTCGGGTGTCTTCCGTATGTGGGATCACTAATGAATTAACGGACTAATCACAATAATTAAGTCTAATGTCTTGAATTATGCTAAAGGCTATCACATATATGTGTAGACCAATCCCTTGTGAGGCTTAAGTGAACACGTGCACTAACTAGCAATTATAGGATCTAATTAGTACCATAAGCTCCTAAGATAGTGTCTCATAAACACGTTCAACACGGTTACTAATGCTTATGAGACACCCTCTCACCAATCTCCTAGACGACCTCTATTCAATTAGTGTCTAGTGTTGTCGATCTAAGCAATCAACCCCCGGTCGGTGTAGCTAATTACTATGTTAATTCTAATCGATCAATTCAAGCTCACACACACATTCTTAATCATGCAACCCAATACGGTCGTTGAAGTCAACAAAATCAACAATGCTAGCTAATAGGGTGAATTAATCAATTGAATCATGCAAAACACAATACTAGAAACAATTAAAATCAAGACATAGGTTAATTAAACAATTAATTCATAAACCCACTAATTACCCTCATAATTCCAACACCCAAAGCAATAAGAGATTACCCCATATCTAAATTAACAACTAGAATAAAACTCATTGAAATTAAACTACAAAACATGAATGAAATTGAAATTACTAAATTAAATTTGCTATAATGGAAAAATATCACCTTAGGTCTTCAAATGCTTCAATCTCTCAAACAATAAAATGAAATACTAAATTGAAATCTATCTATGAAATGGAAGAACAAATTAAACTAATCTATTGAGTGATGTGGTGGGAGGAGAAGAGATTTCTCCCCCAATGGAGAGCTCTGTTTTCGCCAATCTGCCCTTTTTCGCGTGTGCCCCCCAGCTGTTGTGTTTCCAGCAAATTAAATACGATGGGCTTTTTGGACTTGAAAAATAAATTGATTTAGGCCCAATTTGCTTCCTTGATTGTAGAAGGAGGTGGTGGCCCAAAACTCCTTAGCTCCATCACGTGGGCCCAGCTGGAGTGCTTCCCTATTCTCAATATTTTAATTAATTTGCAATTCAGCAAACTAATACTCTATTAACTTTGATTAATGGGCTTGCAATTTTAATTCACGTGGGCCTCAATTTTATTATATTTTTCTTTTAAAATATCCCAATCAACTCATTCTCCACTTGATTATTCCTTCGATTGACTCCACAATATAATCGAGACGTGTTTTACTCTAAAAATGCTCAAATCACCTATAAAAATAGCAAACAACACCATTTCTCCAAATCAAGTGCAATTAGTCAATTTAATGTAAATAACGCATGAAATCCTATAAAATTATAATAAATAAGTATGTGAATTTCAAGCAATTATCACACTAATCACCCCCCCCCCCCCAAACTTAAAGTGTTGCTCGTCCTCGAGCAACGAAAGAAAAATAGAACAAGTGGGAGGATTGTGAAGGAATTCATTCAAGTCAAAATAGAATAAGTAATTGTCAAGTTATCTCTATCTAGTCAAGGCAAGAGGTAGAAAAATCAACAAACAAATTTACAAGTTATACTCAAATTCATGCAAGATTAAGTGCTCAATTCACAATATCCTCACAAGTAAGTGTATCACTGATCACTCAAAGTGTATATCAAGAAAGTGTATGCTCTCAACATCAAATCACACAAGTGCACTACCATATGCTTGCCAAATATCTAAGTTCTCCACCACATGAAAGTGTTCAATCAATGAATCAATAAGGACTTCACATTTGGTTGTAATGTAGGCTCTTTGGTTAGGGTAGGAAAGATTTGGATAAAGTGACTCATAAACTAGTGGAGTGAAAATGAAAGTTGCAATTGATCAAGTTGCAACTCAAAGTTCTCAATCACACACAATTTACTTGCTTCAATTCTTTTTAAGCACATTCTTCACCACCAACCAATCAACACTTTTGAACTTGAATTATCACCAAATGCTTGTGCACAAGAGAGTTTTCTTTTTTCATTTTTTTCCTTTTCTCATCAACTCAATCTTTTTTTTATGCACAACTCACAATTCATCTTTTCTCAAATTTTTTTCTTTTCAATCTTTTCACTTTCCAACCAAACAATCCACCAAATTCACATTTACTCAATTCAACCTCATTGTCAACATTCAAACTCCACTAGTTCATAGGGAAAATTAGGCTCATACAAGATGGACAAATAGGCTAAATATGTAGGTTGCCAAAGAATATAAGTCAATAGGCTCAAAGTGGCTAACTACGGAAAATATTCATTTGGTATGGAAAATTTGGTCAAGTGACTATTCAAAACAAAGATGGCCTTATATCACTTCCAAAGATTTCACACAAATAGTAGCCTCAAACAAGACAATTGGCAAGTTCTAGAGCACACAAGCATGAATGATACTCACATGAAAGAAAATAGACCATAATATATGAAAGTCTTAAGGCTCTAAAGCTCACAAGCTTGTCTAATCATGAATCGAGAGCACCAAACCAAGCACAAATTTTCACAAAATCAAGTGAACAAGCAAGCATCAATCAATACCAACAAACTACACCAAACTTCAAAAACCAACAATCACCACCAATTATGTCTCAAAAACCAACAATCCACAATAAATCTCATCCAACAAATCTACACAATATAGTAGGACAAATGGTGCAATAAAAATGAAGGTAAACACATGAAATCTCCCCCCAAACTTAAATGAAACTATCTAGTTGAATGTAAAGTTTGGAAATAAGTGTGTTACCTTAGAATTTTGCCACCAACGAAGCTCACCAAAGAAGCAAGCTATCGCCACCAATTGTCCCTTGGACCTTTAGCACCAAAACACCACTACACTTGAGCTCCACCATGCATATCTCTCATCCTTGACCACCAACACAACACTCAACCTACAAAACAAAAACTAAACAAAAGATCAAACAAGCTACAAATCTAAAAATAAAAGAAAGCAATAAAGAATGGGTTGCCTCCCATTTAGCGCTAAGTTTAACGTCTTCAAGCCGGACGAAAATAAAAGAACTCATCGGAAAGGCCATGGATATCGGTCCTCCTTCCCATTGTATTTCAACCTTTGAGCTTCAAACTCAAGAAGGCTCTTATGAATGGAAGACCAATCATCCACATTTTTCTTCCATACTTTCATCGATGAATGTTCATCTTGCTCCTTCCACATCCTTTCTTTCCACTGCTTTCCTTTCTCCTCAAGAATACCCATTTGACTATTCAAGTCATCTTCCGACGCTTCTTGATTTTCTTGTTCCTTGTAGCTCATGTCCATCAAGGGACATTCCTCTTTATCATCTTCTTCAATCACCATTAAGCTCCTTCAAGTACTCATGTCTTCAAGTGTATATCCCTTTTCATCCTCATCCTCAATTGGATCCTCTTTTTCTTTCATAGCGATGACTAATGCCTCGATTGTTGAGTTCATCCGCTCCATTCCATTGAGAAGTGACTTGAGTTGATTCTACCTTTCTTCATTTCTCTCCATTATGTGTGCAATGAGCTCTTCAGTAGTAGTCCTACCCTCATTGATTGGTGGCCAATACTCATTCTTTTCGCACTCTTGATAATGAGAGGGGACTTGTTGCATTTGATGATCGTACTCAAAGCTTCTCTCACTATCATACCAATTTCCTTCTGAAGCTTCATGAAATTCAAAGTGAGGTTCTTCTATAGGTGGAGGAGGAGGTGGACGATACTGCTCTTCAGGTGATGGAGGAGGATATGTATATGGTGGATAAGGGTGTTGGGAAGTAGGTTTGTGGTTGAGGTGGGTAAGGATAAAGATAATATCCTTGAGAAAGGGGAGGCGATTCTTCTGCATTCCTCAAATCTCGATAAAAGGAGGGAACTTGTTGAATATGATAGTGGTGATCAAAGTTCCTCCAATCATCGTAGCTCACATCTCCATGTTGTGGAGGATAAATCATGCCACGTTGATCATAACAATGATTCCACGGGTATTGATTATATCCATCCATCTAGTCAATGAAGTGCACACCTGCAAAAATCAACGTATCAAATTCAAAGAAAACAACTAAAAACAAAGTAAAATGCCACTAATAACACCACTCAACAAGTTTCAAGTCCCACGTAAGACTCTCAACTAGATCCCCGGCAGCGGCGCCATTGACTTTTATCGTTTTTTTAACACTTTTTAAAGCACTTAACAATATGATCCCACAAGCGTATGGGTTCTATTGTAGTACGCAAGTACGACCAAGTAGATTTTCGTTCCAAGGACCTAATTGAGTGAAAGTGAATCCCTAAAGTTATAAGTTTTCATGCTATTGTAGTAACTAAACATGTTTGTTGGATTTTCGGGAATTAAAACACAAGTATTAAACTAAATTAACTAAGATAAACAAGAAATAGACAAAAGTAATAATAAGCTATCTAACTTTCGCGAGAAAGTGCAAGAGAAGGGTATTGCCTCGGGTGTTTCCGTTTTGTGGGTAATTCAATGAGTTAACGAACCAATTGCATGAATTAAACGATGGTTTTGGATTAAGCTAAAGGCTATCACTCGTGTGTGTAGACCAATCCCTCGTGAGGCTTAAGTGAACACGTGCATTAATTAGCAATTATATAGTCTAATCAATACCATAAGCTCCTAAGATAGTGTCTCATAAACACGTTCAACACGGTTACTAATGCTTATGAGACGCCCTTTCACTAATCTAATAGACGACCTCTAATCGACTAGTGTCTAGTGTCGTCGATCTAAGCAATCAACCCCCGGTCGGTGTAGCTAATTACTATGTTAATTCTAATCGATTAATTCAAGCTCATACACACACTCTTAATCATGCAACCCAATACGGTCGTTGAAGTTGACAAAACTAACAATGCTAGCTAATAGGGTGAATTAATCAATTGAATCATGCAAAACACAACACTAGAAACATATACACCCAATTCCTAAGCTAATCGTGCAATTAATCCACAATTACACTAACACCCATCAAAACATTAATACCTAAGGCAATAATAGCTTAGCCCATGGTTCTAAGATAGAAATCCATGGTTAAAACAATAAATAACATCAAACTCATAGTAAAATAGCAAGAGAAATGAGAAATTAAGAAAATACCAAATTGAATTGCAAAATAGAGTAATACAAAACGATGTAATAGACGATGCCCGATGATAATCGTAGCTTGATTCGAAGTAAAAATCACTAATCTATCTAATCTAATGAAAAAATTAAACTAAAAATGAAGAACACTACTAACTATGTGTTTGTGTGTGAGAATAGCTTGAAAAAGGAGTAAGACTCCCTTTTAAAACTCAAATTTGATCTATTTATATTTGGGGTAGAAGTCTTGAATTAATTTTGCAATTAGGCCCTTGAAATATGGAGAAAATGGGCCAAAAACCCCGAAAATGGGTCCACCCGGCCGGGTGGGTAAGTGGCATGGTCGGGCGGACCAGTTGGGTGCGCGAAATGGGCTGGAACAGGTGGCCCGGCCGGGCGGAACTTTCGTAAGTTGAAATTTGCAAAAATATGCGCAGTGGGTGAACTTAACAAAAGGTTGGGTGCAGATACTGTGGCCCGGTCGGTCGGGCGGATACTTCGGCCCAACTTCATCCTCCGTCTTCATCCCTTCATATCTCGAGCTTCCGACCTCCGATTGACTTGATTCTTTTTTCCATTCCACTCCAGTTTTCGAGACGAATCCAATGGTGCAATCCTCTATTCAGTCCAGTGAGTACAAATGATGATTGGACACTCATTTTTACGATTTTAATGCCTAATTCACATCGTATTCCTACAAAACGAGCTCAAACACCTTTCTCAATCAAATCAAGCATATTAGTGTGAAAATGCATGAAAATCCCTCAAAGTTTATCACTAAAACACATGAAATCTTATGCAATTTACAACCGAATCAGAATGTTATGCCAAACTTCTTCAGCTCAGTAGCACTTGAAATTACCTTGTTGAACTCGACCAACCTTGTTCTTTTCTGGGAGGTTCTTCCCGGGTCAAAGTTGCCTCAGAGATCCATCCTCCTGTGGAAGTCCAACAGGTGCAGTTACCGTTCCCCCAATGTGTAAACCACAACATCGTCGTCCGAAAAGAAACTAAATACATCCACTTGGTATGAAATGTAGAACCTTTAATGTTCTCCCACAAATCCTAAGTAAAGTAAGAATATATATTATATATCAACGGAGCTTTAAAATTGAAACTAGAAACACATCAAATAAAAAGAATAAAATTAAGAATATACATGAATTAGGCCCACAATTACAAATAGTTTCAGAAGAAGTTTCATAGGTAGATGATTATAGAGCAACAGTACATCGTGTATGTACTATTTCATTTCAGATTCACCTTTTAAAATGGGGGACATTATTGGATTATCCGGAGCACCTCCTTCGTGGCGAATTCTCATATTAAGGAGAAACTCCAAAACGAAGCAGCCATCTATCATCAACATCTCCATAAACAAATTATTATCATCCCACCTAGAATCAAGTTTGACATATGCATTGCACAGCTGATAAAAGTTAGCCCTCGATCAATTGCTCGTACTAGATGTCTACTTTGTTGCCGAACTTCTTGAGGAAGTAGATCAGATTTATTTTTCTTTATTTGCTTTTGGCCCACTGTTGAATCCTCAAAGGGCCCCAGAAATACCTACAAGCGATATATTTCACTAAAACTTGGTTCCATCTCAGGTTCTACATAGTTCCAACGATAATTTAGGCTTAAGCTTGCTTGCATAAGAGAATGAAATGTCATGGCACAGAGCCGGTCATGAATTTTGTAGGTCTGGGGAGAACAAGAAAAATTGGTCCATTCTTCTATCATTTTGAGAGTAAATGTGGCTTTGCATAATGGAGATGGGTGAGAAAGGAAAATAATTTTTTATAGAGGGTATAAAGTGTATACTACCACCCATTTTTCACTTAATAGTAATTCTGAATTTTTTTAGCACTAGAATGTAAAAAAGGAAAGTGTAAAAAGCACCTAAGGGTAAAAAAACTCATAAAATATGTATGAAATGTTTTTCAGAGGGACTGTGCACGAAACATAAATATACATATCAAGGAGAAGGTGTGCACGAAATGTGCACATACGGATCGTGCACAAAATGTGCACACGACATTTGTATTTTATTCACTACACGAAAAAAAATATTTTGACACATATTTTTCGTAATACTATAATGGATGACATGAGCTTGAGTGGTGCTTGTGCCGATACGTTGAACAAAATAGATCAGCCATAGGGGTTTGCCGGAGCTGCCAGGGAAGGAGTGAGAGTGCTCAGTAATGGAGGAATTGGTGGAAGGGGTGAACGATCGTGTGGAATGATCGAGTGGGAGGGGCTGGGTTGGTTTAACCAAGGAGGTTACCGAGAAAGGTTGTAATTGTGGGGTGGTTCGGTGGTTGAAATCGAATGACGATTATGGTGTAATGTGTACGTGTGGGATCGAGGCGTGAACCGATCGACTCGTTGATACCATATAGAGTTTATGAAATTTTGATTTCATTGAATGATTGTAAAGGTTTAAAAAAGAGGTATTTATAGATGCAATGTGTATATATATCTACAAGATATACATCAAATATTGAAGAGATGAGGATAAACGTAATATTAAATAGATATATAAAAATCTTATTAATATTATATTCCTAATAGGATCGACCAAGAGCTGGCAAGCATTTATAAAAAACATCCTCCTAAAGGAATTGTATCTTAGATATAGAAAAACATATTGATTCACTGTCATTATACAAAATGTAATTTTAATTATAGTATTATATGTAGAAATGCAATTCAGAGTAACACAATTAATACGCAATGAATTAAAAGGTAGATAGTCATAACCAATTATATGAATTACTATGAAATGATATAGTTAAACCTTTATAGATAGATAGCTATAATTTAATGAAAAACACTAATGTTAATTTGTCCTAAATCCAAATCACAACAATTAAGAGTCATTTTCATCTTCTTTTACCTTCAATCTTTCAAATAACATTTGACTTCCTTGTTTATTCTCCTGCAAGTAATTGTACTGCCAACAAAACTCAATTAAAATAAGAAAAATTTAAATGCAAATCAACAATACAACTGGAAAACGAGAAAGAAGAAATCAATCACAATACTTTATGAAAACCAACAACTGCTGTTGGCTAATTTGATGGTAGTGACTCGTGACTGTGTATATAGTTTGCATGAGGCCGAAAACGAATATGATGAATCCTAAAATAAGTGATAACACGTTCTATGGAGTTCTGAGATATATAGTGAAGAGGTCATGCAACCACCCTTTCCACTTCTTCGTGTGGTCGATAACTATCGTCACTGACTCAATGTTGTACGAGCCAAAAGAATGATCCCGCCCAAGTGATATGCTCTCCATCATTTTTCTCAACACTTCAAAAGCCTCATTAGCATTTGATGAAGTCTCGATGAAATTCTCTGATATTAGGAGTGTGGTATCCTCGACACTTTTCACGAGACACCCCATCAAATAAATCTCCTAGATCAAACCAACGTCGACCACATCTTGGTTGTGTTTCTAAAAATTGATTACATTGAAAAAAATGACTTGGTCGAATCATTTATGATGATCTGCGGAAGATATATGGTCGAACTCAGATAGAGTGGCAAGAAGGGGTCTGCCTTTGTCGTCATGAATGTTATGCCAAGCTTCGCCACTACAACAAAATGCACTTTTTGTAACAACAATTTTGGTTACAAAAAATCAAATTTTGGTTACAAAAACCTTTTGTAACGAAATATTTTATTACAAAAGTTGGTCTTGTAAGGCTCATTGCAAAAAGTTCTTGTAACGAAAAAAATTCAATTTCGTTACCAGTACATTTGTAAAGACACATATTTTAGTTACAAAAACCTTAGTTGTGGTAACAAAAGTTATGTTACCTTGTTGAACTCGGCCAACCTTGTTCGTTTCCGAGAGGTTCTCCATGAGTTGAAGTTGCATCGGAGATCCATCCTCCTGTGGAAGTCCAACAGGTGCAGTGACCGTTCCCCCATTGTGTAAACCGCAAAATCGTCATCCGAAAAAAAAACT